>OX336373.1:5001167-5601167 GCA_946902895.1 Fragum fragum
AAAATTCTGGCCATGAAAGCACATTTCTTACAAGCGATATATTGAATTTAAAAAAAAAATCGTTATTAGCCGAGTTTTGTTGTAGTTTTAATGACTTTTCGTAATTGAGTATAGTTTTGTGTGAGTACAACTACACACAACTCTCTAATGAGAAAAAAAAATGACGAACTTTTCGTCGGATGGCGACGAAAACATCGTAACCACATCCTAAGTTAGTTGGACCTTTGTTCGCTTATCGGCAATTTGCCTCGTTTTCAACGAACGGGAGCTTGTGAAGGGTCAAATGAGGGATAAATACGATGAACAAAGAATGAATAATTAATACAAATGTGAAGAAAAATGGTCGGAACAAGCACTCGCCCTTTGTGACATGGTGTCCTTATTTAAACCCCTGTGACCCCAAATGACCTTTCCAGTTGTTGATTTCACAAATCTTCAAGCTCTCGTCTCTTGTCACTCTTTACAAATCATTTGACCCTTTACAGTGTTATCAAGAAAACAGACGAACGGAAAGAAGAGAATATAAATGGATAGACCGGTACCGCCGTCGACTTTAAGAAAGCCGGCTTTATTGAAGTCGACAGTGGTACCAGTCTAATAAATGGATTGACCTTACATAAATCAAAGTATTGAAAGTACTGTAAGCTAGCAAAGCATTATGTCGTTAGTTTTCTTTTTTTGTCAAACGTTATCATGATAAATAAATGCGGTAAAAGGAACCAAGGAGTTAACCCATTTCCACACACACACCCTTTTTTACGCCCTTTAGAAAAAGTTGTGGAAAACAATGTTGAAAATGAAGAAATTGCTTGTCACAAGCAATTTCTTCATTTTCCACGTTTTTATTACCAAAAGAGATGAATATTTAAGAATTTTCAACAAGACTAATCAGAGTCATTTTGAACACGATGTGCTCAAGTGAACTGAAAATACCCATGCAGAGTTTGCAATATTCCTGAAATACATAAGAACTACTTTTTATGGCGTAGGCATATAACTGATTTAGTGGTTAAGCCTCCAGTGGCAGTTTGCACTCTTTGAACTTTGAGACGACCTTAAAAAGTTGTCTGTTAACTTAAGCTATCAAAGCTGACGCTATGCTAGCTAAAAAGAACCAATTGTGAAAGGAGTGAAGTGTCTACACTGCACTCTCCGCGGATCTTTTGTTTGTTTGTTTGAATGGGGTTTTACGCCGCTTTCAACAATCTTTCAGTTATATCGCGGCGGCTGGAGCACCTAACAATGGACTCCTGATATTTCTCACACCAGTACCGCCATCACATCCTTTACTAGCCTCCAGCTGCTATCCAACATAGGTCTACGATTATCGACCCATTGGTGGTAGACAAACTCCGCGGATCTACCAGACTGACAGGGTTGAAAAATTGCTTTGTCGATTGCAGATCGGATCTTTCTACCTTACTGTTCATAGAAGCATGTGGGTTACATTAAAAATCAAAGGACTGAAAGTCTGAGAGAGAGTTTGCTTGTTTATCACTAACCACGTTCAATAATAATGTCTACATGCCACCCATGTATCACCATTATTAGAGTCGGTAAATGTATATCTCTTCATGATCCTCTGTAAAAGAATAAATATAAGCCCTGAAATGAATAATTGAACTTTTTTCATGTGGTTTACGAGGTTTACTAGTTAAACTGTGTTCGCTATTTTGCTTTTATCACTATGTTTCCTGAACTTCATTTCATCAGTCTATGAAAATTTGGGGTTATGGGTAATAGGTTAAATGATAAAAGGGCAAGAAAATCGAAATAAACATAGATTCTTTTGCAATGGGTATATCACTATTATTACAATTGAATTACCATATACACGTTTCTAAGATATTGTTCGAACACGACAGGTGAAGGGTGTTTTGATTCGATGGAATCAGAAGGCTAGGACCACGAACATAGCGGGGCTGTAACCATACTGTGTATATCTATTGTACCACCACTCGTTACTTAGCTCCCACCCTCAAAATAACAAATTAAAGCATTGAAAGTACTGATGATGGACGTCCGTGTTGTCATAGAGTGATGTGCCCGTTTGGTGTACAAAATGGCAAGTTCCATGTAGATAATCGTATAGGCTTAACCTCTCGCCTAGCCTTGTCTTTTTAATAGGTACCTATAATACAGGATGTTATTATTCTAGAGTCCTGAGCACGATCACAAGTTGGGGGGAAAATGCCATTGTTACATAGGTTATTTGTTTTTCACCGATGGAAATATGATAAACAATTTGTCTGTTAAGATGAATGAGCAGCTTCACATTTCTGGCTCAAATTTATTGTTGCAGTTGTACACGTTACAGGTGTGAATCAAAGGACTGAAAGTCCTGAGAGCGGTTTTGCTGGCTTATCAGTAACCGCGTTCAATAATGCCATTATGTATCATCAAGATGAGTAAATAAATCGTGCACCTAAGCTGGAAGCTGGATAAGGATGTAGTGGTAATACTGGTGTGAGAACTACCTGGAATCGATGGTTAGGAGCTCCAGCCGCCCCGATATAACTGAAATACTATTAAAAGTTGCGTTAAAACCCCATTCAATTAATCATGACACTTTTACTGTTAACCGAAATCGCTATTTTGATTTCATCACAACGTTTTCTATACTATTATTTCATCAGTGCGTGAATATTTGTGGTTGTGTGGTAAAAGGTTAAATGATGAAAGGTAAGCAATCAAAGCTAACATTTAATTCTTTTTGCTTTTAGCATATCATCATTACAATTGAAGTACAGTATTACATGTTCGTTTCAAAGATAAAGTCGAATTCGAGAGGTAAAAGGGTGGTTTCTTCGGTGACGTTAAATAGGCGCTTGAATCGCGACTATAACAGGGTCGTAACTTGTAACATATACTGTGTATACGGGGTGTAAATTTGCTCAGTCCTGTTAGGTCAAAACTAACAGATAGGGTTAGGAGTTTGTTTACATGTATTCGCCTACTCCACTAACCACTGACCTAGATTTTATCTTGAAACGCGAGGAGATTATTTCTCTCATTTAGACAGTTCATTAGACAATTTACTATGGATATATTAAGACGAAGTTTTAAACCATTTTCCTTGATATTCATTACTAAGTGGAGGCTGTTGGCATTCAGCAAGTAAGTTATTTTCTTCATAAGCGATGAAACAAAATGGAGGCGATCACATAGATTTCCTCTTCTAGTTTATGAGCATGCGTGGAAAATTCGCGAAAACTTGTTTCCGGTTGATCGATGTGAAATACCGGTTTTGTCCTACAAAACCGCTAAAAATTACAGGAATATATGGTTGGATGCATCTGTCTATTGCGATTTTACTGAAATACTACTGCAGGTCACATTAAACGAATTTCAACTGATCGCAGTCTGACTAGCTATCAAGATCAATCCCTTTTTACTTCTCCGAGATCATCCATTTCCGAAGAAAATATCACAAATTATTAAGGTATCATTTAAGAATCTTGGACAACATTAGAATTATAGAATAATTTCATTAAAGAAAGCATAATGAGAAAAGGAGTAATTGCTTGTTTCATTATGTTTTCTACCCCATCTCAGCCTTAGTTTACAATCTCAATGCGATTTGAATTGTCGTCTTTAATTGATTTTAAATTCAAAATTTTGTCGTTTAGTAATGGACTGAAAAGGCTAATTCATAATAATATAACTTCTTTAAATATTCATTTATGAAACAGTATAGATCATCATTGAAAGACTAAGCGCTACTGAAACCGCGACCGCATAGAGAGATAATAGTAGGTGTTTTCGTATTTCAGAGGATTATTTACGCGTTCTAGGAATTATATAGAACCCTCGTACTAGGCCATTTTTAAAATGTACAGTTGTTTTCGAGAGAAAGCTTTTGAAAAATAATGAATTGAACTTAACTGGGTACTACTTTTCTTCTAACATAGTACTTAACATCCAACTGGATTTTCCAAACTGGCTAACACTGATGAACGAATACGCAGTCCATCAAAAACTGTGCAGAGTTTGTTAACATGTATTGCTAGGCTCCAATGACCACTGACCTAGATTCTATCTTGAAACTCAAGTAAATGATTTCTCTCATTTAGACAATCCAGTAGAAAATTCATCACGAATACATTAAGCTACTACATTCTCGAAGGTTAAAATGGCTCTCCTTGTTATTCACGGCATAAAAAGCAGGCTTTGAACATTCAGCATTTAGGTTACTTTCTTTTAATAAGTGGAGTAACAAGATGGAGGTGATCATGCAGTTTTTCACTTCAATTTTCTGAGCATGCGTGGAATGCGTCGAAATTTACATCCGCTTTTTGGATCGATTTCAAATAGCGATTTTGAATATGCAAAATCGCTAAAAATCGCGAGTAGTTGAATCGCAGACAGCGAACAACCTTTACAACCACTCAGACTAATTAGACTATCTGTTGATCGTCTTACTTGGTCGTTAAAGTTACGAGTCAAACAAGACTGTGCGAATGCACATACTTTACCACGGAATCATGGAGAATACAATACAATTGATTGAATGGGACTTAACGCCACTTTTAACAGTATTTCAGTCATATCGCGGCGGCTGGAGCACCTAACAATGGATTCCTGGTATTTCTCACACCATTACGACCACTACATCCTTTCCGACAAAGGATGAACTTACTTCTATAAAGTAATTTCCGCTTACGGCATTGCTGACACGATGCTTTTCTGACCATTTTTTTTCATAAGGATAGTACATATTTAAGATGAAAAGGACTACTATAAGCAATACTCCATCTATAAATAGATGTCTTGATATGCAAATTCAACTATTGATAAGACAAAAACAGTAAATTGAATGTATATTGAAAGCAGTCAGTTCAGTTCTGGCCATTAAACCCCCCCCCCACTAAAACACACACACACATCCCGCCCCATTTTTGTAGCTAACATCTGCATTTTAAAAGTATGTATATTAGTATCCTATTATTCCTATCTAATTGTGATCTAGATACTTTATTCAAAGCAAGTCTTTTTAAATAAAAAATACAGTCAATTGTTAAGTTGCCACCATGATCAGTTAGCATCAATTATGGTAAAGCTAGATCTTTGTTCTTTCTTTTTAATCCGTCGAACTTTGCAAAGAATCCTGTATAAACATAAGTGTTATGCATGTTTTGAGATTCCTGCGATCGCCGTAAAAAAGTAGGGTAGATATTCCAGCTTAACTATCGTCGCTTCGGAAGTCACCCAAATACGGTGGACTGCTCCCGTGGCAGCGAATGACTCCATGACGTCACGATTTTGACTCAAAAAGTTTAAGTTAATTTTATTCAACTCGGATTTCCTGCCGTTTTAATAACAAAAGAATTAACTTTCCGTTCAATTTTAGTTGATACATAACGATGGAATCATTTATCATCCGGATAATTTGACTCTTTTTTTAAACTGGAATTTTCATGCGTTTTTTGTGTTGTTGTTGTTTTTGTTGAGAACCCGTAAAATGCTGACCAGTGGGCGAAAAAATGTCTTATGGTAGTCTGAGTCTTACCTATAGGCGGTCTCCAGACCGGTATTTCGCCTGTATTAATCAAAAACAAGCGATTATTCTATTTCGTTAATGCAAAAGGAGACAAATCATTAAAATTTTCGTCCAAAATCTTCACAGAGTGTCATTTCGACCGTGAATTATTTAAGAGATGAAGAGAATATTTTTTGTTCTCATGGAGGTATGAACCAAAAAAACTAATCATTGTGTGATTAGGTTTTTCGGTTCATACCTCCATGAAAACAAAAAAAACATTCTCTTCATTTCTTATAATTTAATAGCATCGAGCGAAAAAACCAAGAGCTGTACAAATTTTGATACCTTTTTGAATGGAACTATATCATGCGGAAGCATACAAAATGGATACGTGCTCAAAATTGTGTTCATGGAGGTATGAATTAAATTTTTCGACCAATCAGAACGCTCGTTTTTGATAGACGAAACTAACAATTAAATTATAAGTACATGACAACATGATCAAGTCAACAGTTTCTTTTGTCCCTGTTTGATGACTTTCGGTATAACTTTAAAAAAAACGAAAGCTAAACTGTTTTAACCCTTTCCTGTTTTAAATATTTTTAGACCTGTCCAAATTCAAAGGTTTTGCAGACGTAAATTTAGAGCGGTTTTAATTTGAAAAATAACCATTCAGTAGGATAGAAAATATTGTGGAAAAAGAAGTAATTGCTTGTCACAAGCAATTTCTTCTTTTCCCACAATGTTTTCTCAAGTATAAAATCACAAGGACGTAAAAACCAGTGATTGTAGGGGAAAGGGATAAATATGATAATTTCACTGGTTTTCAAAGAACAGAGAAAAATATATCGTAATATCCGAACATCGTTATGACCTGCTATCGCCCATTTTCTATGGGCTTTATCTAATTTCAAATTATTCAATTTATTATAAATCTGTTGTTGTTTTTTATTTAATAAATCGGGTGTAATAATACGAAGAATCTGTCTCTACAGGCATTTCCCTTCTCCTTCAACATTCTGATTATGCTTTATCGCATTATGATATCATTAACAGAACGAAAATGACGTCATCTTAGACTCACTTGTATTGAACCGTATTTGACTCAGTCAGATACGGATTTTTTTTTCTAACGTGTCTGATCTGTCTTTATGAAATGTATATATCTAATAGAAATGTTTATAGGTATATAATTTAATCTTTAGTTTAGTCTATCAAACACGATCGTTCTGATTGGTCGAAAAAAATTATTTATAACTCCATGAACAAAATTTTGATCACGCAGCAATTTTGTATGCTTGCGCACAAAATAGTCCCATACAAAGAGGTATCAAAATTTGTAAAGCTTTTGTTTTTTTGCTCGATGCTATTAAATTATAAGAAATGAAGATCATTTTTTTTTTTTTGTTTTCATGGAGGTATGAACCGAAAAACCTAATCACACAATGTATGAATCCGCTTCGCGTATTCATACGGTGTGATTAGGTTTTTCGGTTCACACCTCCATGAAAACAAAAAATATTCTCTTCATCTCTTAAATAATAAATAAAAATAGTGATAACAATGATATGATAATAAAAATAAATTGATAGTAGTTGTGTCTATTAAAATCCTCGTATGCTGTTTGGCAAAAATATTCGTTTCATGCCTCCGTTATAAGAAATTAACGAACTATTTTATATGCTTGAGGGCCAAATTATACAATATAAACATATGTGTATACATATTTAAGATTGTATGATTGTTTTAATTCGCTCGGGAGTCTATTAAAATAACCTCACTTTTATATGAATACACTTCACGGAGTCATAAGGATAAACCAAGTTTAGAGTTCCATGCTTCTATAAGAGTATTATTATAATTATTGTTTTATGATAATAATTATGATATTAACACTTATCCTTTTTATGCAGTGAATATTTACAAACAGTCGTATTACTATATTCTAATGTCCCTCTGCGAAATTTGTATTTTGGTATCAGCATTTCATTTTCCCTTGATATGCTGTCATATAATTAAAGTTCTTACCTGTTTCAGCCAGTTTCCTAGATAACTCTAGATAAGCGGGCAACCATAATGTTGTAAATATTCTTTTTTAAGCTGTATTTTCGACATTTTATTCACTGTAAACGGCTTTTTGGCTTTTCTTGGTAAAATCATTTGATAATTAATAAAAAGCATTACCTGAATGAGTGGGAATAGGAAGTGAGTAAGAGTGTATGCGTGATATAGATGTCGTCTATTTTTGCGTATTTATAATATCTTGAAAAAAAGACAAATCGACAAATTTGTTTAATGCCTTCTCTGAAAACATAAAAAAAAAAATATTATATGAAAATAAATTGGTTTTGTTGATTGTATATTATTTTAGAAAGAATAATTCAATGTTGGAAGACCAGCCGGTTCGAACTCACACTTTGGGACTGTGGACTATTAGCTATTGATCGGCTCAACCATTTAGCCCCCACGGCTAATCTGGGTCCTGAGAAGTGAAACATCTAATAATACATATATATCTCAACAATTCGGTGCTTTAAAGGGAGCTTATGAAAATAATTATGATAAATGTTGGTATTGAGCTGTGTCTGTTTATTTGTCCGCAGATGCATTGGTCTCAGTTACTGCAGTATGTCTTTAGCCGTGTACCCTAAATAAGAACAAAAGGATATAATATTTGCGCCCTACTTACAACTACTTATGCCCTTTTTTAATTAAATTAAACTGTATTATAAACTTCATGTTGCAACGAAAACTTTGATGTTTAAAACATGACCAAGGATAGAGAAAGTTGTCTCGGTCCTTCCAAATTAGAATGTCTCGGTCTGCACTGCACACAACACACGCAAACACTTGCCCGAGAGAGAGAGGAGTAAGAACATGTGTTCGGGAGAGAGAGAGGGGGAGGCGAGAGAGAGAGAGGGGGAAGGAGAGAGAGAGGGGGAAGGAGAGAGGGGGAAGGAGAGAGAGAGAGGGGGAAGGAGAGAGAGAGAGGGGGAAGGAGAGAGAGAGAGGGGGAAGGAGAGAGAGAGAGGGGGAAGGAGAGAGAGAGAGGGGGAAGGAGAGAGAGAGAGGGGGAAGGAGAGAGAGAGAGGGGGAAGGAGAGAGAAGGGGGAGGAGGAGAGAGACATTTTTACCGTTGTAGTATTTTTTTATTTATAAATTCGATAATATCAACGAATCGGGGGGGCTCATTTATTTAAATATTATTCAAATTTGACAAAACTCGTCCTCTTTTTTAAAAAAATAAACCATTGTGTAATGCCTATAAGAGAGATAAAACAGACTAATTCACAAACGGAATGAGAAGTAAAGATATTCAAAAATAGGGGTACAGTTGTTTTTCTTATGTTTCATTTTTTTATTTTATGTTTTTACATAGTTTTATGTAAAAACACGACCACAATCACCACGCGCTGTACAGAAAAGATGAACATTCATTCCGTGGGCGATCGTAACCTTGTAACTACAGCTTGAGTGAACTGGAGATACGAGATTTTGTTTGCCTATCAATAGTTTATCTCGAATTTAACGAACGTTGATCTGGTTGATCTGGGAAGGGTTAAACGAGGAATATATACGTAGAACAAAGCATGGATAATTAATAAAAAAGTGAAGAAAGTGGTCAATCACTGAACCTTTAATGCATGGTATCCTTATTTAGATCCCTGTGACCCTAAATGACCTTTCCAGGTGTAGATTTCACGAATAACAAATTATTCAATGACCCTTTACAACGTTATCAAGAAATCAGGGATGGTAAAAATGAATGATTGTTTCACGAAGTTTCAGAGAGGTCCGATTTTATTTCTTTCAGGTAATATTTCGTTGGTGCGCGAACAAAGTGTCGTAACAATATCACGAGAGATATTGTTACGATAGTGTTACGATAGTTTGCTCCAACACAGACGATTTATGTTTGGTGCTGGTGTAGAACCCCATCACGCGAATCCCACGTACCGCCAGATATAAATTAAATGGTCGTAAAGCAGATCTTGACGTTTTTAACTGAATCGTATCATGATCGTACCACGTTTTTTTTAAGTTCTTGAGAAATGGTGAATACGTGATATAAAAATAGTTTTTCAAGATTCTAGCCCCTGTTTTCCTAATTAAAACGTCGCTGTTATTTCGCAACAAATCCCTAGTAAATTATGTGGCATTGATAAATCGCAGATGTCAATTAAATAACCTGTCGACCAATGAAAGCATTCATTTTGATCAGACATGAATTTTGAGCTCCAACATTGGCCGCCATTTTGTAAACCTTTTTTGTTGGTTTGGCAATTCAAACGTCGTATCTACAGCTTATTCAAGCTGTAGTTACGACGTTTTGGTTGCCAACCAACTATCCTAGTTTGTTTTTGCATAGTACTGTCCATAAATTTTGCAAAAACACCGTTTAAAATTGAAGCGGAACTTTCTGTTGAAGTCGATGGGCGTGGTCTATGGAGTTAGTGAGCGGCGACAGCGATTGATCAATTGATCACGGGACAATCCTTAATTCACCATTTATTCGATCGGCGTCACAAAATGAGTTTTATGTACATAATCTGTCATGCGAAATGGTAGTTATTTTCAACTCGGCAAAGCATTAGTTTGAAATGGAGACAAGCTCAAGCAGAGGTCATTTAGACAAAGTGTCTCGTAAATAAACATATAAACATTTTGTAATGCCCATCCCTAATTCAGAAAATCAACTAGGGGAGAAGAATTTCTTCTCTGGTTAACCGGCGCAGTACGTTTCGGCACTTCCCAGAGGGTCCTATTCCGATATACTGGTCGCATCCGTCCTCGTAGGTCTAATTTTATATACAAAACATACCTTATGGATTAAATTAACATTCAAATCAGCTATTGGTCAACATACTACCGTTGTTGAGCCTGCACAATTTCATAACTAATACTTTATACAAGCTGTAGTTACGACATTTTGCTTGCCCAACGACGCTATATTATCGAAAACGATAATTCCACGCTAAAAATGTATTTCCGCATAAAACGACACCCCTTCCTTGTTTGATAGAAATTTTCACACCCGTCATTCAATAAATAGGAACCAGAGTGAATCTTTAATCACAGTTGAATCTTGTAAGAATCTAAAAACTCATCTATTTTTACAAATGTATAAAAAAGAGACATATTTGACCGAAACACAAGTCGTCTTTTGACGATGAAACGTGTTTTATTAAATGCATATTAGCGTTTTAATCATTATTTTGTAATTAGAAAAGTATTTTATTTTAGCTTTTGTCCAAATTAACTATGTATTGCTTTAACATGTTTTATTTGTTTACATTTACGTTATAGTTAATTTAAATTTAGTAAAGCGCTTTTAACGTACTTCTATGTGGTAAAAAGCGCTATATAAATGTGGTAAATAAAGATGATAAATAATGATAAACTAAAGTTGAAAGTCATGCAGGGACAACATGTCGAGCCCACCGAATATTTGACCTTGAGATGTGACCTTGACCTCGGATCTAACTGAAGACTGTTTCGAATCTACTCGTGATGGACAACAATTGTGCCGTGTTATTTTGTAGAGGGTGCGGAGTAGACAAATTCGGACGGAATTATGCATCTCGAACAACCTCGAATCCAGCAACAAAAAATCTTTGCAATATCTCTGTGTTTCTATACGAACAGATATATTTATGAAATAAAGACCAACACCTCACTACTAAAAACAATAACAACAACAACAACAACAAAATCAAATGTGATCTTTTTTCTTGTCTTTCGCCCATTTTCCACTAGGTGATAAAACGGAATGTTAAATTACTATAACGTACAATCCTGATTTTAACATGTTGGATAAATTGCACCTTATCCTTGTAAAGTATTTCGGGGAAAGGAGAATTAGCTTGTAACAAACAAATACTCCTTTTCGACAAAAACTATTTCTGACCTTATTATTACTAATTTCTCAATTAAAACACAATATTAAATACCATCTGGAACCTCTTTCGATTTTGACTGGTCTGAAATATCAAGGCCTTCTAACGGATTAAAAACGGGAAACAAGTGGGCTGAGTGTGCTATATAGACATCATTTAGACCTGACAAAACTGCAAATAAGTGAGGTAATCGAATTAACGCCTAGTTTAACACCTTTCGTCTCCAAGTAACGTATTTAATTCAATTGTCCTTGTTTTGTGAGAATTTGAAGAGACAGACAGAAAGTAACAGGTTTAAACTCGTTTCCAGAGGACAAGAATTTAGAATTGTTCAGTTTGACTGTTTGGTTTAATTGAATGGATTTCAACGCCTCGTTTAATAGTATTTTAGTCATACCTCGTCGGCTGGAGCACCTAACCACGGATTCGGAATATTTCGCACAACAGTAGATCCTTTTCCGGGCATCCAGCCGCTCGTACCAATGAAGTTTTCGATTATCTACTAATTGGTGGGAGGTAAAGGCTGGAAAGGATTTTGTCGTGACTAGGGATCGAACACTGGACCTCATGATTGAGCGTCCCCTACGCTATTGCGGCGGCCTTTGATCCAAGTTGAAAGAAGGTGTATACGGCGGTTCCTATTTCTTTGATAGTGAATCAAACGGGTCAAATACAGTAGGAATTAATGTGCAATGCTCATTTATTATCTTCCCACAATCTTTCCTACAGTGCGTTAAAATTCGCCGTGTGACGTAGTTGGTTAAATGCGTAAGAAGATATCAAAAATTATGACGGATCCGAACAAAAAGATATTGTAAAACATGATGCAAAATTCAATTAAGAGATGAGGAGAATTATTTTTTTTGTTTTCATGGAGGTATGAACCAAAAAAAAACTAATCACACTGTATGAATACGCGAAGCTGTAGTTACGATAAGCTGTAGTTACGACGTTTATGTCGCCGAACCAAAAAAAAATGTTTTACAAAAATGGCGGCCAATGCAGGAGTTCAAACTTCAATTCCGGACTGATTGGTTTGATTGTCCGATTGATCTTTTGATTGACAGCCGAGATTAGTCGACTGGAAAAAATATTGGTGAAAAGCATTTTTTCAAACACCTCTTACCTCTCGAATTCGACTAAATCTTTGAAACGGACATGTAACTACTTCAATTGTGATAAAAATATGCTCAACGAAAAAAAAATTGAATGTTAGCTTTGATATCTTTACCTTTTATCATTTAACCTCTTACCACACAACCACAAAATTTCACGCATTTAAGAAGAAAACGCTGCGATTGATTCAAAATAGCGATTTCGGTAAACAGTAATGGGTCATTGTTGATTGAATAGGCTTTAACACAACTTTTAATAGTTTTTCAGTTATATCGGGGCGGCTGGAGCTCCTAGCCATGGATTCCTGGTAGTTCACACACCACTACATCCTTATCGAGCCTCCAGCTGCCTCTCCTACTTAGTTGTACAATTTACTCACTCATATTGATGAAATATGCTCGTATTATTGAGCGCGGTTACTGATAAACCAGCAAAACCGCTCCCAGGACTTTAAGTCCTTTAATTTTTAACCTAAGAAGGCCTTATCACACTAGGATAAAGCCAATAAAAACTCAGTCCTCACTACGTTCCGCAACGTGTTTGACTCTTTAAAATGGGGCATGAATTCAGGAAATCTCGGTTGTAAACTTTTGCTATATCTTATATCCTTTCTACAGCTCCAGAAAGTCCTAAGCTATTTTAATCACTATTTATTAATTTATTTCTAGTAAGTTACAAATTTACTTCATCTACAATTCCAAGCTCAGGGCATGCTAATAATAAGTCTGATGCTTTCTGACTATGTCCCACACGGTCATCTTAAAATCTTTGTAGAAATCTTCTTGAGATAGTTGGAACACACGGGACCTACGTAAAGTCTGGACTCTGCAGCCCACTAAATTATGGACTGAAAAAAAAATGTCACTTACGGAAATGAAACATCTGTGCGATGTATGTGCCAAGTTTATCACCATGCCAAAAACTACATAATCTCCGTGTCATGCCAGTGTGATTTACCAAAATTTGGTCCGTTCTCCATTATAAGCTGATCATTGGTAAAGTCCTTGAGTCTAACGTAAACTATCCTAAATGGTCATTTAGATAAAAATCCACCGTGATGGCATTGATAAAATATCATGATCTTCCCCCCTTTCCTATCTTATGGCAGGAATATGTCTCATTACTTGTTCGTTTTAATGTATATCTGAGGCTGTCGATAAATACCTCTGCCAATTAATTGTGTCGGTAGTTACCGACATCTTAATTATTCTTAATAGGGATGTCCAAAACACGCTCGATATGGGATACGAAAATTATTCCATATATAAAACGTATTTATAACTAAAAATAAGCCAAATTGAGTATGATATAACTTGTGTGACTCCACTTCAGAAACGCCACTGTTCTTATCCTTTACATTTACGCGACGAAATTTTGAACTTGATATTTTGTGGTTTCTTCTTGTGAATTTAAAACCACATATTTTGAAATGCTATCGGGACAGATAAAAAGCTAACGTTGTGTTTTACGGCATATACATTGAGAGTACTCGTATTTCTTTGAAACAAAGAACTGGTTGAAAAATTGTCGATAACTACCGACGGCCGATGATACCCGATGTTGCTCTATTTCCAGAACGTTTACTCCTGTGTCCTTTTACCGTCAAGAACCAAAAACACAGAGCTGAAAATCTGTTGCGAATTTAGACATGAAACTGTCTCACGCTTATTAAACACTTCTTAGAATCATTTTACAAGTAAATGTATATTTTAGGGTAGGTCTATAGCGTCGATATTCTTAAAATCTCAAATTATCCGAGAAATTTTCTCGCCCCAGAGGACTCATTCAAAATGCACGTGCACTGCACGCGACCCCGGGCCACTCAAATTAGCGCAAACACCCACCTGAAGGTCTGGGAATCTGAGAGCTGAGAAATCTCATCAAGTAGAAAATCGTGTGAACTGAGTCGAATTACAGACATAGCAGATTAATAGACGGATAAATTAAGATTTAGGATTTTGTCAACTATTTATTTGACCCGTTTCCGAAACGACAAAATTCTAGACTGGTCCAAATTCAACGAGGTTGCAGACGACAAAACAAAGTGACTTTTAATGAAACAACAACAACAACAACGGGCCATATGAAGCAGAAAACAGTGTGAGAAAAGTAGAAAACATTGTGAGAAAAGTAAAAGCTTGTCACAAGCAATTTCTCCTTTTCTTACAATGTTTTTTCATAGCTTTATTTCTTTGGCGCGTAAAGATGCGGGATGGTGCGTCAATGGAATAAACGCGTGTAAGTTTATCATCGTCAATCTCTCGTAATATCTTTCGTCACATTTATAGTTTAGTTAAGCTGTGATTACAAAATTTGGGTTGCCCAACGCCTATTTTTGAGAATAAAATAAACCAATCTTGTTCGAGCAGCCACCTCTATTTAGCGACCACTTTCATAAGGCGACCCTCATCGATATCCCCTATCTAAAAGTAAAAGAAATCGACTTATTTGCTAAATAAAATCATTGTAACTAAATCCTTCTTTTTCTTGTTGATTTTGAACATTAAATGGTTAAGTTAGGATTCTTCAATAATATATGTATGCAATTAAATAAGTCTTTCATATATTCATGTAAAGTAGTGTATAAAGCGACCACTTTTAAACCGTCCATTTAAAAGCGGTCTTTTACCAGCAGTTTTACTCATTTCGTTTCATTTGGTTATCTTTCTGTCATTCGCTATAAAAGTATCTCGTTCGTAGGCGGCATAAACGTCGTTACTGCAGCTTGAATACAGCTGATATGTAGAGAAAGACAATCGTCATTTGGCTGAATTCTGACATTTAGACATTTATCAACCCATCTCCATGAAGAAGAATATAACCGAAACCAAAACCCATGACAATCTAATGTAAATATATGTTCAAACCCGCGCAGCTGAATGGGTTCAATTTTTTATCTCTTTCATCCTCATACCTCTAGATCGCAGGTTAGTGTCCTTGGCTAGCCCAATTAACAAAATAGTTTTGTCTATCGGAAGAGAAGTTGCTTTACACTGAGGCTCCGCGGACAGTGCTATCCAACGAACACGTGTATGGCTTGTCATGCTGAATATTTTTTTTTTTTTCAAAATTACATTAAAACCAAAGGGCTTTTAGTACTGGAATCACAAGTTGTGGGTCAATATTTCGTTTGGAATTGATTTTTTACCCAACTCTAGCTTGAAAAGGACAAGCAGGTGGTCTAGACTAAGATCAGACTGCACACTTGTGCAGGCTGATCTTCGTTTATACCTCCTGCCAAAACAGGAATATTCCGGGTTCGGCATGACACAGGTTAAGAACCAAATGGCTTCCCTAAAGTTTCGTCTTATAGCCGTACAACTTACCATCTTTTCGGAGCGTCGCTCATACGGGCAAATGCTACGATAGCGACGATAAATACGCTGAATAATCTTTCTGGACACACATAGTTTCCTTTTTCGACTTACATGTCATATATTGAGGGCAAAATGAACAAATTGAAAATTATTTCGGTTCAAAATATTATTGTACATTGAAAATATTATGATAAATTTAATGGTTTTTTTTACATTTCATACTTTTTCATGCACTTTAAGCGCCTTACGACCGAAGCATGCTCTGTTTATATTCAATTCCATGTAATAGTCTTTCAAACAATGTTGAAAAGGCAAGCTTCAGTCTCCGGTCATAAATCGCTTAATCATCCTCCCCATTCAGTCGCTGTTATAAAATACCCTGTCAAACAGTTGTTAAGTATCCCCACGGCCCGAGGGTCGATGAAAAGGGGGCGGGGGTCAGAGAGAAAGGATCGTTTGAGGACATTTGGTGAAACAAAAAACATAATAAATGTACGACCACGGGCAGTCTTTGTATACCCACTCGAGATGCCATGTGTCAGTTTATTTTAACCCGGGGCATTTTTTCTTCTTCTTTTATTGAAGCAGATTATATTTAGTGGTAAATCACTAAACCAAATAGCCATCAGTCCTAGCCTTTTAGCCGCCGAGTCCGATTGGCTCAGATTGTAACGAAATGTGCTCTCAATTCCTAGGGAGTGAGTTCGAACCCAGATTCGGCTAACATCCCTTTTTGTAACTAATTAGATTATTCGTGACGTGTAACATTTAACTCATTACCAGATGACAGAATTTTAGACTGGTCCAAATTGAAAGGAGTTGCAGGCAACATTTTAAAGTTAATGAAATTTTAGATTTGTTCATAATTCTGGGTAGGAAACATTGTGCAAAATGAAGAAATTGCTTGCTACGTGCAATTTCCTCATTTACACAATGTTTTCCCATTAATTCAAAGTTCGACCTTTAACTGTGACCTTGACCTATCTGAATATGTCTTTCGAATTGTACACCTACTCATGATAGAGAACACTTATGCCAGGTTTTATTGACATCCAACCATAATTGAAGGAGGTACGCTCTGGACAAGATCAATTTTAATGTTTGACCTTTAACTGTGACCTTGAAACTATCTAAGAACCGGAAAACGCGTGACAAATATCGTAAGGAAATCACCTGTGAAGTTTCATCTAATTTGGCCCTAGGGTTGAGGAAAAATCGCAGCGGACGGATACACGGAATGACGGACAGACGAAGCGGTCATATGCTCGTTCTTCGTCGTAATTACCGCTTGAAAAAGCTGCAGCTACGTTATCTAAGTCGCCAAGCCATTAAAATTGTTTCAATCAAATGGCAGCCAATATTGGAGTCCAAAACTCAATACCGGGCTAAATGAATGATTTGATTGGTCAATTGATTCGTTGATTGACAGTCGCGGTTGGTCAATTGGGCGAATATATCCAAAAATACTTGAAAGAGAAAGGACCCAATGCAAACTTCCACCAATAGCGGTTACCTTGATCCTAACTGAATAAATGTTTCAAAATACTTCAAGATTTATACCTCTCAGTGTGCATTATTTTTTTGATAGCTTATAAACATGCCAAGTTTCAAGTAAATGACTTCATTAACCCATATCAAGCTGAGCCCCGAAAAGCCCTGTTTTAGCAGGAGGTATAGACAAAGATCCGCTTGCACATATATGCAGTTTGATCTTAGTCTACACCACCTTTTTATCCTTTTCAAGTTGTTAATAGAATATTTTTTCAAAAGAAATATCAAACCACAAAAAGCGATTCCAGCACTTTCAGCACTTTGATTTCAAAGAAATTCTGAAAACAGGATTTTATTCATTATGACAGGGGTAAATATCAGGGATACGACCAAAAATGTTTGTCTCGCAAAAGACTTCGGCAACGACGTAAAGGTGGTGGAAATAGATCTGCAAAACAGCCGTACTAAAAATAATGACATAGATACAAACACTAGAAAAAATACTTTTATTGCACATAAAATAAACTTTGAATACACCATTGCATAAAGGTTTGTGTACCACTTAGATATGATTAAGATAAATGAATGGGTCTCCGAGCGACATTCAAAACAATTGATCAATCGCTGGCCACGCCCACTGAGCTCCGACAGGAAGTTCCAACTCGATATTAAACGGCATAATAGTGTGAATTTAATAGCCAGCAACACGTAACAAAAAAGTAAAATGATTTGTAGACGACCTAAATGTCGAAACTACAGCTTGAATACGGTGTTGTTAAGACGTTTAAGTCGCCAAGCCAGCGTGGAAGTTCAAACTTGTGGTCTAAATGGTAGGCATTTCTGTGAAGTAATTTGGTTGGTTTGGTGACTTGAAAATAATAATCACAGCCTATTCAAGGTCACCAACCAAACATTTTCCTTTTTAGTAATGAGTTACTGACCGTAAATTTTGCAAAATATCCAGTGCAATATCTTAGTTGAAAATCATTGAGCTTAGTGGAAGGGGCAAGTAACCCGTGATTTGACCTTTCACTGGCCCCGCCCGCGGACTCCCATGGCCCGGCCCATTGACTCTGACAGAAACTTCCTTTTTGGTTTTTAACGGCGTTATTTTCCAAAATATATGGCCAATAGCATGTAACAAAACAGGAGAACGGTTGGTTGGGGATCTAAACGTCGCAACTACAGATGGAATAAGGTGTACTTACGACGTTTTAGTCGCGAAACCAACAAAAGTGCTAAACATAAATGGCAGCCAATGTCAGAGTTAAAACTTGACTTCCAATCTAAATGAATCATTTCATTTGGTGACTGATTACGTGATTTGTCATTTCTCAGTAAAGTTCATGAAACTTAAGACCTGAAGTAACTTAGACTATTTACAATGTTTTCTACCCTGCATAAATTTCGTTGTAAGAAATTCTATTCTACATTTATAACAGATGGTTTTCTCTTTCGAAATGAGGAAGCTAATTACAAAATTTAAACAAGTGACACTGACACAAATTGAAAGAAGCAAACATTTCAAATTTCATTTAAAAAAACAAAACAAAACAAACAAACAAAAAAAAATACACAGTCATACACCCACTAAGAACATTCACCATAAAGTGTAGAAATCACAGTGAGAAAAGAAGAAACTTCTACTTTTCAGGCAATTTCTTCTTTTCCTGCATAGTTTACCTACAAATTATCAGCTTAGATCATACAAAACATGAATTTATGTGAAAGGATAAATTCAAATTAATACAAGCAAACAATCTGACCAAATATAGACATTTGGACCAAATACAACTCTAATTTCCATTCCAACAATACCTCCACAGGGTGTGGGGCAAAACCACCTGCCCGAGTCCTGTCTGTCCATTATCAGGGCTACATTTTCAAAAAGCCCAAAGATTACAATAGGTCATTGATACTATTTGTAGGGTTGATATCTTTATTTAGCTGCCTTCATTAACTTCCAACACATTAAATTCTAGCCCTTGGCATTTAGCTTTGAAACATGTATCTATTGATGTTTAAGGCCTTAACCCCTTTTTGATTAATTCATTTCCACACAATCCTATTTTTTTATACTCCTCCATTAAAACGCTTTCTAAAAACATTGTGGAAAAATGAAGAAATTGCTTGTAACAAGCATTTTTTTTCATTATCTGCAATATTTTCTTCCCCCCCCCCCCCAAAAAAGAATTTTACAGTTCCATCAATTGAAAAATATTGTCTGCAGCTTCTTTCAAA
The DNA here is from genome assembly GCA_946902895.1 of Fragum fragum. Classification (NCBI taxonomy): domain Eukaryota; kingdom Metazoa; phylum Mollusca; class Bivalvia; order Cardiida; family Cardiidae; genus Fragum; species Fragum fragum. The sequence goes on from OX336373.1 coordinate 5,020,712, forward strand.
TTGGACAAGTCTAAAATTTTGTTGTGTGTGGTAAGGGTTAGCTCATTACTAGATGGTAAAATTTTAGACCAGTCCCAATTTAAAGAAATTGTAAACAAGAATATTTAGTTGATGAACATTTTTGTTAAAAATTAAAAAAAATGTATCGTTGGATAGAAAACATTGTGGAAAATGAAGAAATTGCTTCTGAAAAGCAATTTCTTCATTTTTCACAGTGTTTTCCAAATCGTTTTTATATAAGGGGGGCAGTAAAAGTGGGATTGTGTGGGAAGGGGCTAACAGAAGTCTTTCTACCTCATTTCTACGCAACCCTGCATTTTGATGACTTGAAGAAAAATAACTTTACAAAACATAGTTGTGAAATTAGAAATTGCTAATAACAAGTACTCTATCCTTTTCCCAACATGTTCTCTAAATCATTTTACTTACTTTTCAGATTAAACATATCTTGAAATGTTAACTTCAAGTTTTAAATCTAGATCCTACAACCCTTAAACACACAAAACAAAAGTTTTAGTAATATTGACCTGCAATAGAACACATACTCTAGCAATAAAGTGAGGAAATGAACAAAACCTGAAGAGGACAAGTGGATTTTTGGAACAGACAAACTTTAAAACATGTAATTATTCCAATTCATTAAGATAACTCCATTCCCTTAGTATTTTGTAAGTTTGCCAGTTATTAGAAAAGACAAAACATTTCAGGGAAATTTTGCTGTCACTTGTCCACTGACAAGTGTGAAAATACTTTTTTAATTCCCATGAAATTTATTCATAACAGGATAAAGCCAGATTTGCATAAAGCTTTCAAAAATATACAAACTTGAATAAACCTTGACACCAAGTTATTTTTGTATATTCTTTGGATATGTATGCAGTTAAAAGCATCAATATAGAAATAATTGCATTCAATAAACACACAATGCATAGACATGTATATTATATTTTGCCCCGATGAATTTAAATCATTTAAGTTCAATTCCACATTTTGACTTGCTGCAGTTATATGGCTTTAGAAAATATTGTGAATAAGGATGAATTACTTGAAAAAAATAATTTCTCCTTTGCTTGCAATGTTTTCTATCCTGTCCAACCTTTTTGGTTACAAGCTATTTCCTCAAATTAACCCATTACCACACAACAAAACTTTAGAATGCTCCAAATTCAAAGAATTTGCAGACAACAATTTTAAGTTGATGAAATCTTCAAATACTTCGTCTGATAGGGTAGAAGCATTGTGGATAATGAAGAAATTGCTTGTAACAAGCAATTTCTTCATTCTCCACATTGTTTTCCAAAGCTTTCATGTTAAGGGGCGTTTAAAAGTGTCATTGTGTGGGAATGGGTTAAACAATATTTCATTCATGGAGCTTGAAAATAGTGTGTTTGTTTGTTTGAATGGGGTTTTATGCCGCTTTCAACAATCTTTCAGTTATATCGTAGCGGCTCGAGCACCTAACAATGGAATCCTGGTATTTCTCATACCAGTACTACCATTACATCCTTTTCTAGCCTCCAGCTGCTATCCCACATAGGTCTACGATTATCGACCCATTGGTGAGAGACAAATAGTCGGAAAGGATGAGTGCCACCATAGGGGATCGAACCCGAGACCTCTAGATTGAAAGTCCGATGCACTACCAACTGCGCTATGACGGGGGCTTGAAAATAGTGGGATCATGTTGAAATGGGTTAAAATATACTTCAACAAATAATATGGTTTGATATGCATGCAGCAATAGAATGATTGCCACTGTTATTAAAAAAATGAATAGACCAATCAAACCATATGTTTAGACAGGAACACCCACAGTGATTGACATAAATAGGGAGCATTTTTGTTGGTTTAGCGAATTAAACGTCATAACTTTGTGTAATTAACCCATTCCCACACAATGATGCTTTCAAACGCCCCCTGAATATGAAAGTTTTGAAAAACATTGTGGAAAATATAGAAATTGCTTGTTCATTATCCACAATATTTTCTACCCCAAAAGATAAGGATTTTAAAGATTTCGTCAACTTAAATTTGTCGTCTGCAACTTCTTTGAATTTGGACTGGTCTAAAATTTTGTTGTGTGGTAATGGGTTAAAGAAGAAGTTACAACCTTTAGGTCTCATAAAACTATTTTATTTTACTGACCATATATGAAATAACATTTAATATCCAAGTGGAACTAGCTTCCGTAGCTCAGTGGGCAGGGCTAGTGATCCTACAATTATAGATAAGACTACTAAAGCTCATTAATGAATAGCCTGGCTAACCTGTCCCATCCACATTACAGTGACAGTAAGAATGTAAAGATGTAGATGTGACATTTCCATGTGTTATTTCTTGAAAAAGGCATTAGCCTAAATAGAGTACATTATTCAAAAGTGTTTATTCGATTCCCTCTGGAATATTTTTTGGACTTAGTATAATTTTGTCGTTTGAGAATGGATTAGGCTAACCAGTCTATTTGGTGAAAACTGGCAACAGCCCTTCATTCCCTTCACCAGGTAACATACTAATCTATTCATCTATTAAATCTCTGTCCATTAAATAATTCCATATCACAAAATTATTCATTCGTCAACCCAGACCATGCTGTCCTCATTCAGGTACCAGTATAAGAAGAAATAGAGTCCAATAATGGCAAATAAACCAGACACTACTATCAATACTGTGTCCTGAAAATAAAAGAAATAGGAAACTATTCATTACTACTGTATTCTGAAAAGGAAATAAATCTCAAAAAAAACAAAAAAACCCTTTTATTAACTCATCCCCTGTCACTCCTACTATTTTACTCTTCTCAAGAAAGATGATTTGAAAACATTGTGGAAAAAGAAAAAATTGCTTGTTACAAGTAATTTCCTAATTATCCACAGTGTTTTCTGTCTAAATGTTGTAACTACAACTTGAATAAGCTTCGTTTCCATGATTACGTTACTAATCAAACAAAAATTCTCCCCAAAAGTACAAAGTTCATTTCCATTCTAAGTGTATGATTTTGATAAGATCAGTTATAAAGTTTATTCATAGTAAATACATCAACCCCTTTTTTCATTCTAGCACACTTTGAGGTATCATCTGCCACATCATATATTAGGTACCAGCCTAAAAATTTGTGGCCGCATATAAGGTTAAATAGAAATGGCAGGGGTAAATCTAACCCTTTCTTGGACAAACCCTTGATTTTACGTTGCTGAGATTTTTATATTTGACAAAACATTGAGAAAAATAGGAGAAATTGCTTGTAACAAGCAATTTCTCCTTTTCCCACAATATTTTCTACCGCATAGGATAGCTTTATTTCAAATTGTATTCAATTTTCTTTGTCATTTGCAACCTCTTTCAATTTGGACCAGTCTAAAATTTCAAAAAAACAGGAAAGGGTTAAAGTATTTTGAGAATGTCAGTTTCATTGGCCTACAATAAAAATACGTCTGAATGGCTTGGGCTTGAAGTTATTCAGCTAGGCATTTTCAACAAAGACACAAAGAAGCAGTTTAAAGAAAGGGAAACAATCACATCCTAATTATAATCAATACTGCTACATTTATCTCCCTTGTTATCAAACACAAGGGAAACAGAAGTGTGTTATCTTCCCTCGGTTTTATAAGCAAAAGAACAAACTTTTCCAAGTTACATCCGGTCCTTTCATAATGTTTCCTTTGTTTTTATCTGCGCTTACATTTTTCCTTTTCCAACAATAAACTACTAGTATATAACATTAACATTTTGGTAGAATTGGTCTAGCTCCATTTGTTCCGTGTTGTCAAATTTGTTTTGTTGTAATCTACCATAAACGTAGAATTTAGGATCAGACAAAGAATCAACTTTCAAAAGTGACTTTGACCCTCTGACCAACTTTTTTTCCACAATTAAAGCTCTTGCAGCCATTATTAATCTCTGAAAGGAATCAAATCCTAGAATCATTACTAGCATGATCCTCATGTCTTTGTACAAGATATTTTTTTTTGTTTGAATGGGGTTTTACGCCGCTTTCAACAATCTTTCAGTTTTATCAAGGCGGCTGGAGCACCTAACAATGGATTCCTAGTATTTCTCACACCAGTACCACCATCACATCCTTTCCTAGCCTCCAGCTGCTATCCCACATAGGTCTACGATTATTGACCTATTGGTGGGAGACAAATAGTCGGAAAGGTTGAGTGCCGCAGTCGGGGATCGAACCCGGAACCTCTAGATTGACAGTCCCACGCGCTACAAGTTATTTCAAATGCTAGCATAGAACTGAAGATGCTAAGAAAGACTTGAAAGATTGCTGACTCCAAGAGGAAGTTCCTCTTTGATATTAACCCTTTCCTGTTTTGCAAAATTTTAGACCTGTCGAAATTCAAAGGTTTTGCAGACAAAAATAAAAGATTTAAACCATTCCCACACAGTGACGCTTTTAAACGCCCCCTTAATTTGAAAGCTTGGGAAAACATTGTGGAAAATGAAGAAATTGCTGTGCACAGATTTTGATAGTTCAAAGTTCTAGGCCTTGTAGGTCAAAAAGCTAAATTAATGATAGATTTTGTTCAAATTTTTATTATTGTTGCCAATGCACCTAGTTACCAAAGCTCTATATGGATTTCAATTTTACGAGGACAAACAATGGAAGATTCTAGCTAGTTTGGTACAGAATTGTTGCAGGAGTTTGACACATTTCAATATACATGTAACAAAACTTAGACTTGTGCAAACTAAAACTGGTTGCAGGCAACAATCAAGTTTGTTCAATTGAAAAAAGAAAAAAAAATTCAAGAAAGATAACATCTTGGGAAATCAAGAAATTGCTTTTTACAATGATGAATTATTCACTACACATGGCCATGGGATAATCTCGTTAGATCACAAAAAAGTTTAATGAACATGAGCTAAAAATGTACAGCAATGTACATCAATTATAAGATTTTTCATTCCTTACCTTAACTGGAGTGAAGGATTTTGAGAGATCAGCCCTAGCTTTCATGGATTTCATTTCCTTCTTACTCTTCTTATAGTCTTGTTTTCCTGTCAAAAGAACAAATGAATCTGTGCAACACATTTCCAAAGAGTTACAAATAATTTAATTTTCATTTTTCCAATCAAAAACGGACGTTCTGATGGGTTGAAAAAAAAAAATCATATCTCCATGAATAAAATTTTGAGCACTCAGCCCTTATGACATTGTATTTTTACACACATCAAAAAAGTATCAAAATTTGTCAAGTTTTAGTTTTTTTCACTTGATGCTATTTAAATTATAAGAAATAAAAATAATATTTTTTTTAAAAAAAAAACTTTTCAGAAAAACTTTATCACACTTATGTATAAATTTGCTTTGCGTATTCATACAGTGTGATAAGTTTTTTCAGTTTGTAACCTCCATGAAAAAGGAAATCTTCTCTTTATCTCTTAAAGTTTAATGACTGTGTAAGCATGGCAGACATTGAGCATCCTTGACATTAAGGTTGTAAACCAACCATTTATATTTTTGTACATAAGATACTGTCCATCAATTTTGCAGAACAGCAATATTTAACCCTTTCCCACACAATCCCTCCTTTTTACACCCCTCAAGAAAACAGCCTTAGAAAACATTGTGGGAAATGAAGAAATTGTTTGTTAGAAGCAATTTCTTCATTTTCCACAATGTTTTCTAACCAAAAAGACCAAAAATCTACAATTCCACCAACTTAAAATTGTCGTCTACAGCTTCCTTCAATTTGGACCAATCTAAAATTTTGTTGTGTTGGAATCGGTTAAAAACGAACAAGAATTCCCTCCCAGACCTCAATTGGTATGGACATCAATTTCGAATTAAGGAAATGACTTCAACTTCAGTACCATAATTATTGAATTAATCATTAGCCCATAAATCCTATATTGTAGGTACTTTTTGTAATCCACAAATGATGATTCCAACAAGGACCTGCAATATAGGGTTTGGAAAAGACATTGATATTTAATTGTTGATATCTCTTTCTTTTGTGCTTTCATCAGCTATATATTAACCCTTGTCATGCTATTTTTTTCCCTCTTTTCACTAAACTTTGATATGATTAGATTGATATGAGTTCAAATACTTTTCTCAACAAAACAAGAAGGTAGTATAGGATAAGATCAAACTGCATGTCCGTGCAGGCTGATCTTAGTCTATGCACCTGCTGAAGCCTTTGTGAAAGCACAAATAATCTGGCAACAGCATGGTAATGGTTAATACATGTATGCAAAGATTTTGTACAAAGACCTTTTTTCTAGAATCAACAGAATTTGGAAAATAAGGCTCTGATAAGAATTATACACATTATTTCTATTCAATCAGTGAAAATGTGTATTCTCTTTTTCAAATGCTTTTTGAAACACAAAACAAACAAGAACACAGAATGCCACTGCCATGATGCTTAACCAGTTAGTAGAAGGCATAATTTTAGATTGGTCCAAATTGGAAAGATTTTTGTACTTTAAGGTAAAAAGCATTGTGGATAATGAGAAATTGCTCATACAAGCAATGTCTTCATTTCTACACAATATTTTCCCGATTGCTTTTCGGGGGGGGGGGGAGGTGTCAAAAATTGGAATTGTGTTGGAATGACCTAACCAATTATGAGATGGCAAAATTTTAGACTGGTCCAAACTGAAAGGAGTTGCACAAAACAACTTAACACTTACAACATTCTGGATATTTTTTTACTTTTGGGGTAGAATACACTGTGGGAAATGTGCAATTCTTTCCAATGCATTTTTCTCTTGGGCGTTTAAGAGCCTCATTGAGTTGGAATGGATGAACTAAAGGTGTCCAAAAGAGTGAAAATCTTGGTTGAAAAAAGGGTTCAAATTTATTAATAGAATACTATTAGAGTTACTTCTCTTGGTAGTATGGACTGATGAAAAGTTCCATGGACAGAGCAATGAGATTATGGAAGTGAAATTTATGATTTTTTTGTAGCCCAACAACATTATAATACAGACCGATAAATGCAACCTACAACCATGAATGAGAACCTTACAGAAAATCTGCATGTCAAACATTTACAGGTGACTTTTTTCTGAAAGTTAAACACAGGCTTGATATGAGAACATGCCCTATCACACAATGAATGCATCATCAAGGCAAATCTATCAATCAAAGTACTGAAAGTACTGTAAGCTAGCAAAGAATAGTTTTGTTGATTAATTTTCTTTGTTAAAAGTTATCATGATAAATAAAGGAGCCTAAAGGAACCCAGGAGTTAACCCATTACAACATGACAAAATCTTAGACTTCTTCTAATTTAGAGAAGTTGCAGACGACAATTTCAAGTTGGTTGAATTTTTAAAATCTTTCTCTTGTTGGGTAGAAAACGTTGTAGACAATGAAGAAATTGCTTATTTTAAGCAATTTTTTCATTGCCTACAATGTTTACCAAAGCCTTTTCTTGCAATGCTTAAAAAGTGAAATTGAGAGGGAATGGGTTAAATAGCATGCTTTTGAAAGAGTTCTCTACAATTTGAATAGTGTTAGCAATATTCCTGAAAAACATCAGAACTACTTTTATGGTATAAAGATTCAATGGATTTAGTGGTTTAACCTCCAATGGCAGTTTGCAGTCGTTCAACTTTGAGAAGACCTATAAATTTTGTCTGTTAACTTAAGCTATCAAAACTGACGCAAGAAATACGAGGAAATAATAGAGAATCCCTCAAAGCTGAATTAAGTATTGAATCTTTGATATGAATTGCTAGTAGAGCTGCCTTTAGAATGAATGACACCAGCAGGAATGTAAGGTGATGCCATACTTGGCTACGATTGACTGATCTAAGCTATCAATCACAAAATCTATAATCCAATCCAATCGTACATTTAGACTGGAAGTGAACTTTGAACTCTATCATTAGAGTTACATTTATTATTAAAATCACACATTTAGACCGGAAGTGAACTTTGAACTCTATCATTAGTCGACATTTATATGAAGCATTTTTTGGTTGTTTTGGGGGCTTAAACAATGTAACTACAACTTACTTAAGGCTATAAGCTGTAGTTACGATGTTTAGGGTGCCAACCTACTATTTTTTTCTTTTTTGGTACATATGACTGGCCACAAATTTTGCAAAAATAATGTCTATTTGACTGTTTGGAGTTCAGAGGGCATGACCAGCTATCCATCAACTAGTGGATGGTTGAAAATCTAGGTTCAAAAGGGGGCGTATCTTACGAAATTATGTTTAGAGTTATCCCCTTGATAACCTGCAGAGCTCTTTTGAGAGTGAATAAAAACACATTAAGCTTCAATTAGATATTTTCAACAATATCAGACATAGCACAGAGGAACACATGCTGTGGAAAATAACTTGACTATTTTTGTTCCAAAACAGCAGAGCTATAAAATAGTTTCATCCCTGGCCAACAGAAAAATCTACCCAGGCTGACTTGTGTAAACACTTTCCATGCTTCAAAGATTGCTTATTTCAACACAAGATTGATTTATATTTAATTGATTGAACAACAAATGCTATAAGTGGTAAGGCCACAAGTGAAAATGATTTTAGCTTTTGTTGTTTACGTACTGAAAGATTTATTGTTCTTACATGAAAACAAATAATCAATGTATTTCTTTGATGGAAAAAGAGACAAAATATTATAAATTTTGTCAGAATCCTTATTCTTTTCAAATGTGACTAACACGGTAACCTAATGACATCATCAATTTCTTTGGCCTTGCTGAGATAATGTTCACCAATGCGAAATTGATGAAAGAAGGCCTAAAACTAACAAAACAGTGAGTTTATGATATGGATAATTTCACTGTTTTTTGGGTAGTATCGTTACATGATAATGCACCAAGACATCTTGTTGATAATCCATGGTAAAGCATTGAAAATAGCCCTATTTCTAACAACATACCAATTTGCTTTCTGTATTGATCTATAGGTGCACCTTGTATACCAGCAGCATCTTTCTTGCCCATGGTTATTGTCTGTTATGTAGAGACCTGTAAAATATATAGACATTCGTTCTTAACCCTTGTCATTCTGAATTAAAATTATGCACAGAATTGCTTCAAAATCAAAGGACTGACAGCATTGGAAAGTCTTCATGAGGGTCAATATTTCTTTTGACAATTGATTATTTAAACAACTCTGGCCGAAAGTGAACAAGCAGGAGGTGTAGACCAAGATCAGACTGCACTTATGCGCAAGCTGATCTTTGTCTTTACCTCCTACCAAAACAGGACTATTCCGGGCTCAGCATTACAAGGGTTTAAAAAATTACATTTGAATCAGAATGAGGAAAAAGTTGCCTCAAGGGTACAAAAGATCACTTTATCAATTTCAAGAAAAAAACATCTAGAAATGTGTCACAGACATGGATGCCAGCTTAGGTAATGGTCAAATGACCTTCAATAGTGACCTTAAATTTGGGAATATCCAACAGAACTGTAGGCCTGAGACTAGCACTCATCAAAGGGCACAACTCGATGGTTCAGCGTGAAACAGTTGTAACTGCCTATATGTTTATAGGCAGTTACAACTGTTTTGCCATGAACCATCAAACTATGCCAGGTTAATATGAAGTTCAGTAATGTAGAAGATAATGCTCTGGACAAAAACAGGACTCACACACTAACACATACACATCTTATCTACTCATCAATGCATACAACCACAAACCAACAGAGTCAACTCTATATGTCCTTTGCCATTGCATGACAGGGGCATAAAAAAAACAAATGAGCTTTACTATAGTCAAACCTGTATAAGATAGCCAAGACACAGGGACTCATACAAGGTGATTCTCTTATACAGGTTGTCATCCTATAAGGTTCATGTATCAAAAGTCACAGGCTGAAGGTCACTGTCTCAAATCAAAGCCCTTCTCCTGGTAAGTGCATGTATGAATAATGAGCCTTTTTGGTTGAAAAGTGACCAATGTAGAAAAAGTAAGTTTTTGGTTAAAGTTTTTAGTTAAAAGTTTTAATAATGTGTTAAAGATTAAGGTCACAGGAACAAGGTCATTGTCTCAAATGAAAGCTTATCTCCTGATGAGTGCATGTCTGAAATATGAGCCCCTAGCATTAGTTATGATAGAGATATTACCGTGCCCTAAAACGCATATGTTACTTTAATTTAATGCTTTAAATAGTTAGTGTTAACAAATGAAAAACCGGTCAAAAATAGGGGTGCTTAAAAACAGGTAGTTTCATCATTCTAAGCTAATCTTGATGCTAATAATAATGATCTGTAGAAACAGGACATTTTGCTGTTATAGGGTACTAGTCTATAGTAGAGATTAGTAGTTACAGGGCATGGCACGACTAGCTTGTACCCAGCCGGTGTGGATCAAGCAAAGGTCTCACTCTGACAGCAGTTTTCAAACAGTGAGGACCTAGATCTGCATTGACATTAACTCCAAGTGGACTGGGAACAAAGAGCTTACACTTTAGATTCATTGCAAAGATCAGACAGACAGGTATTTTTATTAAATCAATTATCCCATTACCAGACAGCAAAACTTTAAACTGGTCCAAATTGAAAGAAGTTACAGAAGACAAATTCAAGTTTATGAAATTTTAGATTTTTCAACTTTCTGGGTAGAAAATATTGTGGAAAATGAAGAAATTGCTTGTTACAAGCAATTTTATCAATTTTCACAATGTTTTCCCAATTGTTTTTCTTGAGAGGCGTTTAACAGTGCCACTGTGTGGGATTGGGTTATATCATAAAGCTAAAGCCACTCTTTCATTCAGCAGCTCTAGGAGGGTCTTGCTCTGCATTCGTATTTTAGAGAAAGATCCCCTTAGAGCTGCTGATTGATGAGCATGTCAAATTTTAACCCACTACAAGATGACAAATACTTAGACTGGTACAAATTCAAAGAAATTGCAGATGATAACTTTACTGTTTAAGTTGGTGCAATTTTAGTTATCTGCCTTTAGGGTAAATGACATTGCTGATAATGAAGAAATTGCTTGTTACAACTAATGTCTTAATTTTCAACCAGCATGTTTTAAAAAGCATTCTGTTATTGAAAAGGGATTTGGGCTAGAAAAAAAAAATAATAATAATAAAAAGAATAATAAGAATCGTAATGCAGTACTTTGATTATTTCAGTTACTCTAAGACTTTCAGTAGGCTATCAATGAAAGTTGACGCGGCATTTCACATTAAAAGGCGTATTCTTTTTTCTAACAGGCCATCTAGATAACTACCGTTTTAAATTTGATTAAAGAACTAACAGTACGGTGGGTTTACATACAGCAACTTTATTGAAATGAAACGTCAGATTTTTGTTTACGTCCTTTGTAGTTACTTCCCCTGCTTGCCGTCAGTAATAATGTTTAAAATGCGGCGCTCATTGCCACAATGAATTTAGTCGTATTACACAAAATGATGTAAAATTACATATTTCAGCAACAATATCTATATTTACCATGTCGCCTGCTATAACTACTGCCCAATAAAGGGGGGGTATGATAAAGTTGTTGATATCAGGTCACATGGTCACGTGATAAGCTTTATCATGTCACTTGATCACGTGACCGACCGGAACTATTTTTGCAGTAGATGGGGTGCTCTCTAAAGCAATAAATGTTTAAATCTTCGGCTAAAAGTTATGTCCAAATAAAAACATTATACTCGACTCTCAACTTTCATCGATCGAATTATACATCGGTGACGTAGAGATGACGCAATACATGACGCAGGCATTGTTTATTTCATGGAAGCATACACACGAATTCAGAAAGCAGGATTTTAAAACATAAAAGGCTTTAGGGGAATAAGCATTGATATTTTTTGAGGGGGGATACTTTTAAAAGTCGCGGGTAGGCAACTAATATCAAGCTTTGTCCATCATGTGATTTTCTATCAGGATGGCAATGACTTTGGATAAATACCTACGCCTTGCCCGATAAACTTTTTCTTATCAAGACACCAACCATCTATTCTGTCTATATATATGAAGAAAATTGAAATGAATAATGAATAAGCCAAATCAAGAGGTTAGATAAGGATTTAGAAGTTAAAAACGATGAAACTGTTAAACGCGAACGACGTCATTTAACTCTGATCTAATTACGTCATGACGTCGTAACCTTGGTATCAGTGAGAGCTTATCTTCCTTCGCAGAAACAATGGATGACACAGAATATGGGAGAAATAGGTATTTTTATTATAAAAATTTAATTGAATTTTTTAAAAGAATATTTACACTGGCGTTTAACTCGGTCTAACCCATAACCAGACAGCAAAATTTTAGACTGGCTCAAATTGAAAAGATTTGCAGACGACAATGTAAAGTTTATGAAGTTTTGGATTTTTCGAATTTCAGGATGGAAAAATTAGTCGAAAAAGGAGAAGTTGCCTGTTACTAGCATTTTATCATTTTAAACAATGTTTCCAGGGGCGTCAAAGTGTCAAGAAGTGGGAAGATGTTTACTTAATTTTATCGAATTAATCTGAATAATTTTCATTCGCCAGATTTACTTTATTTCTCGTGCTATCAAGTTTTCACCCATTCTACTTATTCAATGAAGATTGCATAAGGATAAACAAGAAAATATTTTTGAAATATAAATTCGATCACATTGAGCCTTTCCAGTACAAACCCGGGATGTTCCTATGATTTTATACTTGGGAAAAAATTATGTGACAAGCAATTTCTCCTTTTCCCACAATATTTCAACCTCATGACTTTTTTTCAAATTGCAACCTATTTAAATTGTCGTCTGCATCCTCTGTCCATTTGAACCAGTATAAAAAGAAGAAAAAAAAAATTAGTCGTGTAAAAAGTTTCAAGCGCATTCTATCTTGTCAATACCACAGGTAGCCAACACGGGTGTGGATAGTGTAATATTAATGTAAATTGACCCCCAAAAAAGAAAAGATTTATAACAAAAACTTTTGGCATCAATTTACATTATTATTTCACTATCCTCACCCGTGTTGTCTACCTGTGGTCAATACAGAGAAATCCTCTTACTTGCAACCCTGATAATAGCAATTCACTGCTTGAATTTATGCACAAACATTAGATCTGAAGAAATAATTGTTCCTCTTAACCCTTGTCATGCTGAACCCGGAATATTCCGGTTTAAGCAGGAGGTGTAGACTAAGATCAGACTGCACTTATGTGCAGGCTGATCTTAGTCTACACCTCCTGCTTGTACTTTTCCTATCAGGGTTGTTAAAGAAGTTGATTTCTTAAAGAAAATTAATTTTTGAACAACAAGTTCTATCAGTGCTTTCAGCCCTTTGATTCGACAACATTTCAGTAAGGTAATTAATACAGCATGACTAGGGTTAATAGCAATTTCTGGTTAATTGCAACAAGACTCTTGAAAAACTGGTCTTGCGATTAACAGGATTTCACTGTCTTAGTATTTTTTCTATTTGAATAGATAACACAACCAACAAAGAGATACAGGATCTTTCTCTCAATCTTGAAAACCGAACTTTTGTGGACTACTTCAATACTTTCCTGTGTTTACCGGTAAGAGTTGTATTGTTCAGTTTATTGTGGTTAATATGATAGGCTCCAACAGCGTGGCTGATATGATTGGCCTCATCATTGTGGCTTATATGTTAGGCTCCATCAGTTTGGCTAATATGATTGGCTCCATCAGTGTGGTTAATATGATAGACACCATCAGTGTGGCTTATATGATAGGCTCCATCAGTGTGGCTTATATGATAGGCTCCATCAGTGTAGCTAATATGATAGGCTCCATCATTGTAGCTAATATGATAGGCTCCATCAGTGTAGCTAATATGATAGGCTCCATTAGTGTAGCTAATATGACAGGCTCCATCAGTGTAGCTAATATGATAGGCTCCATCAGTGTAGCTAATATGATAGGCTCCATCATTGTAGCTAATATGATAGGCTCCATCAGTGTAGCTAATATGATAGGCTCCATCAGTGTAGCTAATATGATAGGCTCCATTAGTGTAGCTACTATGATAGGCTCCATCAGTGTAGCTAATATGATAGGCTCCATTAGTGTAGCTAATATGATAGATACCATCAGTGTGGCTAATATGATAGGCTTCATCAGTGTAGCTAATATGATAGGCTCCATCAGTGTAGCTAATATGATAGGCTCCATTAGTGTAGCTAATATGATAGATACCATCAGTGTGGCTAATATGATAGGCTTCAGTAGATTGAATTAACGGATCGCTAGCCCCGCCCACATATTTCCGACAAGAAAAGTGACTTGGATATCAAAGTACGTAATATCGTAAAATTTATGGCCTTAACATGTTACAGAAAAATGACTGGTTTGTTGGCGCCCTAAACGTCGTAACTACAACTTGAATAAGTTAACTGTAGTTATGACGTTTATGTCGTCAAACCAACACAAATAATAATCATAAATGTCGGCCATTATCGGATTTCGAAGTTCACTTGTTGGTACACGATAGATCAACCGCTGGCCCCGCCCACTTACTTCATTAGCCTCGCCCATTGACTCCGACAGGAGTTTCCGTTGCCATTTTGAACTGACTTATTTTGCAAAGTTTATGGCAAGTGGCGTGTTTCCAAAGAAGTAGAACCTAAATATCGTAACTATGCTTGAAGTTACGACGTTTAAGTGTCTAAACCAAGAAAAATATTTCACCAAATAGCGTCCTAAGTCGGAGTTTAAAGTTAACTTCCAGTCTTAATGGGTGATTTCATTAATCGACTGGTTAATTGATTGGAAGCTGCGATTGGCCGATTGATGGGTCAACACTGTAAGAAAAAAATGTTTGAAATCACTCATTTAGACAAGAAGTGAATATTTACCTCTGATATTTTAGTCAATCAATTTTGTTGGGTTGGAGACCTATTCGCCAGTAGCTTACAGTAACGGAAAATAGGTCGATTTTTCCGACAAATTTCTAGAAATATGACACACATCGAGAAATGACGTAGTTTTCAATTTGTGAACGCGGAGGTATCTCATGTTGCGCACCCCTCCCCTCCGTACTTGTTCGCTGATGCGCGCTTATTTGTTCCGCAGAGCTCCATTCCCTACGATGTTAGTTGCGAAAATATATAGAAGAGGGGTATAACGGCGTTGTTATTTGAGGCTAATACTAATCACGATGGTCTCCCTTTGAATATATAAGACAACCCCCCCCCCCACACACACACTTTTACAACTTTGTTGATTGCTTTATAAAGTAACATAAAAATCAAATTAAACAAAAAACAAAAACAACAACAACACTTCTCTAAGATCAACATAAGCCATTTTTTAAAGGTCACGTACTTTTAGATAAAGACAAAGAAGGAATTCTGTAAGAATCCTTCCCCGAATAAAAGCATTTACATTTTTGACACAGCATTATCATGGTTTTCTTTCATAATCAAAGTGAGTACAAATTATTTCTCTTTCTACACATAAGCCCAGCATTGTTGGTAACCTGACTGGCGATTTTGCATTAGAAACTGGAGCTTCAGATTTTGTTATGGAGCATTGTTTGTGATGCAATACCGAATTACTAGGAAATAATTCCATTTGTAATGGACGGAAGCCCTATATTGTGGGCTCCTGGACGTTGTTGTAATCGGTAATTAAAGACACAGATCGTCAAATATAAACAAAATTGCTGGTTATTCTGTTACTTATTAACTTATTACCACACAATCCCACATTTTACGCAGCAAAGAAGAATGGTCCATGAAAATATTGTGGGAGTGTATTTATAATATTACAAGCAATTTCTCATAGACTTATAATAATCGTTTCAGTTTGTAACAATGTTGTTCGAATTGTTACCTCTTACAATTTGAATCAAACTTTTATTACCAAACAGCAAAATATAGACTGTTCCAAAATCATTAGTTGCAAAAGACGATTTCAAGTTGGCGGAATATAGAAAATCTTTATCTTTTAGGGTAGAAAACATTGTCGGCATTGAAGAAATTGCTTGTTACAAGCAATTTCTTCATTGTCGACATTGATTTCCAAAGCCATTTTATTTGGTGGTGGGTGGGCTTCAGAAAATGTAGGAATTGGTTAAAATTTCTTGTTTGTATCGATTTGGAAGTAGGCAAAATCCTTATGTTCAAACATTTACAGCATAATAACACATACTCTGCAATGAAGAAAAAAAGACTAAAAGTAAGGAGGCCCATTTAGGATTTTACACCCTCTTAATCAACTATTTCGAGATTTTCCGCAGGCGAGAAAATCCTATTTTTGTTGATACAGTATCTTCCTTAATCAGAGCGAATCAGAGCGAAAGAGCAAATATGATTATGATTTTGCGATGAGTGTTTAAAGAAAACAAATATATAAACTTATTTTTTACCACTCTTGTTACACTTTAATATCAACCCTTTTCATCGATAGAAATTGAAGACTGTTTTCCAAAATTTTAGACCTGTCCAAATTGAAAGGTTTTTCAGACGAAAATTAAAAGCGGATCTACTTTGAAAAGTAACCATTCACTAGGGAAGAAAATGTTGTGGAAAAAGAGGAAATTGCTGTTACAAGCAAATTCTTCTTTTTCTATAATGTTTTCTCACGTAAAAACCGAGAATTGAACAGGAAAGGGTTAAAAAAAAGGGCAAATGTACCGATGCATGATAACCTTTTTTTTCTTTTTTTTTTACATTTTCTCCGTATTTGGGATGTGAGTGAAAGAATATACTTATTGTAATTGGTAACGAGGATCGGTGACCTATCAAGCATGGGATGCGTTGATTTTATTCTTTTGTGATGTTGCGTGTGAAAATTGGGGAAAATGCGTTAATGACTGCCTTTCAATTGTACTACACAGTTTCTCTTTCCTCCTACCTCAACCGTATGTTTGGTTTCGATTGTGTGGACGATAAAATTATGCCGTGGCTCGATAATGCTGTACTGAAGTTTCAGCAGGATTAGCAGATAGTTATTTTGTATGGTGTAGATTCCTTGGAAGCATCGGGCTTTCGGACCCTGGTCCGATCTTTTGAAATACGGCGTTGGGATGACCGTTGTCGACTATTTAATCGCTAAATTCGAGGAGCAGATAACTGATCCAGCACAAATTGCGGTTCAACTGGTCAACCGAGGGGGAAAATCGATGTTCTTAATCAACTTTCCCCCAAACCTTGAACAGGGGCCAGGATTATCAGAAAACAATGAAAATAACTGAGTTGATCGAATTCAGAACCTATCAACTTTCCTTTTTTGTACGGATGTACAACCTGCAAACTGTGCCCGGAGAAAGCCAGATGGAGACGCACAGAGGATGTGAGAGGATTCAGACGGCTTATTTGCGTTTTGAAGGTGTGTTTTTTGTCTATAAATCAAGGTATTGGCGATAAGATCTTCGTTATTGCAGTTGATTTGAAGGTCCAAAGTGACCCTTTTAGCTAGCAAAGCGTCAGGTTTGATAGCTTAATTTAACAGACAAAATTTTGAGTTTTTTTCAACGAATGCAAACTGGCACTGGGGGCTTAACTATTGAATCCATTTAATACCTACGCCATAAAAAATACTTCTTATATATTTCAGCTATATTGCAAATTCTATTAAAAATCTTTCAAAAGCATGCTTTTTAACCCATTCCAATTCAATTAGCATCTCAAGAAAAAGCTTTGGAAAACATTGTGGAGAATGAAGAAATTGCTTGTTACAGGTCAAAGTTGCTGTTTTGGATGATGGTGGAAAAGTGCACTAAACATGTCCAATTCTACTCTTCAAGCTTCGATATTTAACGACGAATAACTACGAGACTAGGATAGATTTTCGAAAATGCACCGGATCTGTGAATAAAACCAACAAAGTAATTCTTTTAAATTTAGCGAAATTCGTAAAAGAACGTTTTTCACGAAGATCTGATATACTATATACTATCTTGTTGAAGCGATATTAATACTGTATCATCTTTGATTTTGCCCCTCTTCCAAAGTGTACATAGACCCGTACTGTCGATTGTTCATTTATATTTAAATGCTTTTTGTTGTATTCTGCACATTGTATTTCATTTGACGAAAAACTGTAAAGTTTAAATCAATAAACTATATTGTATCTCTAAACCTGGAATAAACGTTTTCTTCACTCAACGCTTGTTGTATTTTTTCTGACACAGGTTCATCCTTATTCGTTTCCTGACTACGTGTAGTTGCATAAAAAACTCTTCACCGTCTAGATCTGTATCTACTACTTGAAACCTCACATCATCAGACCATTTCTTCGCTAACTCAACACTTCAAACAACAACACCAATACAAAGCAAAACACCCTCCCCCCCCAAACAAAAACAACAAAAACCGGCATGTAATCTTGCAAAGATGCAAAGAAAACAAGCATGTTTAAAGACATCGATCATGTATTTCACAGCATATCTTCCAATCGGAACACACCCGGCCAGACCTTGGACGTATAACAGACGAAGCATAGTGTAACAAAACGGTGGAAATCGAGTAATCTGAGGAAAGCCGGATAGTTCGGAAGGCTCAAAATAGCTGAGAAATTAGATTTCTTTTTCTTGCTTTATTTCCACCACCCCCCTTTTTGCTCTGATATCATGTTTCTGTTGAATACCAAGTAGAGATCTCATAAAACCTTTGTGAGATGCATTGTACCATAATTGTCTTTTATAGCGGATAACGCCATTTTGGAAGTCACGTTAAGATTTAAAAATAGTCCACCGATGTACAACCGAGGTTTGATTCGTAGAAATGAACGAGAAGTTCCGATTGTCCTCCTTAGAATTCATTATAAATTTTACATCTTTAAAGTCATTAACGGTAGAGCTCATGGCAACCGAAATAGGACGATGCTCATTTATTGCTGTCTGTAAGAGAAATAAAGTCCAAGTCAAACGTCATAAACCAAGATTAAGTTTACAATGTTGCAAGATTATATGCAAAGGGAGGTCATCTCGACTAGTATAAAAACAACGTCGTTACATCCCCTATTATTGTCGTAATTGGGCTTACCTCCGCCTTCTCAAAGTTATTCCCGAAATGAATGATATTTCCCGAAATATATTACAAAAAGCGATCTATTTTTCATCACTATGTATTACGCTATCGTACAACTTATCCTAGCTGTAGTTACGACGTTTGGATAGTCAACCAACGGTTTCCCTTTCGTTTTATATTTCTCCAAATGAATTTTGAGACTATTTTTCCGTGATGAGTTGAACATTTCTTTCCAGGTATTTGGGCAGCATGTCTTCTATAACTACATGGAAACCGAGTTCGAGTTCGAGCCTCCGATTAAACAACGACGTCACGTGAGTTATTTTAATAGCCCTGTCTCAAGGATGGCACAATTTTTGCAAACTTTTCTCGAAACATATATTCTGTATTCACATTATAAATAAGATGCAAGCCCTAAAGTCACCCTCCCTTGAGATAGTGTTTTTGTCAATATATTTTACACGAACTTTAAATTCGTCGAGCCCTTTCTTCTTTAACCCGATACCATATACTTCCACGTATTGACGAGCTAGGGTAGATTATATTTGGAAAAAAGATATTATATTTCGTGAACAGGAGAATTTCTCTCTCTCTCGCTCTCTCTCTCTCCCTCTCCCTCTCTCTCTCTCTCTCTCTCTCTCTCTCTTCTTTTTTTTTTACTTGACAATCAATTAATGGCCAATGTTTTGAGTTGCATCCCGGAAATGATGCCACCTGAAAACATGTTAAATCTGCTTTATATCATTCTATACCCAGCAGCACACTCATTATTACAAAGTACAAACTGTTTGGGCATCATAAAACGAACCCTGCTTTTTTATAATCTCTTTTACAACATGGAACCGTCTCCAATTGACGGATCGCTGGTCCCGCTCACTTATTCCGGTGGCCACGCCCACTGACTCCAACAGGAAGGTTAATTTGAGAAATGTGTGGCTAGTAACATGTAACTCCGACAGGAAAGTAAGAGATACACGTATTTTCATTATTTTTTTCATCATTATTATGTTATAGCGAGTGTTACATAATAGAACAAATAAAAAAAACTAAAACACTGCTATATAAACTTTTTTATTGTTTTAGCTGAATTTATTAGTGCTATTGATTTAAAGGGAAGTAATATCAAGTCAGTACAGCGCATGATATCTATCAAGATTTATTTCCCATTGTTTAGAATTCTGCGAATTCAAATAACCCATAGACAAACAGCATTTAAGGTATGCTACTACGTATCGCTCAAACAACATCAAAATGTTGCATTCTAGATGGGTTCTTTTTTAGCCAATCGTCGATATTTGAAATTTGTTGTCTAGATCATCAGCTTCTACCGAACAGACCTGCAATATAGGATAATGAGATCCAAAAGAAAGTGTACACTTTAGTATCTTTGATTTCGATACATTTTTTGTAAAATTCAAACAAACGATAGCGGTTGTAAATCGGATTTTAAGGTGGGTTGGGGGATTAATTGACCCCCCCCCCCTCTGAAGTCTACTGATTTAATTTTTGGGCGGAAATAAATAAAACGTTCCATGCTGAACCTTGAATATTTCAGTTTACTCCACCTGTTTGTGCTTTTTTAAGCAAAATTATTTATAAAAGTATTCCTAAAAAGAAATGTCGACAACCCTTCCTACATAGCTATCACCTCTTTGATTTCTTACGTAATTTCTAAAAACAGAAACAACAACAGATTACAAAGCTCATAGTTCGTTGACGTATAGAGTTCAGGTGTATTGATAGGTAAGATTGGTTACTTCAAAATAAAATTTTGACTTGTACAATCTTTTCGAACTGCGTATATTTACATGAACTACAAATCGTCGTTTGACGTGCAAAATATCGTAACTACAGCTTGAATAAAGCTGTAGTTACGAAATGTTTGCACGCTCAACGATGGGATTATCATTATGAATATAATCAGTCCAGTAAATAACAATGAGAATTTTTGCTCATATAACCGTTTTATTACTTCAGCTTTACCTGGACAGAAGAGAAATCCTTATATGGTTATGTAAAGAAAGAGTCCGGCTATTCAAAATATCCCCTCTCTACACGGAATACAACCTGTGTATGAAATTGAGGTCGGCTAAAATTGACATACCGGGGTTAAAGGAATCGGGTGAGTTTTGTCCCTTTTTTTATCAAAATTATGCCATTTTATTGATTGTTTTAATTTTGGTAATGGATTCAACAAATCCTCTCAATGAAATATATATGTCAATGTCAAGCTAGCAACCACTTGCTTTGGTTCCCAAAAAGAGTGAAAAGCTGTAAATAAGCGCTGTTTATATCAGATTGTCAAGTAGCATAAAGGTAGGTATCGATGTTTTTTTCATGTCACAGATTTAAATTATTTTTATTTCCTCTCATAATCTATTTGAATACAATATGTCGCAAAGTAGTTCTGCAAGAAAATAAGGTCGCTGATCAGAAAAAAGCAGGGTATTTCCCCAATAGCCTACGTAGGCTATTAATCTATTTTTAGATTAATCCGAGCGGTTACGAAGATAATAGGGCATTCACGTGTTGCGAATAACCGTTGGAACCTTCCATTAAGTTCAAATTACATCAAACCAACGTCATCGTTACGTCATCAGGAGCTATGTTCGCTAGCCGGTCTGTAAAGATCAGTCCTTTCATGTGACATGATTTAGGACGTTGGCTGTTTCGCTAGTAAATTTGTTACCTTCATTTGACTATGGGTCATATGCAAATGAGGTCATTCGATGTCGACAGCCGAATTCCGTGATATCTAAAAATAACCTAGAATTCCGCTTAACCTTTCCGATATAACCACAAAAAGCCACTTTAGGTCTATTAGATTACCACCAAGACAATACCTGACCTAACTTACAGTATTAAATGTTCGTTTGAGTCTATATTTCGCCTGACGAGTTACATGTCTATTTCTTTCATTTTCCCCATAGATCCAGATGGAGTGGACCGTAAAACCTTCACCAGGAACGTTATTGGTACGGTTACTGGAATGTTGCTGTTTAGAGAATCGTTAAGGAGTACAAATGGTGAACGTGTTTATAGGTAAGACAGAGGTGTAAATCAAAGTAATGAAAGTGTTGTAAGCTAGCAAAGTATAGTTTTGTCAAGTAATCTTTGCTAAAGGTTACCATGATAAACAAACGAGGTTAGAGTAACGAGTTAACCTATGACAAAATCTTAGACTGTTTCCAATTTAAAGAAATTTGAAATTGGTTGAATTTAGAAAATCTTTCCCTTGTTGAGTTTTAAACATTGTTGACATTGAGGAAATTGCTTGTAACAATTTGAAGTTGGTTGAATTATGAAACTCTTCCGCTTTTTGGGTAGACAAAAATGTAGACAACGAAGAAACTGCTTGTAACAAGCAATGTCGTCACTGTCCACAATATTTCCCGAAGCTTTTTTTTTGGGGGGGGGGGGTGCTTAAAAAGCGGAATTAATTGAGAATGGATTAAATAGCATGCTTTTGAAAGACTTCTCTACAATTGGAATGAGTTTGCAATATTCCTTAATACATAAGAACGTAGGCATTCAATGGATTTAGTGGTTTAGCCTCCAGTTGCAGTTTGCGCACGTTGAGCTTTGAGAGCTTCTCAAAATTTTGTCTGTTAACTTAAGCTATGAAAGCTTATGTAACGATTTTGCCTTTTTTCACTCGATGCTATTGAATTATAAGAAATGAAGAGATTTTCTTTGCTTTCATGGAGGTATGAACCGAAAAAACTAATCACACGGTATGAATACGCGAAGCGGATTCATATATAATTGTGTTTAGGTTTTTCGGTTCATACCCCCATGAAAAAAAAAAATATTCCCTTATCTCTTAATACTAATAATTCGGACTAAGTGTTCCGGCATAAATGTATGATTTAATTGGTCTGAAGATTGTTTTATTGACAGATATATTTTCGTTAGAGACCTTCTCCTTTATTTTATTAATATTATTTTTTTACAAAGATGTTGGAAAGACCTGGAGGCTTGGCGTCAAATCGAAGATCCGGTTCGCAAGATGTACTGGAAGAAGGTGATCAAAACTAAATACATCAATCAAGCAAGTACCTCAGAGCTGAAAGGGGGAATTAAACTGCTTGTCTTTCAAGGTAACCATTTGAAAATAGATTTTGTCACCTTTAAGAACTAATTTGAATACTTTCTTGGTGATCTTTTTTCAAGTAGAAAAGAGAAAAAAAAGTAACTCTTACCATGACTTTGTTTAGAGTCAAGAAGAGGTTTTTGGGTAACGTTCTAGCAGTTATAGAAAAAGGAACGACAATTTGTCCACGTAAAGATTAAATCTGAGTTAAAATGATTGTAGACGAGGATATAGATCTAAAGCTATCGCAACCCCTTCAAGGGAAAGATGGTGGTCACCGTGTCCCCTGAAGGAGGATGTTCTCGAATATGATCGATTGGATTAAAAAAAAAAAAAAAAAAAAGACCGCCAGTATAAATCGGATTTACACAGCATTTAGCATCTGCAAGCTATTAAAAAAGAAAAAAAAGAAAATTGTAGAAATGTTTGTTTTATATAGAAATTCAACAAACAAACCACTGTAAAACGGGAAATATAGTTCTCTTGGTTGAACGAGTGGTTAGCATGCTTGACACATGATTTAATGGTTGCGGGTTCGAATCCCACCAGAGGAGGGTAGTGTATTTTGGTGGTACCCTTTACAGACAGAGCCCCAGTCCACCTAGCTGTGAAAGTGTGTAGGAATGGTTAGAATCCATTGCCTTTTTCTCAAGCGCATGTTAACTCGGGTATTACAATGAAACGTTAAAAAGAAGAAAAGGACCAAAGAGGTAGTAGCTTAATTACGGCCTCTACTCACAGGTAACAGGTAACACCCATAGCTGTATAGCTAGGCCTGCGATGAAAGTAAGAGTTCGTAACTTTATTTAGTGAAGAAAAAGAATAATTTTAAATCAAATTTCAGCAACAATTCTCTTTTTCCCTGATTTTCAGGAAATCTAAATTTCCACGTGGTTCACGATGTTGACTCAGATACAAGCCAGACCGAACATTTACTAGGTAACCTGGAGATACAGTGTGTAGACTCAGACGAAGCTCTGCTGCACATGCAAGGGATTTTGTTAAAGGCTCTGATGAAATACTGGCTTCCCAGACATATGTTACACATCATGAAAAATGCTTCTAAGGTACCTTTATACTATTTCTTAACTGGCCCAGACAAAATATTATTTCAATATGAAATTAAGTGTCAAATAGCGAAGACAACCGTGTGAGAAAAGAAGAAAGTGCTTGTAACAAGCAATTTATCCAAATATCATCACATTCTCCTTATTACAAGTATTTTTTACAGAACTAAGTAAATTGTATCGCCTGATCTTCAATATTAACCCTTGTCATGCTAAACCTGCAATATTCCTGTTTTGATAGGAGGTATAGACAAAGATCAGTCAGCATATATGTGCAGTCTGATCTAAGTCTACACCTTCTGTTTGTCCCCTGTAAGCCAAAGTTTGCATAGAAATTAATTTCGAAGGAAATATTGACCAACAATGAAGAAATCGAGTGTTTTCAGTCCTTTGATATTAATACACTGCGGAAAAAGCTATATATTAAGCAAGACAAGAGTAAAACTCATCGTTTCCATGCCATTGACAATTTATGTTCATGGTTTTGATTTCAGACCGATACATTTCTCAAAATTATATCACACATACACAAGAAATGAATGAATAAATATATAAGTAATAAAAAAATAATAAATTACCTGGTTATTCATTGATAATATTTGTAAATTTCGTTACATCAAACTACACGAGATATTTGATCTTTGAGAATTTAAGACCTGTCACAAATTGGCGAAAACTTCGCTTAATCGCGTTCTTTTGTTGAATTGTCTATGTGATATTAAAAATGTAAAAGAATATCATTTTCATTCTGTTTCTATTTTCACACACCAATGACACAAAAACTAATTCATTGTTAAATCGATCATTTTTAGCTAGCAAAGCGTCAGCATTGATAGCTTAAGTTAACATACAAAATTTTGAGGTCGTCTCATAGTTCAAAGAGTGCAAACTGCCATTTGAGGTTTAACCACCAAATCAATTGAATGCCAACGCTATAAAAAGTAGTTCTTATGTATTTCAGGAATATTGCAAATTGTAAAGATTCCTGTCAAAGGCATGCTTTTTAACCCTTTCCCACTGAATTCCGCTTTTTAAGCATCTAAAGAAAAAAGCTTTGGAAAACATTGTGGACAATGAAGAAATTGCTTGTAACAAGCAATTTCTTCAATGTCCACAATGTTTTCTACCCAACAAGGGAAATATTGTCTAAATTCAACCGTGCTTTGCTAGCTTACAGTACTTTTCAGTACTTTGATTTTATATTTAGGAGACATTAGATATACTACAACGACCAGCCCCAGGGGACCTCGAATATTTGGATCACGAGAGGAGACTTAGATGTCGGTTCATGTTTCCTACCATATACCAGGAGTCGAACATCAGCTCTCCGGCAACGGCGGTATTTGTGTCGAAATCTGCCGGACAGCTCCCGAACCAAACACCGACATCTCTTAGCGAGCATGATGATCCATCGAGAGAAGATGATGATAATGATGATAATGATGATGATAATGAGATTCAAGTTGAACCAGTTGATTTATTGTCTCTGTGGGGAGGTTTGTATCACTCGAAATATAGATATAAGAATCGAAAATCTCGCCCTGTTAATTCCGACAATAGAGTTGGTCAGAGATATCAGACACGATTGATTTGCAAGATATGTAGTCGGGGACATAAAAGCAAAATAAATAAATAAATAAATAAATAAAAAATAAATAAAATACAATAAAATAAAATAAAAAAATAATTTTAATAATAATCGTTTGTAAGCGACCTAAAGAGGTCGCTGGCAAACAAAATGTTGGAGATAATCATTGCACGTAGGTCTTTATCGCACCAAAAATTCAAGGTGTAGTTACGACTTTAGGTCGCCAACCAAACTTTTTCATTTTAGTTACACGCTACTGGCTATAAATTTGCGAAATAACACCATTTACAATCGAAGAGGAACTTCTTGTCTATGTCAGATGACGTGACCAGGTGGAATCAGTGGTAGGTAGCAGCGTTCCGCCAATCAAGACATTTATTTTACCCATTACCAGAAGACGACAAAAATGTAGACTGGTCCCAAATGGAAAAGAAAAAAAAAAATAAATAAATGTAGGCGTCAATTTGAAATATACTTCAAAAACGGTTAAAAAACTAATAGGGTGGAAATATTGTGGGAAAATATTTTTACAATTTTTCATAAAGTTATTATTTATTGGTGTCACTACCACGACGTTTTTTGACCGAAACACAGATTCTAAATCTTTCAGTAACTGAATTTTTTCATCTATTTTGAAGGTTTAAGTCTAAAACTGTTTGGTCTAGTAATGGGATTATGTACAAAAAATGTACTTTTGCCAGATTTTATAACGTGTTAGTATGGATTTGTTTTTATTCTTATGAATCAGAAAAAAATGGTTGGAAAAGGGGTTTGTCACTTAAGCTTGATTTCCTTGATAGCGGGTTATTTCGATTCTAGGTCCCGCCAAGACGATTGAAGTGACAAGCTCGGATTCCTCCAGTACTGCGTCAACATTTATGGAAGAAAACGAGAGCCCTGACGAATTTGGCCGAAGAAACTTACGATCTGCTACAATGAGCGTTGCTAAGCCAATAAAAAGTCCGGTCCCAATAGAGTTGAGCTCGTTCCTGGGCGGAAAGAAACGAACGCTCCTCGGAAAATTCCCGAAGACTTCAAACCGAGTGATTTGGTCGCTAGCTTCAGATATTCTTGCGTGCTTTCCATTTCGGACGTTTCTACAAACGAACGAACATTCTCTTGATTTGCATTATTTGAATTTCTGGACGGATGTTAGAAATTATTTGGACGCTGATGAAAATTCCGTTAATTCTCTAGGCCAGCCACTGCGAAGAATTCTTGCACACGGGTAAGCTCCATATTTTCTAAATATACATTTATCATTTCTTTCGCGTGTTAACCTTTGTTATGTTGAACCAGAATTATTCATGTTTTGCATGAGGTATAGACAAAGATCGGCCTGCACATAAGTGCAGTCTGATCTTTGTCTATACCACCTGCTTGCCCCTTTTAAGTCAGGGCTGTTTTTCTAATTCAATTTTCAAAATAAATATAAACCTAGAAATATTACTATCATTGCTGTCAGCCCTTTGATTTCCATGCTATTTTGAAAAATAATTAGCATGACAAGGGTTAAGAAATAATATTGGCATTAGACTGAAATTTTATAACGTTAAAAGACTATGCTTTACAACGGTTTTTTTTCCAATGCGTTTTTGATAATATTTCAACATTATTATTATACATCTTGCATGTACTAAATATAAAAAGAAAAACAAAAATTCTTTAATGTCTGTCTGTAATATACCTTACTATCTTGTCGGATATTAATTTCATACATTTTTCTTCAGTATACTTCAACGCTATCTGTCACGTGATGGAGAAGGATGTCAGTTATTCTCGGAAACATTAAAGATGGCGATATTTCGTGCTATGACAACAAATAACGATGTATCATTGCTGTGTATGGCCCAAGATATTGTTCAAGAGGTAGGATCAAACATCGCTTTAATCAAGCTTTAAATCAAGCTGTATTTACGACTTTTGCATCGGTCCTTGCATCGGTCCAGGTCAGACTTCACAGTTAATCAAAGTCTAACATTTTATAGTTTCTTTGATTTTAAAGTAGCAATTGTAATCACAACATCTATAAATACTGGCTTTTTTCGACTGCGACCAACGTTCCTACCGTTTTAACTAATGTTCCAGTCGAACAAGTATAGTAGCTACCACAATTAGGTCATTTGAACTTTAGCCTTCTAAAATGTAATTTGATTTGTGGAATAAATCGAGAGGATCCAATTAAATCTACTATAGTAGGAACCTTAGTACCAGTCGAAAACGGTCACTGACTCTGGTTTGCGTTTAATTGGTCCGATTTCTTTTCGTTATTTCTTTTACTGAGATCCAACACATTTCGTTTTCTAGTGTCGAGCCATGTTTTCGGATACCCGGTCGCGGCAATTATGCCTTTCTTACATTTGTCTCCCAACAGTGGGTGATACTCGTAAACCTAAGTGGGATAAGAAGCTGGAGGTTCGGAAAGGGTGAGAAATATCAGGAATCCACCGCGATATTACTGAAATACTGTTATTGGTGGCGTTTAACCAAATTCAAACAAAATGAAGGACAATTTATTATACACCTATAAATCTTTCTAGTTAAATTTATACATTCCAAGCAGACAAAATCGGACACGTGAGAAAACCACCACCAACAACTAAAAAAAGAGTATCTGATAGTGTCAAAGTAAGGTTCCACATAACGTAGTTTAAGATGACGTCATTTTCATTCTGGATATGACGTCATATTGCAAATAAACGTAATCAGAATGATAAATGAGAAGGAAAATACCAGTAGAAATACTGATATTTTTATTATTTCATCGAATTTGTTTTATGAAAAAAGGTGTATATTAACCTTTGTCAAGCTGAACCCGGAATATTCCGGTTTTGGCAGGAGGTGTAGACTAAGACCAGACTGCACTTATATGCAGGCTGATCTTAGTCTACACGTCCTGCTTGTACTTTTCCTGCCAGAGTTGTTGATGAAGTTGATTTTTAAAAGAAATATTGATTTTTGAACAACAAGTTCCATCAGTGCTTTCAGCCCTTTGATTTGACAGCATTTCATTAAGGTAATTTACACAGCATGACAAGGGTTAAATGGAATACTATCGTATTTGCTTTGAGGTGCTGAGGAAAATTTGATATTGTACTCGACCTTCGGTCTGGTGAAATATCAATATTTTCCTGCACAGCTCAAAGCAAATACAAGAGGTTGCATCGCTATCATAACATTATATTTCCTATCTTTTTTTTACATTATTGTATTTTACCATTGGATTTCAGAGTTTATGGGAACCCTTGAAGCTGTATATCCAAGCTGAACGGAAAAAGTTCTTACAACAAGTCGTAAGTACCTATTATAAATTTGGCTGACTTCTTGCGTTCATTGCACCCCGAGAGATAGTTTGACTGAGATTTCAAGCGAAAGTCGTTCGAAGAATATATGGTCGAAAACATAAAACAAACGGTCTTCCGTTATCGTTATTTGCCTACTTTAATAAAGTCGTAATTTCAGTTCGAATAAGCTGCAGTAACGACGTTCAAGACATCCCCGTAAGAAAATGTTTGACATATATGTCGGTCGGCAACATTGCAATTTCGATCTAAACGAATTATTTAATTGGTGAAACCGATTTTTAACTGTTTGTTTTCTCTTTTTTCCACAAAGTATCTCAAATGTAAAATCCATGCTTTGACCAGGAAAGAGTTAATACCACCATTACCATTATCTTATTTCTGTGTTATTAAACTTTTCATCATAACCGGAAAATCGTAAAGCATTGCAACATCCTTTTGTATTAAGGAAGCGACACCTTTCATTAAGTTATTTTTCCAGATTTGTGGAAATGGTTACATCAACTGTTTTCTTTCACGAATGGAAAAATATTACTTTTAAAACGACTCCAGAAACTATGTGCCCTCTTACGGAATTAATTATACATTTATTTATTGATGAAGGAAATGTAAGATTCTTTTTTCTTCAAATATCATGTAAACGAGTGATTTTTTTTCAGCGAGGCAATAGATACAATCTTACCATCAAACAACGTCGAAAGATCGACAGCATGGCGCGGAAATCAAAATCCAATATGACTGTCTCTGAATATGTCGATCCCATGTATTTCTTTAACTGTGCAGCTGTCGATACGGAAACGCCATCTACCGTCAGTCCGCCGGTATATTCCCCCACAATGCCGTGTCCTTCCGCCCTGTCTAGACCAGTGACGTCATATCACGTGTCGATATCGGAAGAGCAAATGTGGAAAGCTACGGAACTGGCAGTGTTATGCTGCGAATATGGTATGTATTTTATTGATTTCTCGCTTTTTATTTGCACATATATAAGAGAAACTGATCTGAGCTGAGTCTGAAATAGAACAGTTATCTAGGTCGACATGGCTCTCTTAAAGCGGCTTTTGCACGGTATACGAAAGAAATATTTTTACTCTCAATTTTCAAATTTCTGTCTGCAATGCTTTCATATATTTAAAAGAAGCTGATTAAGCTGATTTTGTAATGGATTTGACAGTCCATAACTTTAAAAGAGAAAGAAAAGAAGCAAACATGTTTGGCGTCTCTTTACGCCAAATACGTGAACAAAAAACAACCAGAAAGGAACCGTAGCTCATCGGGTAAATGCGATATTTGTCGATCGAAGCGAAAGTTACCTTATTGGTAGTTTCAATGACGTGTCATCTACGTTATTGGATTCCGCTAGCAATCCAGTCGTTATCGACATTTTCCGAAGACTAACGAACTCGTCCCATAAATTCCCGAGGTTTCATGGGGAAGATATCTCATTAAATCAAATCTATAGTGAATCTAATAGATTCAACATGACGAAAGAATATTTTCGAGTAAATGCAATCAATAGTTATTGGAAAAGCAAAAAAATGGTTCTATATCACATTTTCGTGAAGATCTGTTCATGACCTGTTTCGATAACTTTTCTATTCTAGATGAAGTTAAGACCAGCTTGTCACGAAGAAATACACATGGCAGATTCTTTTTTTTTTTAAATTAAACCTTGGATAGTTTTGATGCAGAAAAATTAATCAGTATTGTGAAATATTATGCGACAAGGTCATTTAACCTATTACCACAATATTTTAGACCAGTCCAAATTCAAAGAAGTTGCAGACGACAATTTCAAGTTGATGCAATGTTTAAAATCTATGTCTTTCGGGGTAGAAAAAATTCTTGAAAGTAAAGGAATTGCTTGTTACAAGCAATTTTTCATTATTCACAATGTTTTCCAAAGCTTTTATATTAAGGGGCGTTTAAAAGCGCCATTAATCGGTTTAAAGGGATTCTAGCCATAACTAGGACAAAGATTTTCGGAAAGGCTGTTCGATATAACTCATTCCCACACAAAGGCGCTTTTAAACACCCCTCAATATGAAAGCTCGGGAAAACATTGTGAAAAATGAAGAAATTGCTTGTCAAAAGGAATTTCTTCATGATCCACAATGTTTTCTACCCCAAAAGACAAAGACTGTAAAGATTTCATCAACTTGAAATTGTCGTCTGCAACTTCTTTCAATTGCGACTGGTTTAAAATTATATTGTGTGGGAATGAGTTAAAGAACATGGAAAGCTACTTGAGAAAAAAAATCAATCCCGTAGCCGACAAATGACCCCATCCACTTGTTCCGTTGGTTCTGACCATTAACTACGACTGGATGTCCTACTTCGTTTTTTAGCGGCGTTATTTTATAGAATTGACGGTCAATAGCCCGGAGCAAAAATGTAGAATGGTTGGTTTGCGATCTTAACGAAGCTAAGGTCGCCAAAACCAACATACTAGTAAATGATTCACCTAAATAGCGGCAAATGCTGGAGAGTTCAGAGTTAACTTTCTGTCTAAATGAATGCTTTTTTGGATAATCGGTTTTTTTTTTTTTTTTTTTTTTTGATAGATTGACAGTCGCTATTGGTCAATATTCCTGATAGATTCCAAAGAATCATTATAGGTTATGTTTATTTTTTATCCTTTTGTGATTCTTTATATCCACATATTTACAGGTTCTGCCATGATGGTGCCACAATATCCCCCGCCGATACAACAACTTGTAGACATTCTACACAGTGATTATGGTAGTCTTCATGTATCCCGGGTACCTGCCGTTAGAAATGGTGAGAAGTTTATATTTTTACTCAAGTTAAAAAAATGATTTTGGTTTTGATAAAAAAATTCCGGAAATAGTCAAAACCGCGTCAACTCGGAAATAGGAGGAGTTTTGTGTGTAAGGAAGGGAGTGTTGCGTGTGTGAGGGGGGGGAGGGGCTTCCGTCAGGACTTTGAGATGTTCTTGTACGATATTTGAGAATCAGGCGAATCAAGAATGGTTCAAATTGAAAAAAAGTTGTAAACGAGACTTTAAATGGCTTTTGACCTCATAGGGTAAAAGACTTGTGACAAAAGGAGAAATTGCTTGTCTTACGATGTGGTGAGGTAATGGTTGAAGTCGAAGTTATTTTTCACGAGAAGGAAAAATCATTTTATACTTTCTCTTTAACGTTTTCTGAATCAATTGCTTAATTTTGCTTTATGAATGCCTATAGTTATAGCTTGTTTGGTGACCAAAACAACTTAACAACAGTCTTTTTGAGCTTTAGTCATGATGTTTTGGTCTGTCAACAAAGATAAAAAATAAACCCAAAGTGGTCATTCCTTTATCTTTCCATCTATCTTCTTTCGTTTTTTTTTTTTTTTTTTTGCCAACCATTCACATACCATTTTCAAATTAACAATACGTCCCATGCAGTTTGATTTCTTCGATTATTAACTTCTTTCAGAATGGCTGCGTAATTTAATCAACCCGCCGAAAATCAACATTGAGACCATACGGGTGTCACGTAAGGTGTATCTTGAAAAGATCGACCTAACAGCAGTGAAAGAAGCAAACACCGACGGAGAAAAGGAAGAAAAAGAAGGAAGACAGAAAAATCGACTCGTTCTGCGGAGAAATGGGTTGGTTCTTGAGAGACCAACAAAACCAAAGTAAGTACTCTTTCTTTCATATATCTTTTTTTTAGTCGACTCAGGATTTTGTGTGATTGTCTGTTGAGTACCAAAGGCCTGTCGCTCGAAATCATTAAATTTACGATACAAAGATTTCGATAATATTCGAAGAAAGTCCGATTCAGCACAGGTCAGTCAGTGTTTGATATTTCAATGAAAGATCTACTTAACCCTTTCAAGACAATCCCCCTTTTTACGCACCTAAAGAAAATAGATTTAAAAAAATAAACTGTGGACAATGAAGACATTGCTTCTGTCAAAAAATTACTCCAATGTCCAAAATGTTTTCTGTCCTAAAAGACAAATATTTTCTAAATTTCATCAACTTGAAATTATCGTCTGCAACTTCTTTTAAATTTCACCGGTCTAAAATTTCACATGATCAGCGAATTTAGCATGACCTGGATCGATGTTTTTGCGTTTTCCTTTTTTCATTAATTGTTTTAGTCGATGTCTTCTTTTGAAAAGACTGAGAGTTTCGAAAGATAGAATTTTCATATTTGTAATCCGTAATTTGACGAAAAGTTTTGGCGAAAATATTTAAATAAGAATTTTATATTACAAATATAAGTATTTAGAATTAGGAAATAGGATATAAAACCTTTAAGAATAAACCAATAGCCGTAAATCAAGATATCAACCGACCAATCGAATCAATTATTCATCCTATACCTGAGCTTTCCACATTGGCCGACATTTTTGCTAACCTTTTGTGTTGTTTTGGCGACCTAAACCTCGTAAACACAGCTTCTTCAAACTGTAGCTACAACGTTTAAGGCGCCAACAAACCATTCCATTTTTTTAACATGCTTCTGACCATAAATCTTGCAAAATAACGCTGTGAAATATCGAAGCGGAACTTCCTGTTAGTGTCAATGGGCGGGGCCAACAGTGTATTGGGCGTGACCAGCGATTGGCTAATTAGAGAATTTCCTTTCTCATTCTCAAGTATGTTTCCAAGAGGTTAATTTCGCAATTATCATTTTCCCTATTTTCGCGGTAGCGCCTCAGACTCCTAATATTAAATCATGGGATGTCATGGGTTCGATCCCCGGCGGCGGCACATATTCTTTCCGACATTTGTCTCTCACCAACGGGTGGATAATCGTAAACCTAATTGGGATTGCAGCTGGAGGCTTGGACAGGATGTAGTGGTAGTACTGGTGTGAGAAATACCAGGAATCCATTGTTAGTTGCTCCAGCCGCCGCGATATGACTGACATACTGTTAAAAGCGGCATTAAACCCCATTTAATCAATCATTAATCAATCCCTATTTTCGATTGAATAAAATTCGGAATAGTATGACTTCTTAATAAATGATGGATCAATTTCTGTAAGTAACTTAATCTTTTTTTTTTTTTTTCGTTTTTTTTTTTTTTTTTTTTTTTTTTGTTTTTATGTTTGTTTTTTTTATCGGTTTTTGTAAAAACTATTTTTAAAAAAAGTCCTCTACATATTGTAGACATTTTCTTCAATTTCTACTTCACAGGTCATTCATCGAAGTACTTATGACACCCACCCACTACGATTTCTTCAAGCGTTTCATGATGGTTCACAAGATGGGAATGCCCCTAATGTTTTGGAAGGGCGTTGAAGACCTCAAAGACTTGAGTAACTCCAAAACGAGGCAGATACGAGTGACGCAAATTATGAGGAAATTCTTTGGAAAATACGCAAAATTCGGTAACTCACCTTTCAACTGTATTCCGTCGTAATCTGAAATATTATTTCCCTGAACATAACGTGTGAATTCGTCTATCTAAAGGCATTAAATAACATCTTGAAGTTCACTAAGCGAATGAATTTCGAATCAAAAGGAACGGATTGGCCGATATTACGCGTGTTTAAGACGTAATCAGTGTTCTTTCTTTAAAATACGATGTGTAATTGTCTCCCTTTACAACACGTGTGTATTTTCTTTAGATGTATATTGTTACGTTAAATTAGACCAACCAGATACCTTCAAAATTAGATTAGCAAATAAAGTTGGCAGATCAAGTGGTCAAACAAAGAATCAATAGAGTAATCAAATATTTGTTTAAGACCGGAAGTGAACTTTGAACTCCAACATCGGCTGACATTTCTGTAAAGCATTTTTTTGGTCTGGTCACAACTGTAGAATGAGCTGTAGTTGCGACGTCTAATTCACCAACCATCAGTTTTACCTTTTTTCTTACACGTTACGGGCCATATTATTTTCAAATAACGCCGTTAAATATTTAAGTCGAATTTCCTGTTGCAGTCCGTGGATATTGCGTAGTGCAGTCAGTGGGAAATGCAAGTGATCCATCAATTGCGGAAGGCGTTGGGTCTTTCGAATGTATCTGTTGAATATTTTCAAGATTCACAATAACTTATTTTAATGGTATGACATGAATGATGACCTTTGTAACTTAAGACTAAAGTGCATTTTACAGTACTTATCCTTAACTTTCGAATTTTTTCTTAGACAGTCTGGAAAAAAGTTCGAATAGATAAATGAATAAATAAATAAATAAGATACATGTAATAACAAACATAAAAGACACTGTTATTTAACAATAAATTTGCATAATGCATGCAAATTTATTTAATCACACAATCGTCGTTGTAGTTGGGCGAGAAAAATGGCGTAAATACAGCTTCATTTATTGTAGCTGTATTTACGACAATTTGCTCGCCCAACGACGAAATGAGCATAGAGCCATTTCCAGCGATTTGAATTATTTCTTTTAATGTGACAGTTCTAACGAATACTTATATCTACAATAGCTAATGAAGTTATTTTCGCCCGACGATAAATGTGATCGAACTTAAGGAATGCACGATCGATCTTGTCATTTGCAATCAAATCAATTTTTATTTTCATAGCCATACAAAATGTACAAAATTATGGTTTTAACATTTTTTTTATTTGGATCAGCTTGATGGACATATCTTACAAGTTTCACGAAAAAAACCCCAAAAAACATTGATCAGATTGTTTCTTTGTAGGAGCTTTGCTAGACTGTCATGAGGAAATAATCCGACAAATTCCTAATATGGACAAAGTGACCCCCGGCATACTTATATGCGCCCAAGCTGCGGTGTACCGCTCTATGGAAAGGAAATGGTATGTTGCTTGCATGTTTATAATATGAATATTTTCTGAGGTGCTGGAAAGAAATAAACACGTTAATCCTTTTCATGCTGAACCTGGAATATTCCTGTTTAGGCAGGAGGTATAGACGAAGATCAGCCTGCACATATGTGCAGTCTGATCTTCGTCTACACTTCCTGCTCATCCCGTTTAATCAAGAATTGGTTATAAGATTTGTTTCCAATAGAACTATTAAGCCACAATATTTTCATCAGATTCAGATTCAGCCTATTGATTTTAATGCAGCTTTAAAGAGGATTTTATTCAGCATGACAAGGGATAAACACTTTTGATATTACACTTGTGTAATATCTATACAAATAATCAACGGACTCTGGTAACGACTTTTCCTTTACGGTGAAAATGACGTCATGTAATGCATTTTATGACGTTATTTACGAACGACGTTATAAATATCTAAGTCGATTAAATTGAAGTATTTTACAGATTTATTGCAAAAGTTAACATCATATTTCAAATAATTCAATTTTTAGTTTCGTCTATCAAAAATGGCGTTCTGATTGTCCGAAAAAAAAAATCATAACTCCACGAACAAAATTTTGAGCACGCAGCGATTTTGATTGTTTCCGCACAAAATAGTCCAATACAAAAAGGTATCAGAATTTGTAAAATATTTACTTTTGTCGCTCGGTGCTATAATATTATAAGAAATGAAAAGATATTTTTTTTGTTTTCATAGAGGTATGAACCGAAAAACCTAATCACACTTATGTATGAATCCGCTTCGCGTATTCGTACAGTGTGATTAGTTATTTCGTTTCATACATCCATGAAAACAAAACAAAACAAAACAAAACAAAAAATACAGTCTCTTCATCTCTTAACACTTTTTTGTATTAAAGAAATGGAATAATCGTTTCGTGAACAACACGGCATTCTATATTTTCATGAGTTGCGCCAACGGTCTTGAAGATATGCTTGTCACTAAATGAAAGATATATCGATCATACACTCAAACAAATAAACGTACGACGTTTAAGTCGCTTAACCAAAAAAAAAAAAAACCAATGCTGACCAAAAACGGCGGCAAAAGTCGGATTTCAAACTTCACTTCCGGACTTAATGAATGATATGACTGATCGACTGCTTCTTTGGTCGACAGCCGCGATTGGTCAATTTGCCTGAAAACAGAACAAAAAACATTTCTCGCAAGGACTTTGTGAAAACAATACCTTTCCTTTCAGGTACCCGATGTATCTAGAAACCTATCCTCCCGAATCGGAAACCAGCTCTCCGACCAATATAACCACGACGCTGGTTCCTAAACACGTGACCCCCGAGTTTATGGACATCGTGGCGAAAGCCAAGAAACCATCGAAGAAGAGAGGAATATTTAACTCCAAGACAGTAAGTTAGACCCGGGGTAATTGACGCACCATGTTTGTCAATGAGAAAATCGATAAATCAACCAAATCATTCGTTTGGACCGGAAGTGAACTTTGAGCTGCCACATTGATCTACATATATTTCAAATACTTTTGTTTGCTGGTCGACTTGAACGTCGTAACTACAGTTTATTCGACTTACGACATCAGGTCGCCGACAAACCATTTTACCTCCGCCTCAGATTTGTGACCGACCTTCCGTTTCAGAATTGTGACCTTTTAGTTTCAGATTTTCACATCGACAATGTTGATAGGTCAATCAAGTGAACACTCTTCGATATCTCCCGAACACGGTATATATAGGGAATAGGTTATGTTTGATTTCGTCTATCAAAAGCGGGCGATCTGATACGTCTAGAAAAAATTAAACACCAATGAACAAAATTGTGAGCACGCAGCTATGTTGAATACTAAAGCAAAAAATAGTCCCATAAAAAGTGTAAAAAGGTGGTTCTTTTTTCGCTCGATGTAAATGAAGAGAATATTTCGTTTTCATGTAAATGTGAATCGAAAGACCTAATCACACTTATGTATGAATCCGCTTCGCATATTCATACAGTGTGATTAGGTTTTTTTTTTCAGTTCATCTCTTAGATATTATGTTACGATAGAGTTACAACCTCTTGTAGGAGAGGAAAATGTTGATATTTCACAAGACCGAAGTTTTCTCTGCAGCGAGAAGTAAATACAATATGTTGTATCGCTTCGTAATGTAATATTTCATTTATTTTATACCTATCTTTTAAAGATAAATTTAATCAAATATTTTTTTTTTAAATCTGCATTTCTACAAGTATTTATCTTCTCATTTACCATTCTGATTTATTCTAATATTCTACTAGATATACTTATAGGTATTTAATAATACATTTTCACTACCGTTTCAAGGAATATTATTGTCAGTATGTGGGGCATTTCAAGATTGAGCAATATATTGACTTAATCATGTTTTGAATCGATATCATTTTCAATCGATATTGATATTGTTTGGGGCCTTTTACTCAGGACTCCATTGAATTGCAATCTGAGATTTGCTTTGTGTTACGACGTATTGTATGCGAACTCTTTCTCATCTATCTCAGCTCAGGTGCCGCGGCCATAGCGCGATGGTAGCGTGTAGGGTTCCTAGTCATGGGGCCCCGGGTTCGATCCCCGTCCGCAGCGAATATCCTTGGGATGAGCTGATTGAGGCTCGGAAAGGACGTAGTGGTAGTACTTGTCCGTCGTTGGATGCCCCAGCCTCCGCAATATGACTGAAATTTTGTTACAAGTAGCGTTAAGCCCATTCCAATCAATCAATCTTCTTTCTCAGCTCCGAATATGGAAGAATATCACCAGATCGCTGTTAGAGTTCCACAAGGCCCTGTCTAACAAACAAGAAGTACAACTTCTAGAGATATTCCTTAAATGCGAAGTGGAAAAGGAACAATTTGCCGCATTGAATAAGGACGCGGGCAATAGTAAGTCATAAAAAATACACGAAGGTTTACTGTTTTTAGATTGATCTCGAAGAATAGGTAAATGTGAAGCTATTTTGATTAATGGATCGTGGCAGTCAATCAAATAATCGGTATAGACCAATTAAATCATTCATTTTAACTGAAATTGAACTTTGAACTCCGGCATTGGTCGAGATTTGTGCGAAGCTTTTTTGTTGTAGTACTGACATAAAGTCAGCAACCAACCATTACCTTTTTAGCTAGCAAAGCGTCAGCTTTGATAGATTAAGTTAATAGACAATATTTTGAGGTCGTCTCAGAGTTGTTCAACTAGTGCAAACTGCCACCGGAGGCTTAACCATTAATTCAGTTAAATGCCTACGCCATTAAAAGTAGTTCTTATGTATTTCAGGAATATTGCAAACTCTATTCAAATTGTAAAGAACTCTGTCAAAAGCATGTTATTTAACCCATTCCCACCCAATTCCGCTTTTTAAGCATCGAAAGAAAAAAAGCTTTGGAAAACATTGTGGACAATGAAGAAATTGCTTGTAACAAGCAATTTCTTCAATGTCCACAAGATTTTCTACCCAACAAGGGAAAGATTTCCTAAATTCAATAAGGTTTTGCTAGCTTACAGTACTTTCAGTGCTTTGATTGTTACACGTTACTGGCCTTAAATTTTGCAAAATAACGCCGTATAATATCCAATATCGAACTTCCTGTCGGACCTCGGTGGGCGTGGCCAGCGATCCGCCAATTTCACATGCCTCTATCAATAATCTTTTATTCTGATTGCCTCCTTTTTCACACTTAAAAAATCAAGTGTCGAAGTATTTCTTTTTTTTTTTAATTTTTGGAAAAGCGGTTCTATAAAAAAGAAATGTCTCAAATTACTCAAATCTTCGCTAATTTGACATCTTTTACATACGTAGTTATATTTACGCTGGTGAAATTAAATTGTAAAAACATATTACCGCACTATTGTTTTCCTTTTTATTGGGGTATGAAACATAAAGAACGAATTACACTTTTTTCGCAGTTGGTTTTCTAGTTTCATCCTCGACAAAAAAAAAAAAAAAAAATGTGCTCACAATATCTTAAATGATTATAAACTATGATTGACTTAACATTTTTTCATATCTCCTTGAAAATTTCTAGATAATTTCCTACCATATTATTCACATACATGCTATTTTCATATGGTCCTTTTTCTTATCTAATCATTTACTTATCGTCGTTTTGGGTGCAAAATGTCATAACTACAGCTTGAATATACTTTCCAGGCAGCATGAATCCAATCGAAAAGACAATGCTTATGTCCAACTTGGCCGCCAACATGCAGACACGTGTAGTTATACGAAATAGACTGGTGATCCTGAATAGACTGCCAGCTGATCTAAGATTCTGGATTGAAGTGAAAAAGTAAGTGCTGACAAAATCTCCCCTTATCCATGTTTCTTATGAGCTGTATTTTTTGTTATTCTTTCGGGTGTGAAGGGATCGGTATTTCTCCAAACTTTGCAACATATTATCAAATAATTTTCAGCGGAACATAACTTGTGAAAATGTATAGCTTTTCTGTTCACTCATTTTAATGTTAAAGAAATTAATTATTGTTTTCATTTAGGTATGAAAAAAAAAAACTTTTAAATTACTGTAAGAAGATGCGAAGCTGATCGCCGCTGTCAGTCAAAGCATCAATAGACCAATCAAATCATTCATTTGAACCAGGCGTGAACTTTGAACCCTGACATAGATGTTGGAATTAAGTTGGTTTGGCGACTTAAGAGTCGTATCTATAGATAATTCAAATAAAATGCCGCCGTTTGATATCTTAATCGATTTCTCTGTCGGAGTAAGGGGGCGTGGTCAGTAATCGACCAATTGTAGCATAATGCACATAACGATAAAATGAATATTTACAAATAATTTCTCAGGGAATTGTCCGAATGGTACTGAATGATGATTTAATATTTAATCTCGGCTATTTGGCAAAATTCGAGCTATCCCCCCCTCCTTGATCTCGTTGGAGTGTTAGTTGGTGTGCGTGTTGGCGAGAAAAACTCAAGCCTGTGTCATACCTCCGTTGTTATTGAAAATGTTTATTGGAAACTTGACATGTGTTTTCACAATATAGTTCCATATTATCAAGAGGGGAAGCTCTAAATTATATTTTGGTGAAGATTATTCCTCCTTTTGGCTTCGATGTGATATGCAGCTTTTTCAGCCGAGCGTGATGACCGAATTCGGTGCTTTTCTTTGCAAATATTTTTCTATCATATTTTCTATAATAGGCCGAAAAAATATCCATGCCTTCACGAAGGCAGCTATTTTGTACGCTTCCACACAAAAATAGATCCATATAAACGTTTCAAAAATTGTTAAATATTTGCTTTTTTGGCTTCATGCCATTAGATTATGAGCTTCGCGTATTTATACACTGTGATTAGTTTTTTCGTTTCATACATCCATGAAAACAAAGAATGTTCTATTCATTTCTTAAATAAACAATTGTATCCACAGATACCAAGAGCTGGTAGACAGCGCTTTTTCTAAAGGGAACATGTCCGCTCAAGATACCGAGTTTCTGTGTGACAAGGCTAGATCTGTTATATCCTGCTATTTGGCTTCCGATGTACCACCTAAAGTACAGGTATACCAAACAGTGCTTCATACGTCTTATTCTATCATTCAAAGTCCTAGATATCTTAAACTATAAAATGATTTGCATTATATATTTTTATTTCTTTTTGATTTTATTGCACAGCATAAATATATTTTTTCCCCCATGAAAACACATTTCCTGTGATACTCTTTTTAACATCGCTTCATTAAGCAAAAGCATATAACGTAAAAGTATACGAGTGTGCTCAATAAAAGGTTTGTAATCCTAAAAAAATGTCACTATAATAACTACTTTACTCGGATGATCATTTAAAAATATATAGATATTGCGCAATAACATTTGGGATAATTTACTTTTTTCAAATCCAACCAATCAGAAGCAGCGATCGTCTGTGACCTAAACGTTATATGCGTAGTACGAAAATCACAAAAGATAAGACAAACAGTTTGTTTGTTTGTTTGAATGGGGTTTTACGCCGCTTTCAACAATCTGTTAGTTATATCGCGACGGCTGGGGCACCTAACAATGGATTCCTGGTATTTCTCACACCAGTACTACCACTACATCCCTTCCTAGCCTCCAGCTGCTATCCCACATAGGTCTACGATTATCGACCCATTGTCGAGAGACAAATGGTCGGAAAGGATGAGTGCCGCCGTCGGGGATCGAACCCGGGACATTTAGATTGACAGTCCGACGCGCTACCAACTGTGCTATGACGGCGGCATAAGACAAACAGTACACATGCTTAAACATTAAAGCGATTTTGAAAATGACTTTAACTTGAACATGACCAATGGTAGAGAACTGATTACTTTTTAAAGAACTTCCATACCTACTATACTGATCATATGGTAGGACAGTCTTTGTTTGTCCTACATTTTGGAAAGCGAGACGCGCATGCGCAACTTATGTTTCTAATTTTAGTAACAAATCTTCTCCTATACATGGCAATCGTCCGAGGGTAGCCGAAACTACAACTTGCTATAGCTGTAGCTTCAAGGTTTTTGCCTTTCAACATCGGTAAACCTGTCATGTATAGTAAATACGGTTATCCAATGCTTGACAATATAGCAGACATTGTCATTCACGGACTACGCCCACTCTCGTTCATAATGCAATATAATCATCTTCTCCTTGGATCCCATTTGTATATACATGTACGTTTTATAATTTTCAGGTCAATATTCCAAACGACATGGCAGGCAACATCATCAACGGACTGGCCGCCCAGGGTCCGTGTAGAGGTCTATTCCATGACGCCATATTTCTTCTCTTTCCCATGTTGTATCATTACTACAGAAAGTAAGATATACTTCGCTACTTTAACTTTTCTATGTTTTTGAAGTAGACACAAATATGCCAAGCTGATTAATTTAGAAATACTTTTAACTGTGGTGCCTTTTGCGGTTTTACATCCTACCGTACATCACTCGTCGATTTTGAATTCAGTGTAAAACAAACGTACACTTGCATGTATTTTGTCGCAGCATAAACATTGAGTAGTGATAGTGATTCCATAACAGTGATCGTTTAAGAAATGTGTTACGAATATTAGAAACAATCTTTCCGTATGCGCGTATCGCTTCCCAAAAGATAGGACAAACAAAGATTATCTTACCATATAATCAGTAACATCGATATGGAAGCCCAAGGTAAAATTCCATTTTAAACGGAATTAAATGGAAAATCAACGTATTTATCAAATTTATTATATAACTTGCTGTGAAATCATGGGATTTCTCAGTATAATAAATTTTGATATCGTCACTGGAGTGACGATAACACTTTTCAGTGTCATTCTCTGCCGTAATTTAGGAACTACTTTTTTTTCCAACCCAGTGACATTATAAAGAGTCTATCAAAAAGATTGCTTTCAATATTTTAATAAAAAATAGAATAATAAGGTATATATTAAATAGAATAATCAACTTATTATTCCAGATATGAAGAAAATTTTTCACTCGGATGCGTTGTTAGGCTTTAAAAAAACTCGTGCTGCGCACTCGTTTTTTCAACGCCTAACAACGCATCCTCGTGAAATATTTTTTCATATCTTGAATAACCAGTTGATTATCCTTTATGTATTAATAGTACTAGCAGACAATGTTTTTATTTTGGTAACTGTATAATGTTTGTCTTACATTAAATTGTGATTTGTGTACTACGTTTTGCGGAACGCATATATTGCTTACGTCATAAACGATCATTGCTAATGACTTAAAACCAGTTTGTGTACTACGTTTTGCGGAACGCATATATTGCTTACGTCATAAACGATCACTGCTAATGACTTAAACCAATTTGTGTACTACGTTTTGCGCAACGCGTATATTGCTTACGTCATAAACGATCATTGCTAATGACTTAAACCAATTTGTATACTACGTTTTGCGCAACGCGTATTTTGTTTACTTCATAAACGATCACTGCTAATGACTTAGACAAATTTGTGTACTACGTTTTGCGCAACGCGTATATTGCTTACGTCATCAACGATCATTGCTAATGACTTAAAACCAATTTGTGTACTACGTTTTGCGGAACGCCTATATTACTGACGTCACAGACGATCACTGCTAATGACTTAAAACCAGTTTGTGTACTACGTTTTGTGCAACGCGTATATTGCTTACGTCATAAACGATCAATGCTAATGACTTAAAACCAAATTGTTTACCAACTTTTGTTAAATAAATCGAAACTTTTTGGTTGATTATCACTTGATGATAAAAATCAACAACAACAATAACAACAACAGCAAAAAAGGGGTGAAATTATCAATAAGTAAAACTTTTTTGGTAGATTTCGCTCTGCTTTTGTCCATTTTGCGCTACTGAACGTCATCTAAACGGAACAAGAGACGCCGATGACTTCACCAGGTTGCCATGTAATTCACGTGCGAAATATCGCGCTTAAGGAATTTGCCCGAAAAAGTAACATTAAACAAAAAGAATAATCGTTTGTTCTTCGGTAAGATCGATAAAGTCCTCCTTTCGCGAACAACAAAAGCTATATTTTCACGGGCCCCTCCTGAAAATATAGCTTTAATTTATTATTAACGAAATGAAAAATGAATAGCTCCTGTACTGAAACAAACACTTACCCTCGATATCCTTTATATTTTATTCGAATCTCATAACTAGGCGTTGTTGCAAACAAAGACAGTATGGTTTATTAGATATTCCAGTATACATGTATGATTCCATTCGAAGATTTAGATTATTAAAATCTGCAAATGAATTGCTTATACATGTTTCATATGATCTGTTATCCCCCTTCCCGAATCCCCCACCCCCCAACAACGACAACAACAACAGCTGCAGCAGCAGATGCCTATATGGCAAACAACCTCTTTTTCCAAGTTTAGATTAAACTATCATTCTGATTCACAGAAATTTAAAAAAAAAGTTGTCATTAAAAAAGAAGAAACGTTACATCCTTTTTTGTACGTCTATCTATTACCAGACGACTCTATTTAAGACTGGTCTAATTTTAAAGAACATGTTAACGACAATTAAGTTGATAAAACTCACAATATCTGTATTTTGGGCAGTAATTGTGAATAATGAAGAAATTG
Organism: Fragum fragum; assembly: GCA_946902895.1. NCBI lineage: Eukaryota > Metazoa > Mollusca > Bivalvia > Cardiida > Cardiidae > Fragum > Fragum fragum. The sequence goes on from OX336373.1 coordinate 5,065,473, forward strand.
TTCATAGAAATAAGATTCTAAAATGTTTCCAAAGCTTAAAAAATCAACAACAGCAAAACAACAACGACAAAAGAAAAGTCATATAGGCATAATATCTAGGATAACGGATAAATTACATAGTCGACTTTTGGTATGCCTTATTTACCTCTTAATGATGTAGATGTACATTTTCAATAAATATTCATTTATTCACGTAGTTTGTAACATTCGATCATAGGAAAACGATTATATCTCTCTCATGTTCCACAGTTAATATCAACAAGCTTTTATCAAGACTTTGAATATCTCCTATTTCGACAGATTCCAAGACGAGGTTATTAACGGAGACGTTCCGGACGAATATCTCGACTCCATAGAAAACAGCTTTAAAGATAAAGTGTCATGCAACCCCCATGCCGACAACCCGGTACCGGACTTTAGCAATGTGAATACGGACGACGTCAAAACTGTACACCACATGAATATCGGTAGGTAGATACAGCCATTGATTAATTGATTGATTGAATGGGGTTTAACACCACTTTTAACAGTATTTCAGTCATATTTCGGCGGCTAGAGCACCTAACAGGGGATTCCTGGTATTTCTCACACCGGTACTACCACTTTATCCTTTTCTAGCCTCCAGCTGCTATTCCATTTAGGATTACGATAGATACAGCTAAGAATATCTTGTAAATTACGCTCTACTCACTCAATTTAATTCAAAATCGCTGGTTCACTGTTCCATTCAAATCACCTCCACAAATCGTTCAAAATATTGCGCAACTTCATTCACATAGCCCAAAATATTCTTCGATTTCATTGGCTGACCTTGATCCGGAAGTATCTCATTGATCCGCATTAACAGTCAACCCTTTTCATAGAACAATATATAAGTTGATCCTATGCGTAACATTTCTAACTATTTCGCATGTGCTTGACTCGCATACATTGAGCACCCTGGACAGCCATTCGAGGCGATTAGACTATTCGCTGATTGCTTAAAGAAGCTTTGGGTCAGTATATATCTACAGAGTGCAAAGTGAAGACTCTGATTAGACTGTGCGGATGCACATGCTGTTCTGAGTCTTTACTTAGCGAACATGTATAATGGTTGGAAGTTTCATGCATGCGCTTAATTAATATAAAGGGAGGTAAATAGTAAATACCTCCCTTTATATTAGTTTGCACCCTGTTCTACGAATAAATTACTAATTCTATATCATTCATAAGCTTCATTCGTCCAGAACACACCTACTGCACTCATTCCATTCAGATCCAAATTCACTCGAAATTATTTATTTCGTCAAAATTTTTCACTTCGTCAATTTTCCGATGTTCTTAACTGTACATTGGAAATATATACAATATTGATTTGTTTTGCGTCACACACACACACAAAAAAAAAGTCACGTAAATTAGTGAATCTAAAAGTCAAAGGTGAGACGATTTTTGCATATTTACAAGGTGGACATACGAAATTTCAAAATTAAATTTTGAAGTCCATGTCACGATATACACCAGTCCATCATCTGACAACTAATGTGACGGTATAACGTCACATGGTAGGATATCTGTTTCAATTCAATGGATTTGATCCCCTGTCAAAACTGTCGATCACGTTCTGTTATGTCTACAAGAATCCTTTGAAAAAGGCTCCAACTGACATGAAAATCTTGCGGGTTTTTTTTTTTTTCGCTAGTTATGATATATTGGGCACCTTTAATCCATTACCATATGACAAAATGTAAGAGTTGTCCAAATGGTTGAAAGAAGATACAGTCGATATTTCAAATTGCTCTTGAAATGAATAATAAGTGCAAAATAGGGCAGAAAATAAAGCGAGAAAAGGAGAAAGTGATTCAAGTATATTTCTCATGTTCCCACAAAGTTTTCCATGATCGTATTTCCACAGGGTGTCAGAAAGCGTCATTTTGTGTTAATGAGTTAAAAGGTGTTTAGAAAATGTTTTACATTTCTTTAAATACCTTTAAATAAAAGCGGTATGCAATTCATCAATACAATGTATTGTACGCAATGTCATATTGCGCGTAGTTATAACGTCTTTTTACAGTTATCGCGGTTTTACAAAGTGACTTAAACCACATGTATCAGGATTCGAAGACTTGTGGTGATTAATCGACATCAATATTCTAATCAGTGTCGAACTGTCGTCAGTCCATCTAAGGCCTTTTTTCAGATTTTTAATCAATATATAGGGAATATTACCACAGTGTCTTTCTATGCGATATTATCGTGTTCGAGAATCGTGTGTAGGTATTTTTTATTGGATGAGACCGAAGGTCGAATCCAATAAAAAATACCTACACACGATTCGAGAACACGATAACAACAAATAGAAAAACACACTGTTGTAATATTCCTTTTAATATATACCTTTAAGGACATGACATTAAGAAATTCTTTTAAATGATTAAGAAATAACCAACTTCCCGAAAAAACCCGAACGTCAATACACAAAATAGTAGTCCGTGTTTAACGGTACTCGACGAATACGGTGTTTTAGTACACGCCGATTATTGATTTTTTTTTCTGTCGAGTTGTATTAGAAAGCCAGATTTTAATCCATATCTTTTATAGGTATGTAATAAATAATAATATACCACTGACGGTCAAGCATCACAATGGAAATAGAATTTGTGACGAGTGCCGTTTTGCCATCAAATACTAAACTGAACATGTTTATATTTCTAAAATGTATTTCTGCAGGTATAACAAACTTCTTTCTAAATTCTATTGGGTTTATATTGGATCTCCTTTCAAGAATAAAAGAAGAAAAAAAAAAAAAAAAACGATTGAAAATTGAAGTTAAAATGAAAGTGCAATAATCTGTTGTCCAAGAAAACCTCCTTAAAACTTATGGTGTTTTTTTCTTCATTTTTTTAGCTCGACTATTTCCGGAGAAAACTCGAGATATTGTCGTGGACAGGTCGTCGTCTGCGTCTGCGTCGTCGTCTGAACACTTTGATATTTCTTAATATCTCTGCTATTTCTGAACATATTCATTTGAAACTTGGAATATATGTTAGCCATCAAAAGAGCAATCTATACCAACAAGGAGGATAACACTAAATGCATTTCGAACGAATTATGTCCCTTTTTCGACTTAAACAATGATTTACTATGAAGTACTTAAACTGTCGAGCGTTGGCATCTGCATTTAATGCTTTTGTTCAATTTTTATTATTAAACTTTCCTTATGATTCACAAAAATGAAAACAACAACAACAGCAACTGCCACGTTCACCACGTTAAAATAACAACAACACGTGGATATATGAAGAACTGACGAAGTGTCAAACTATTTTTGTACATTTACCAATGGCCAGATGACAAAATCTAGACAGACCGGAATTTAAAGACGTTGAAGTCGGCAGTTTCATTTGAATTTTTTTTAACCCTTGTCATGCTGAACCCGGAATATTCCGGTTTTGGCAGGAGGTGTAGACAAACATCAGACTGCACATAAGTGCAGTCTGATCTTGGTCTACACCTCCTGCTTGTAATTTTCCTGACAGACTTGTTTATGAAATTGACTTCTTAAAGAAATACTAAATTTTGAACAGCAAGTTCTATCAGTGCTTTCAGCCCTTTGATTTTACAACAATTTAGTACGGTAATTAATACAGCATGATAAGGGTTAAAACTTGTATTTTGTGGTAAAAACATAATGTATAAATTGCATGTTACTTCCTTTTCAACAATGCTTTCAAAATGTTTAGGATTTTTTTTTTTCAAAAAAAAAAAAAAGACGTAGAATTAATCAGACAAAATGACGTCATCAAAATATAAGAGTTTTAAACGTCATAAAGTACCGTCACTTAGGCAGGTTTTCCTGGAATATGGATCAAATATTAATAAATTAAAACGACAAAACGACAAATATAGTAACACTCTATAAGCCTTCATGTACATATCTCATACAAAGATTTTATTCTTTCAGATGAAAACTTCATGAAAATTAATTTCTCAATCTCGGGCGGTATTGTGTTTATATATCCCGTCCCCAAAGTTCCAAAATCTCCGACCCAGGGAGGCCGACGAATGACCAAACACAGTATTCACGCCCTGTCCGAGGAATCCTCACCGAAGAAAGATAGCCGGGGAGCGACCCTCCCACCTGACAAAAAAGATGCTCACCACGCTGACAAAATTGGTGATCACCATCATCAAATCAATGCTGAAGATGGGAAAAAGTCAAAAGTTTCAAAACATTCACTCCACGCTAAAGAAAAAGATAAATCCAGAAAAGAGAAAATTATCGTTCGCGAAGCCCAAGATTCTAAAAGGAAAGTGGAGACCTATGACGTCAAAACCACAAATGACCGCGCGCGAAGGTTGAGTTCGATCGTAGAATCTTTGAACAAAGAAAAACAAAGAAGACTTGAGGAACAGAATAAGAAATTTAGTAAAACCATGACATTTGACGAGGTCGTTAGTGCTGCTATGGAGGAAATGTCGGCTTCGAATTCAATGTTTTCATAAATTGTTTCCAATTTCTATGTTTCTTTTAAAAGTTTATATTTTCGTAATTAGACAGGAAAATAAACTTGAAAAGATTATTGCATGCTTCAATTTTTTAATAGAATGATGGATGCATCCGTTTATCATTTGGAATATAAACCGTACAGAACCAAAAAGGACGCAACTTGAATGAGAAGAGGCCAATAAAGGGAACAAACTCTGTAAAACCTTTATTCAGTATAAATGCAGAGTAGTTTCCCTTTACTCAATAGAAAAAGTCGGCTCCAATTTTGGTACTTTTAAGTCAAAGAAAAAAACGAAGGATCGCTGGAGTGGGTTTCGGCTGAGATATTATACTGCGTTATTTTGCAATGTTTATGGTCAGTAACACGAGAAAAAATGAATAAATAAAATGGTTGGTAGTTACAAGCAATTCCTTCTTTTTCCAGTAAAATATGTTTTCTACAAAAGAAGACAAATGATTTTAAAATTCATCCAACTTGAAAATTGTTTTCCCTGCAATTTCTTCTATATGAAACTGTCTAAGATTTGTCATCTTGGAATAAATTGAAACATTACACATATGAAGACAGAATCAAACCCAAAGAATGAATTACAGACGAATGTCTTTACAAAAAAAAATAGCCATGGCCGTAGCGCAGTTTATAGCGCGAAGGACTGTGGTGTAGTCCCCAAGGAATAAATGAACAACAAAGACGAAAGTAGCCAGTGATCGTATAATTTAGAATCCAAAATAGACGTCGTTGACAAGTAACGCAGCCAAAAGTACAAGTCCCCGATGTATGAATTGCTCAGGCTTATATACACAACCAGAACAATAAAATACATCAGAATTACATACATGTACAATAAAATTCTCATTAACTCAGTGCATGCTAATTATTCATCCCCCAAAATACGTATCTACTTGTCAACAGATGACCTCTATGCACTGAGGCATAGGTGCGTTAACCCATTCCAACTCAATCCCTCCTTTTTACGCCCCTCAGGAAAAAAGCTTTGGAAAACATTGTGGATAATGAAGAAATTGCTTGTATCAAGCAATTTCTTCATTATCCACTATGTTTTCTATCCAAAAAGACGAAAAAATTCAAAATTCCATCAACTTGAAATTGTCGTCTGCAGCTTCTTTCAATTTGGACCAGTCTAAAATTTTGCTGTGTTGGAATGGGTTAAGGCAAACAGAGACATAAAGAGAAAGTGAAATTAACTTAATTTCACTACAGGACTCTCAATCATGCGGTCCGATCCCCGGTCGCAGCAGATATCCTTTCCGATATTTGTCTCCCACCAATAGGTGGATAATCGTAAACCTAACTGGGGTGAATAGTGGAGGCTCAGGGAGGGTGTAGTGGTAGTACTGGTGTGAAAAATTCCAAAATCCATGGTTAGGTGCTCCAGCCGCCGCGATATGCCTGAAATATTTTTAAAGTGGTGTTAAACCCTATTCACACACAACAAAACTGGAAAAGTATACTTCATGACAGAAACTAAGTATGGCGTTGTATTTCTTCTTTTTGCGCATTGATTTCCTATACACATTGTCCAAGGGTCATACGAACCTGTATGTATATTTATGGAAATTTTACACAATATAATTATCATTCGCCCTTTGTAACCGCCCCTATAGCTCAGTGGTTAGAGCACTGGTCTCGTAAACCAGGGGTCGTGAGTTCGACTCTCACTGGGGGCAGTCCATTGTTTTTGCACTGCGTGGCTACTAGCGAAATCGCATGACTGTTGAAAAAAAGTTGTAAAAACTGTTAAAAAGGAAGCAGATCTGCTAAGAAATCAGAGAGTGGCGTTACTTACAAGTGATTTATTTCAAGGAGTACTTGCCTTGCCCCAGTTGCTCCGACGTGGTAGTTTGACTGATGTAATAATCTATACTTTTATGTAAAATAACTGGTCATAGACATATAATTAAAGGCAAATCCTTGTTTGGCGACTTAAACCCTTAACCCATTACCAGATTTTAGACTGGTCCAATTTTAGACTGGTCCAGGTTTAAAACTGTTGCAGACGACAAATTTAAGTAATTTATTTTTACATTTTGAATAGCAAACAATGTGAATAATGAAGAAATTGCTTGTCACAAGCGATTTCTTCATTTTCGACCATGTTTTTAAAGCTTTTTCTTTTTTGGGGAGGGGGGGGGGGCGTGTAGGAATGGGTTTAATAAGCTCGAGTTTACGTTTACGTTGACGAACAAGCAAAATTGCTTGACATAAATTCTGGAGTTCACTTCAAGTCTAAATGAATGATTTTGACTCATCAATCCTTATTTATTTTTTGTCAACGGGGATCTGTAAGTTATTTACGATATTTGCCTCTTTCGATTATAATACTTTTAGTCAAGGAGTGATTTGCTCACGCTTGAGGTGCTTATCTTCTTTTCCAAGCACATTTTCACGTTTGTATTCCACCTTTTCAAAAGTTGGAACGGCTTGATAAAAGTGCAAAGGACAGTCTGGCGAGCGTATGGCGATCATAAGAAAGAGAGGAATATATATCGTACCGTATCCTGGTATGTTTTTTATTTATTCAATCATAGAAACATAGCAATTTACAAAAGTTTATTCGACCCCAACCCAATTTTTTCCTTAAGTTATATTTGGTTTCGTTTGGATGGGGTTTAATGCCACTCTCAACATTATGCCTGTCGTATTGCGGCGGCTGGAGCACCTAACCATGGATTTCTGGTATTTCTCACACCAGTACTACAACTACATCCTTTTTGAGCCTCGATCTTTTCATCCCACTTAGGTTTACGATCATCCAATCATTTTTGGGAAACAAACGTTGGCAAATGTCGGCAAGGATATTTGACGCGACCGGGGATCGACTCCGGAACCCCGTATTTAGGAGTCCGATGAGTTAAGATACATGTATATAAAGATCGGTTATATTGTTAAATGTCGAATGGTTGTAAATTATTTCTTGAATGCATTCAAGCTGGTTTTGTTTTATTATTTTTGTCGGTTTTGACGTCTTTTTCAACAGTATTTGATTTATATTGCTGAGGCTTGTGCATCTAACCATGCCTTCCTGTCGTTTTTTTCACACCGCTACAACCATCCAATCGATCTGAACCATCAGCTGCTCATCCCACTTATCATTCACAATTTGGTGAGAGATCAATGTCGTATTCCGTAATGGACTTTGTCAAATGTCGGAAAAAAAAACTTGCCGACCCAAGATTCGAACTCACGACCCCAATATTGAAAGTGTAGAGCGTTTCCGATTGAGCCAACTTTTGCTCATTTTTGATGGAGTTCGTAGGCGTCTATCAGTGTTGCCAAGTTCGGAAAATGTTACTGTGTTAGATGAGAAGAAGTGCCCTGTCAGGTTCGACAGCAAAATGTTGCAACCCTGGCCTGTCTGCGCAATCGGCGCAGACAGGCCAGGGTCGATACTTTTCATACTTCCAATATTGTCCTTTTCCGGTCACTTATGCGATTAAGAAAATCTAAACGATCCTTCTTTATCGAAAAGAACATCGAAAAAAAACTTTTCTTTATGACGTTAGAACTTTCAAATATTTTGATGACGTCACAATTGACCAGTCGCTGGTCCCGCCCACTTACTCCGTTAGCCTCTTACAGGAAGTTAGTTTAAATATATTTTATTTGCGACTAAGATATTCATAGTACTATACAACTAATTTAAATTTACAGCAAATTAGATCAGAATGAAAGCAAAGCAAATAGAGCTCTTCTCCATGAAGATGGCATTGTATGAGTACAAGTCGTAAGTATTTAAACATTGAAGAAAATTAACATTATAACAATAAATGTTTAGAAAGAGGAAAGGACTAAAAGGTAAGGAAGAGTGATGGAGGCAGACAAGGGAGTGTTCATTTGAAATTTGGTAGTTTGTGTTCTGCTAGTACAATATCACATTAACAATCTCCTTATCAACCGAGAATGGAACAAGAATAATTTTATTGCGGAAATCTTTTACTTTCGCGGATAAAGTTGTGGACTTCAAGAAAAATATCTTCCTTGTCGCGGTAAGTCAGGTCATCTTTTCCCAAAAGAAGCATGGTTATGTCGATGTTATCAAACACTGAAAGAGAGTTTGAAAGACTATTCCTAATAGTATCATAGTGTGTACATTCGAAAAGAAGTGTTCGCTCGTTTCGGCCATACCACAATTACAATGTTTTTGTCAAATAAATGCTGATTAAGAGAGCTGCAATGATTTCTAATTCGTGTATGGATGATTTGTAGCTTTCTTTCACCTATGGAATACAACTTTTAAGGATTTAGTTTAATTCGATTAAGGTAACTTTTAAAACGCGGCAATGAGTTTTGATTGCGAGATTCAATCGGTAGTTTATTCCATTCCTCAATTGAATAGGGAAGGAATGAATTATTAAAAAAAGTTCTGTTCTGCACTGTGGAACTCCATAATTTTGTGAACCGCGTAGGCTATACGATGTTGTGCTGCCAGTAGCTGGTGGCAATAATGACTTCAAATAATCAGGACTTAAGCCTTTGACCATTTTGAAATATAATATTAACTTATGTTTTGTTCTCCTATCCTGCAGAGATTCCCAACCTGCTTCAGTTTCTAGATTTTCGAGTGATGCCAATTTGGTACAGCCAGTCACGATTCTTGCGCATTCAATCTGAATTTTGTCGAGCGCTTCTCTTGAATTTTGTGGGCAGTTATCCCATATTACGTCCGCATATTCAATTAATGGTCGAATAAAAGAGAAATAAATAGTTTGAAGAGATTTCCTATCTAAACGATATTTAAGACTCCGCAATATATTTATTCTAGCCCAAGCTTTATCGACCACATTTCTAATATGATAGTCTCATGTACCGTCTTCTGATATCAATATACCTAGATGCTTATGATTTTTTACTTTTGGTTTTTTCAAATTAGACATAAACAAATCAGGATGTATTTATTTATTATGCTTTCGAGTAATAACTAAGGATTCAGATTTAAATGCATTAAATTTTACTATCCACTTACGCGCCCATTCATTAGTCTTATTTATATCAGATTGCAATATAGCCCAACAGAAAATGGCGTCATCGATTCCAATTGATAAGCTAGTGTCATCTGCAAAGAGGTTTATATTGGAATCCAAGTTATCTACTATATCATTAATATAAACTAAAATAATAAAGGACCCAATCTAGACCCCTGGGGTACACCTGCTTTTAGCATGCACTCTTCAGAGAAGCTACCATTAATGACAACACATTGACATCTATTTGAGAGATAGTCTTTGAACCATTCTAAAATACTACCATGAATCCATGATTGATAAAGTTTTAAAAAAAGCCCTTTATGCCATACTTTGTCAAACGCTTTGCTAATATCGAAAAAAATCATACGGTACTCATTGCCACTATCAAATGCTTTACAGATATCGTGGTATATCGGCATTGTCTGATTGACAGTGGAATCTCCGGGCACAAATCCAATTTGAAGCAAACGTTCGTCTTTAGCAGTCAATCTACGTTTCATGTCGAAAATAAATAGTATGTAGGTATCTTTTTATTTGATTCGACCTTAGGTCTTATCCAATAAAAAAATACCCACACATGATTCGAGAACACAATAATAACAAATAGAAAATCACACTGTTGCATTATTCATTTTTTATATACCTTTTAGGACATGACATTAAGAAAAAACTCTTAAATGATTAAGAAATAACCAACTTTCGAAAAAACCCGAACGTCAATACACAAAAAAGTAGTCCGTGTTTAACGGTACTCGACGAATACGGTTTTTTGGTACACGCCGTATACGGAATTTTTTCTGTCGAGTTGTATTAGAGAGCCATATTTTAATCCATATCTTTTATAGGTATATAATAAAAAGCAGTATTAAACGCAACGTACAAACCTCACTTTCCGGCAGACTCATCAAATCGAAGGGAGACGTGTGTGGTACGATGTTCACGTCGACAGACTCGTCATTTGATATTTACGAATCCGAGTCGCCGCAGTGCCATTGGTCGTGTTTATTTGTCCTTAGGCAAGGCTTTCAGAAGTACACGAATAAATGAACTATAGTCACCGTGAGGTAACTAAAAGAGTTTTAAAAACTGCGTTAAACCCTATAAACCCATTACTAAACAACGGAATTTTAGACTGGTCAAAATTAAAAGAAATACCACATAATTTTTTCAAGTTGATGTAATTTAGAAACGCTTTGTAGATAGAAAATATTGCGGACATTGAAGAAATTGCTTGTGACAAGCAATTTCTTCATAGTTCACATTATTTTCAAAAGTATTTATCTTAAAGGGCGACGAAAAGTGGGATTGTGTGGGAAAAGATTAAAACAAGCAAATCAACAAACAGAGTAACGGAGAGAATTAAATCAAACCTGGCTGTTACCATCACTTCTTATTATTTACTCGATTGAAAAAGATCAAATACACAAAGGCACTTTAACCCCGGCACTCAGTCTCTCTCTAATATTTATTGAAACAATACGTCGAACATCGCATTAGATCGAGTTATCCGAATTATTTGAATTATACGCTAAAAGACTCCCTAATGAATAAATTGAACTGTAGGGGCAATATTGGATGGGTATTGAGATGTTTTTACTCGGATTATCAACCGGTTATGAGAAAAATCACACTCTTCCGTTTTATCCTTATCTCGATAGGAATTTGAACAGAAACAGCCGGAAAAAAATCAAAGGCAATGCATACAATGGTATATCCAGCGGGGTGTGCATTTTAAGTGGTCAGAATCGGCCGATCACGGCTGTTCATCAAAGAATCAGATTTAATAATTCATTTGAACTTTGAACTCCAGCATCGGCAGACATTTACGTTAAACATTGTCTTTTGACTTGGTGACTTAAATGTCGTAACTAAAGCGAATTCAGTTATGACGTTTAGGTCGCTATTGAAGTTGGAGTAATTCGGCGGGGAAAGCGATTAGACAATTTAAACGAAAGCGATTGTTTTTATTCCTACTCAGTTCCTCTTTCATTCTTGTCATTGAATGCCTAATCTAATGTCAAAGCATGTATAAAGAGCTTGGTCATCTTATATTTTGATCTGATAAGCCATTTTGTATGTGCTCTACGAAAGTGACAGAAAAACAACAACAAAACAAAACAGACAACAACAACAACAAGAAGAAAAAAAGGAAGAAAAAAAGAAATAAATAAACCACGTTAGTATTAAAATAAAAGTGAATGCTATTCCTAATTCTACGAACTAACTGTGGACATAAGCCCTGTTCTATACGGGAAAGTGTGCGTCGATCTAATAAACTTCGACTTAATGGATGCCAAATTGATCTCGATAGATGCAAGGGGAAACGTATGCAATTGATTGAAACAACGGAGACGTGCTTCTGCGAAAATCACAGAAATTTCGATCTATAAACAGTTCTTTCAGAGCTTTCCTGGAGCCTCCTTTCACTTCAATATATTGTTTAGGATACGATAAATAAAAGCAAATAATTCAGAGCAAACGAGGGACGTTAAATTCTTTTACCATTATTCGAAATAGAAAAATGTCTCTTTACATTGGTGAATTCTGATAGAGTGAAAAGTCCATTTCAAAACTACCCTATCGTCTACCACCCACCCAGAAAAAAAATGATTACAGAACTATTTTATACACTTTCGCACAAACTGGATTCATGCATAACTTTTTCAATTGTCTCGAATAAGCTGCAGTTACGACGTTTAAGTCGCTAAACCAACGACAAACCTTTCCATATAGGTTTTTACTTATCTATGTCGAATTTTAAAAGTTCACTTTCGGGTCATAATGAATGATTTGGTTGCTCAACCAATTTTTGTAGTTGAAAAAAAAAAAGATAAATAAATAAAATGAAATAAAACTGACCAATTAGGTCATTCATTTAAAACCGGAAATTAAATGTTGAGCTCTGATATTTATTTTAAACTCTATGATCGCGACATAAACTTCGTAACTACAGCTTATTTTATTTGTGGTTGACAACAAAAGACATACCTTTATATTCGTATCCCGAACGATACATTTTTATAAAATATTGACCTCTGATACCTCAACCAAACTACCTTGTCGGGGGTCAGTGAATATGCTCAACGATCCAACTTTTCAGCGATTGCTACCAAAAAATTCTTTTCGGTTCGAAAAGAGAATTTAATCCTTTCCTGTACAATCACTTGTTTTTACGTCCTTGTGATATCATACTTGAGAAAACATTGTGGGAAAAGAAGAAATTGCTTGTAACAAGCAATTTCTTCTTTTTCCACAATGTTTTCTATCCTACTGAATGGTTATTTTTCAAACAAAATCCACTATGAATTTAAGTCTGCAAAACCTTTGAATTAGGACAGGTATAAAAAACTTTAGAACAGGAAAGAGTTAAAGACTGTGTCAAAATGTGAAAAAAGGGTAGATGTATCATAGCTATCAAGGAACGATAATTGTTCTGATATTTGAATCTTACACACTGCACTTCTCGCCATTCTTGATCCTATCGCGAGATTACCGGAGAACAACGGCACGTGACTTGTAGTTTAATGAACGATTCAAACAGCGCCGCCTTTCGCTGCAAATTTCGCCCCGGAGATCATTCGCTCCCTACTTAACCCTGATCTTGGATTGACCAAGTTGCGATTTTGGCCACCATTTAAATTTCACATAGATAGTTAGAAAAGAGAAAATATTGACAAATTATCCGAAAAGTAAAACATATTTCATTCATTAAAAGACTTTGCATTTGTGTTAAGGTGAGACCATATTCCATTGTATTAGCCTCACACATAATTCTCTCAATCATTAGAAATAAACCTCAATAACAGACGATTTTCTGTGATTTTTCTGTGTTTTTTTTCTTCGATAAAATTTGCAATATCAGTGGATAAATGGTTCTGATGCTGTCTGCCCAATAATCCCTTTAACCATAATAACGTTTTTAAACGCATCACCAAAGAAAACAAGCTTTGCAAAAGATTGTCGACAATCAAGAAATTGTTACAAGCGATTTCTTTATTACCCACAATGTTTAACCCCGAAAGACAAATAATAATAATAATAGTAGTAATAATAAGTATAAGACTACACCAACTTAACCCATTCCAACACAATCCCTCCTTTTTACGCCCCTCAAGAAAAAAGCTTTGGAAAACATTGTGGAAAATGAAGAAATTGCTTGAATCAAGCAATTTCTTCATTATCCTCAATGTTTTCTTTCCAAAAAGACAAAACAATTTAAAATTCCATCAACTTGAAATTGTCGTCTGCAACTTCTTTCAAATTGGACAGGTCTAAAACTACTCTGTGTGGGAATGGGTTAAACACTTCTTTGAATTTGGACCTGTATATATATTAGTGTCATCTGATAAAGGGTTAAATCTTTTCTTAGGTTGTATCTAATTTTGTCTTGTGTAATAAAATAAGTCTGATGTATTCGAGACGATTTTCGAGAGTAACCGGTACCTTATAAAGCATAAATATTTGTATGTTAATAACAATGTAAGAAAAGGAGTAACAGTTTAACCCGCCTGCTATTCAATACCGCTTCATAGCAATCACTTAGCAAAGTACTTAAGAAAGTTAATGAACAGGTATTTTTGTATTGAGCAATGAACCTAAAGACTGTATGAATACGCGATATGTGATTAAGTATTTAGGTTCATATCTCATTAAAAGAAAAAAATAGTATCTCCATTCTCATACTTTAATGCAATAAAGCAAAACAAAGTAGATATATTACTAGTTTTGAGTATTGTATGGATCTACTTTGCGCGGAGACGTGTAATCGCGAGCTCAAAAGTGTGATAATAGAAAATCAAAAAAAAAAAAAAAAAATAAATAATAATAATAATAAAAAAAAAAAAAAAAAAAAAAATCAGTTAATAAAAACGCTTGAGTTTTGATAGACAAAACTAGAATTTAAATTATTTAAGAAATGTTTTTTGTTTTCATTTAGGTATGAACCTAAAATCCAAACACACTGTATTAACAATCAAAGATTCATAAGAAAGTGTGATTAATGTTTTAGGTTCATACCTCAATGAATACAAAACAATAGTCTCTTCACTTCTTATGATTTAATGTAATCAAGCTACACAACGCAAATATTCTATCAGTTTTGAGTAAAGTTTTATTGATCTACTTTGTATGCAAGTTTACAAAATTATTTTGTTCATGGGAGTATGAAAAAAAAAAATCAGCCAATTATAGCCCTTGAGTCTTGATGGTCAAAACTAGAATTAAAGCATTTACAATGAAATTATAGATTGGTTAAAGTCCATTGGCCAATCAAATCAATTATTTGACCGGACGTGAAGCATTTTTGTTGGTTTGGCGTCTTAAACTTCGTAACTACAGCATGGCCAGCGATCCTTTAATTGATTTAGGGAAATGCTTTGCTCATAAACGGAATGGAATCTTGGTGGTATTACATGTCGTTCCGTCGATAGCGCGTTGTACTCTTAATCCTACGGTTGTGAGTTCGACCTCGGCCCGGCCAACACTCTTCCCGACATTGTGTTTACCCCATAGCTATAAACTATCGGAGTTACCTTGTTTTTGGATTAAATTCTTCAAGTGTAAAGTATTTATTGAATTGAAATTAACCGCTTTCCTGTATGATCCTTTGTTTTACGTACCTGTGATTTTATACTTGAGAAAACATTGTGTGAAAAGAAGAAATTGCAAGCAATTTCTTCTTTACCCACAATATTTTCTATCCTGTAGGTTTATTACTTTCAAATTACACTTTATTTTAATTATGGTTTCCAACTTCTTTGAATTTGGAAATGTATAAAATTTTGAAAAACAGGAAAGAGTTAAAGTTAAGAGTTACAATGCAATACATGTTTCCTGTTTCTTCTGTTCAAGCATATTCAATCGACTTTTATTGCAGAGTTTCAAGTCGGCTGTAAACAGACGTGTCCTCTGAGAGCCTCAGAATATTGAAGGTGCGATGATTCAGACATCGTTCGGACAAGGGTCTTTCGGGTCTGAAAGCCATTACCTTCCTATAGACCAATTTTTAGCTATCAAAGCGTCAGCTTTGATAGCTCAAGTTAACAGGCAAAGTTTTGAGGTCGTCTCAAAGTTCAACGAGTGCAAACTGCCGCTGGAGGGTTAACCACTAAATATTTTGAATGCCCACGCTATAAAAGTAGTTCTTATGTATTTCAGGAATATTGCCAACTGTAATCAAATTGTGGAAAACTCCTTAAAAATCATGCTGTTTAACCCATTCCAAAGCAATTTCGCTTTTTAAGCATTTCAAGAAAAAAGCTTTGGAAAACAATGTGGACAGTGAAGAAATTGCTTGTCACCAGCAATTTCTTCATTGTCCACAATGTTTTCCGATCAACAAGGATTCTTTTTCTAATTTCCACTTACTTGAAATTGTCGTCTACAACTTCTTTCAATTAGAAGCTGTCTAAGGCTTTGTAAAATTGTAATGAGTTAACTCCTTGGTTGCTTTAACCTAGTTTATTTTTCATGGTAACCTTTTGCAAAGAAGATTACTTTATAGAACTATGCTTTGCTAGCTTACAGTACTTTCAGTACTTTGATTATATCGTGTCGTGCGAAATTCTAATATTCAGGGGAGTAATCCGACATGCACCAAGAGACCATCAAAATGATATGTTTAGACAATATGTCTGCACGTCAAAGAGCAAATGGACACTCGGTCCGTATAATAACAGTGTCACGTGACCGGCGCATGCGCTGTCATCGAGTAAGTGTTGTCCGAATATGGCCGAGGGTTAATTAGGTTCGGACAAAATAGCAACGCAATGGAGCGGACTAATTTCTACTCGTGTGACAAAACGTCATTGGACAGGATGTATTCATGCGCGACGTCTTAAGTGCGGAACTGCTTTCTTGGCATTAAGACGCTGTGTATTCCGTTAATCTATGAGGCTGCGTGTTCGGATAAAGCTTTTAATGCGATAAATTTTAGACGTTTAAAGAGGGTTTTTCTCCTTTATCTTATCTTAGAATTTTCATTGATCTGGCAAAACTGCATTCACCAAAAATATGTTTATTTTGATACTAGAATAATTATTACTTAAAAATTGAAATTATTGAAGATGATAACTGCGGCCGTGATGATAATAATGGTGACAAAGATGGCGATAATGATATTAATGTCAAGTAGAATAGTCGGTCGTTTTTTCTTATATTGCCATCTGTAATTGTTATTTGTCTTTGTCGTGGGTTGAAAAATAGAAATAGTGAAAGTTATTTCAAGCAAGTCGCCGCTGTTATTCAAAAAAACCTCGTGACTACAGCTGTATCCACGCTGTAGTTACGAGGTTTTTGAAATAAACAGAAAAACAACTATGCTTACCGGTCATGAAATGTTGTCGATTAATTTCAAATTTTGCAAAGATAAAAAAAGTGGTAAATAGAAAACAGGGAATTCTCCACACAAAATTTTAGTGTAATACCACAAAAATGAATAAATAGATGAATTAATAATAAAAACGTAATAATTTAACTAGTAGAACGCGCTTCGCTATATTTATTCATTAATATATTTCTTTTACGAAAACAATGTCTTCATATAAATAACAATAACCATTACCAGAAAATCAATTAAATAATAAATAATGATTAAAAAAAAACAAAAAAAAACAAGTTGTTAAAGTCCAAATTTGTAGTTTTGGAGTTGTAGACGACCTTTTAAAAGTGTTCAAATCTTTGAATTTGGTTTCAGATGGGGTAAAAAATATTATGAGAAAAAGGTGCTCGTTAGTTATCAGTCTTTTCTTCCCCCTTTCAAAAATGTTTTCCTAAGTACTTTTTTTTAACACGTAAAAATGAGGGGTTGTGTCGGCATGGGGTTCTTTCTGATCATATGGAGGACATCGAATAAGTGAACATGGAAGTCTTCTCTTTGCTTCTTGTGACTCTTAACCAAAACAACAGTTACTTTGTTTGCCTTTGGCGAGACGCAACTGCAATGGATTTATTGCGGTACTCAGTCACATTTATACATGTTACATGTAATGTATGATAGAATCCACAGTTTCTGAATACTTACTGTCAAACAAACAAACAAGGGTCAACGTAAAAATTAGAACGCGGTCTAGAACGCTTAAAAATAACGCTCTTATTTCATTGATCGACTTCTAAAACAAGATCATAATAAATTTGTTAAATGGGTGTATCAAGAATAAGAAGAAGAATAAGAAGAATAAGAAAAGATCCGCTATACTTACGGGGAAAAGAACGGGGAAAAGAAATATTCATTACAAGAGCCTCATCCATGAACAGATTATTTGTATGAAATTTTCACGAAATATCAACCGCCATTTTTAAAACTATCACATTACGTCAATTGACAAATCGCGGATGTGAATCATTTATTGAGACAAGAAATGAGTTTTGAACTCCGTCATTTGCCGATAACATTTTCGTTTGTTTGGCGACTTAAACATTGTAACTACAGCTTTTTCAAGCTGTAGTTACGACCTTTAAGCACCAACCAACTATTCTTCCTTTTTGTTACATGCTACTGACTATGATTTTTTTTAAAATCGAAGCGGGATTTCCTGTCGGGTCGATAGGCGTAGCAAACTAAGTAAATAGTTAGCAATTGGTCAATTAATACGTCATTTTCACGGTGACTCAAATAAGTTACCGTTTGGCTGCTTAGCGTAATTATTACACAGCGTAATTTAAACATTAAATCATAGACTGCATACACTTTCTTCTCTCCTCAACCCCATCAAGCAATACTTGAATCCTCAGTCAAAATTCTCCTTCATTTAGTTTTTACCAAAACCAGAGATGGTGCTGGTAAAGTAGAGTTTGAACAAACGAGCAAAGATTTATCTTATAGTCCAATCATGATATGAACAGTTTAAATGTAGAGCAAAACAAATCTTTGCATCATTTTATACAGACAGACGGACGGACATTAAGCCATTTTCAATCAAGTAGAAAATGTCATCGAATACTATCATCCAATCGTGGATCGCAATCAAAGAACTAAACGATCATTCAAATCCAGCATTTAGACAGGATGTTTACTTCTTTTCTCCATTTTTTACTCCATTTTTGAGACGAATTTTGTTGGTTTGGCGACTTAAATGTCATTACTACAGCCTATTCGACCTGCAGGTTCGACGTTTAGGTCGCAGACCAAACATGTTTTGTTACATGTTACTCGCGATAAAATGCGCAAAATAACACCGTTTTATATGAAAATGGAACTTCCTGTCTGAGTTCAGTGGGCGTTGCCAGCGGAGGGCCATCAATCTGTCATATTGATAAACAGAAATAGAATAAGAATTACACCATGCATATTTGTAGTACATGTATTATGATGGATCGGTGAGAAATTTTGAAGTCTGTCATGGGAAAAATCGGAAAGCGATTTTCCCAAACCGCGATAAGTCAATAGTTAGATAAAAGACTGAGTCAAACTCATTGATTCCGAGAAATTCAGAAAACGATCCGCCATTATTCCCAGTCAAACTCACCAGGACGCTTTCAAGAGATCAGAACGAGGCACGTGTCGTTACATCACGTGACCACTATTTGGAATATTTTGTTTTTATTGCAGAATAATATGACTTAATCTGGTAATTCCGCCTTTTTACCGTTCATTGGAAATTTAATCATGTTTTTCAAGTTATTCAAAGGACTGAGAGTTTTGTTATCTTTTGATTGGGAGTGTGTTGTCGTGTGTCTACCTGAGAAATGTTCTGTGAATTTAGAAATATACGTGGGAAAAATTACAATCACTTATAGGGGTCGCGTGGAAAAGACTGCAAATAGACATCTTGCTTCAAATATGTGGGTTCGATTCCCTGTTTATTTTTCTCTATTACTTGTTAGAACACTTTTTATCTTCGGTGATAAGTTTGCAAATTTTGAACAATAGTGTTACATGTAGTTGTTGTCCCATATTCATTTGGACCCCGTAATAAAGTTGATATCGGCGATTTCTTCTTTCATCTTACAATGTTATCTATCACATCACATATGTATAAAATATGTACACGTTTACTTCCTTTTTGTTACGTGCTACTGGCCATATTTTTTTCAAAATAACACCGTTTAAAATCGAAGTGGGACTTCCTGTCGGAGTCATTGGGTGTGGCTAACGAAGTAAGTGGACGGGGCCAACAATTGGTCAATTGTAGCCACGTGACAAAGTTAAGTATGTGAGCAACAGCTTCATTAACAACATCTCGCGATGTTTTGCATGTATTTCATAGTACGCTATAAGCAGAAACTAATGAATACCCACACCGGTTGTTTCTACACTCAAACTGTCTCTGGTAGCCCAATAGATCTAGAAACAGAAAGTAAATCTACATTTTAGATATTGTTATTGTTTGGGATGTTAATGCCACTTTTAACAGTATTTCATGTAATAACGCGGCGGCCGGAGCACCTAACAATGGATTCTTGGTATTTCGCACACAAGTACTACAAGTTCGTCCTTTCCCAGCCTCCAGCTGCTACCTCACTTGGGTTTACGATTATTGGTGAGGGATCTACATTTTAGACAATGTGTACATAAATAAAGGTGTTGTAGTATGACATTACTTAATGGTGTCTCTCTATGACCAAAATTGTCAGCCCGATTAGCTCAGTTGGTAGAGCACTTGACTTCAAACCTCAAGATCACGGGTTCGAGCCCTTGGCTGACCATATCAACTAACTAACTAACTAATTGTCTTTCGGATGAGACGTTAAACCAAGGCCCCGTGTGACGGTGCTATCCATCGAGCACGTTAAAGAACCAGGCGGAGCTCTCAGTAGTGTCGTCCTGTATCCTTGCACTAACCCCCGTACCAACTAACCGTATTCTGGGGGCGTCGCTCATATGGGCATGTGCTACGGTAGCGACGATAAATAAACGGAAATACAAACAAACCAAAATTGATATTGAGCGACTTTCTAACTGAACAACTGCTACATATCGATACCCAAGGCTATTGTATAATTAAAGTACTGAACGTACTGTAAGCTACAATAGCATAGTTTTGTTATAAGTAATCCTCTTTGCTAAAGGTTATCATGATTAATTAACGAGGTTAGAGTAACTCAGGAGTTAACCCGTTACAACATGACAAAAACTTAGACTGGTTCAAATTTGCAGACGACAATTCAAGTTGGTTGAATTTAGGAAATATTTCCGTTCTTGGGAAGAAAACCTTGTCTACAATGTTTTCCAAAGCCCAAAGCTTTTTTCTTACGCTTTGCTAGCTAAAATGTACATTAAGCAAAGAAACGTTGACTTTGACAGATTTAATACTATCGTAGAGAGCGGCTTAACACCATGCGAAGAACAGAGCAAAATAGAAAGAAATAGCGACGGCCCCCATTCCTAGACATGGGCGAACAGGTCTAAGTAGTAAATTATTCCGCGTTAAGGGGGACCAAACACGCCCATGACGTCATTAGACTTTCTGGTACTTAAGTTTGGAGAAAATGTGTTTTTATAGATTTTCTCCGAAATACCTAGAATTTTGTTTGCTTGTTTGTTTTGCATTAAAGAAGTCGAATTGTCGTGTGTGTTTCAAGTAGCGTCTATTTATCTTTCCTTTCGTGAACAAAAATGGTTATATTTTCTCGATTGGTTTAGCTTAAAATAAACAGTTATCGTCCATTTCTTAAATTCTTTCCAATAGAATATCAAAATGTCTGAGTGGCTTGCCACTCGATAAATTCACTGTAAAACAAGTGAAAATATCAAAACGAAAAGCTGTTTCGAAATATTTAGACCTGTTTTCATATCGTGCTACATAAACTAATCTCAGCGGGACCAAAGTACCTTTTTGGCATCATCCAAGTTGCAATGACCTTCACTTAAGAACTTAGGCGCGTTAAATAATCTAATCAGATTGTAAAAACAACAAAAGCAACAATAACAACACACACATACAAACACAAACAAACAAAACCACAGTTTGTCCTTTTTTGTATCAAATAATCAAGTAATCGTTCTTTTAACCTCTAAGATCGAAAAAAGTGTACGCTCCGCAAGTACAGCTTTCGTTAAGAGTAAATAATTACCTTTCCAATGAATTTTGATGAGGATATCATAGAAGCATACTGCGATTCATCAAAGTATCATCAAAGTATCATTTGCAATCGTTCATTCGTTCTAGAAAAATAATAGATACATAAGTAAATAATTGAAATAAATAGATGAAACATGGAAAAACAAATATTTTATTTTTCGGATTTTTTTCAAACACCCTTCATGTGTAAAGAAAGTTTATTTTAATATTTGGTTGCATTTTTGTTTGAGATTCCAAACTCCGAAGTCAGCCGTAAACGTTCCAATTAAAAAGAGTCCTTGAATGTGACAAAATAACAACAAATCGGACGGGATTTCTCTTCCTCTTTCCTTCCTGTCTTCCGTCAGACAGCAAAACAAACGGAACAATATTTCCATATTGATTTCCTCTTTAATGTTTGGAAACACTTCTACTCTCCGATAGAAAATTGTCGATTTTTTTTTCAGTGGAATATAACAAATATTTTCTTTACCCTTGTCATGCTGAAAGAAATCCACTGCATAATCGCATTAAAATCAAAGTGTTAAAAACACCCGAAGCAAAAGTTGTGAGTTGGCATTCATTTTAAAAATTCATTTTATCAACAACTCTGGCTTAAAAGAGACAAGCAGGTGGTAAAAACTAAGATCAGACAGCACATATGCGCAGGCTGGTCGTTTACTGTAACTCCTGCCAAAAGAGGACTGTTCCGGGTTCACCATGACGAGGGTTAACATATTGCCTTTAATTTAAAAGGCTATATATAAATCGTGGTGACTTCGATCGAGTACTGTAGTTGTACTGGTGTGAAAAACGACAAGAAGCTATTATTAGCTCATGCGATATATAACTGAAACGCTGTTAACCCTTTCCTGTTTTTCCAAATTTTAGACCTGTCCAATTTCAAAGAAGTTGCAGACGACAATTAAAACTGATCGCGATTTGAAAAGTAACCAACCTATATGGTAGAAAATATTGTGGGATAGGAAGAAATTGCTTGTAACAAGCAATTTCTTCTTATCCCACAATATTTTCTTAAGTATAAAAACTCAGGGACGTCAAATCCAGGGATTAACCAGGAAAGGGTTAAAAGAGGCGTTGAAGCTCATTCAATGACAATATCGTTCGGGTTACGCCGGGTTACCAGAATCGAAACGTTAGGCAGAGGTTTGGATTTTAAAAATACCATTGAAAATGTAGTTATATGCGTTTTTTTTACTTTGATTTTAATTCAATCGGAAAAAGACCTTCCGGAAAGTGTGTGAAGTTTCGGAGATGCCTGTCTGTGTAGAATATACACGCTGACCAGGGGTGGGAAATTTCGACCTTAGTGGAAGGTTGGATTATCTTAAGCCATTTGACACTGTTCGATTCCTCCAATAAAGAAAAAAACTTTTGTAAAAATGTGGAAATGCGTAAGAAGCAATTTCTTCATTATCCAAAGCCGCCGCCATAGCGCAGTTGGTAGCGCACCAGACTCCCAATCTTCAATAATGGGTTGTCATAGATTCGATCACCGGCGGCGGCATTTATCCTTTCCGACATTTGTCTCTCATCATTGGGCGGATACTCGTAAACATAAGTGGGATAGCAGCTGGAGGCTAGGAAAGGATGTAATGGTAGTACTTGTGCGGGATATACCAGTAACGCTTTGTTAGGTGTCCCAGCCTCCGCGATATGACTGAATAGTTGTTAAAAGCGGCGCAAATCCCATTCACTCAAATCAAAATCCAAAATCTTTTCTATCCCTAAAGCTAGTGATTTTTTTTTTTGTAAAACGAATTAACAGAACTGTCGTCCGTAACTTCTTTGAATTCGGACCAATATAAAACTATGCCCTCTGGTGACAGGTTACATGTATTCTAGAATGGCCATATTTCCGTACTATATATCAAAATATCGGTTACCTGATCCAGTGAGCATATTGACGGTCCCTTTACGCCTGGTTGCTCGCAATTGACGGATCGCAGGCGACACCGACAGACTCCGCTGGCCACACCCACTTGACTCTAGACAGGAATTTCCTCTTCGATATCAAATCGCGTTAGCTAGCAAAGTTTATGCTCAGTCACGTGTAACATAAAAGTAAAATAGTTGATCGAAGACTGTAACGTGTAGTTGCGATGTCTAACTCTTTCCTGTTCAATCTCTGGTTTTTACTTCCCTTTGATTTTTTTGATTGCGAAAACATTGTAGAAAAAGAAGAAATTGCTTGTCACAAGCAATTTCTTCTTTTTCTACAATATTTTCTGCACTACTAAATGTTTGGGGGGGGGGTTGTGTGTGTGGTTTTTTTTTCAAATTAAATCTACTATTAATTTTTGTTTGCCAAACCTTTGAATTTGGACAGGTCTAAATTTTTTAAAGTGGGAAAGGGTTAAACCGAAAACCCGATAAAAAATACTTCACATTCATGTCGGCCATTGTCGGAGTTAAAGTTTTACTTCCAGTCTAAATGAATTATTTGATTGTGTGACTGATTCCGTAAATGACAGCCATCATCGGTCAATTATTTACATTGAATAACCTCCACATGTTTCTTTCAAATATCCCCCCCCCAAAAAAAAAAATCAATAAGGTCCCCTTTCCTTTGATTTGTCACAACTTATGATCATAAGCTTTTTTACAGCATAAGGGTTCGCAAGATCCATTAACAGTTCAATGATAAATCAAATATTGTTTAGAGTGGCAGAGAGTGGTGATCGATATTTGATCGATTTGTGGTTATTTCAAGAGAAATATTTGTTGACAAAATATTGATACTAGATAGACCTTCATAGAGTAGCTATAATATAGCTTGACTGCCAGAAGTGAGAGTTATCTCGAGACAAGATGCGTCGACATGATGCAGTCTAAACAAGCTATGCTAACAATGTTTTCATCGTAATCTGTTCGGATATTCATAGAGATATCAGATCGCGGACACTGGAGCACCTAACCATGGGTTCCTGATATTTATTACACCAGTACTATTACTACATCCTTTTTTAGCCTCCAGCTTCTCATCCTTCTTAGGTTAATAATTATCCACCCGTTGGTGAGAGATAAATATCGGTAGTGATATTTTCCGCGATCGGGGATCGAACCCTGGACCTCCTGATTGACAGTCCGATACCAACTTCGCTTTGTCCGCGGACCCCATCCCCATGCTGTGCACGATAGTTTAACAAAATAAAACTAATAATATCATTTGCAAGAAGTTTATAATTGACCAATAGAGTTGGTCAATCCAATAATCAGTTGACCAATGCAACCATTCATTTAGACTGGAAGTATCGGTGTAAGATCGATTTATCTTTCATTAGATGTACAACTTCAGGATATGTAAGATTAAAATAAAGTTAATGTTTCAGGATATATTTTTTTAATCAAATAAACAAATTGTGATTAAGGGATGGAAAACGTTCAACACAGGTGGACAGAAAAAAAATGGTGGAGCGAAACCTCGCGCGACACGAGATCTCATTTCTACCTTAGCCAGGTCACGTGCCGCGAGAATGAGGCGATATCCGGGGAACGTCGTTCGTGAATCGTTTTTTGTTGAAAAAATATCGCGAATAAAGAAAATTGTTATAGGGGTGATCAACAGGCGATCGCACACGAAATGAACGGGCAAACCCGCAAAATGGAAACCATTGTTCGTGGCACCTTGCGAACTCCGAGGGACAAATTGGAAATCTATGACTATTCACAGGGTAGATCTAGCCTAATTAAACAGGATAATGTAACTCGTTTTAGAAAACTGAAACCACGATGGATGCTCCCTTGGAATAAACGTGGGTAAATCTATTGGGTCTCAACAGTGGGTATTTTAATTAGAAATGTCCCGCTTTGAAATGTTCTAATGTAAACTGCCCCTACTTAATGGCTGCATTTCCGAGTCAGAAAAAATCGTTGGGGAAATGTCGCATACAGGTGAGCCGATGGCATGCTCTGGGAAATGAATGCACTAACGGAAACATTTCACGTTACATGAGGTCGTCGGTGAGCGACCGAAGTCTCGTAACTTCAGCTCGGAGTGCTAATACAGAAGAATTTGTTCATAACTGGTGAATATTCAATCAAAGGGTGATTTGGAATAAAATAATAATGATAATAATAATGAATAAAACCAACAACAACAACAACACAAAAAAACAAGACTGCTGTAGTTTCGAGGTTCGTGTGGCAAAGTTAAATGCGGTCTCATTGTACATTTTTTATGATAATCAATCTTAGCACATAGTCATCTTATGTCTAAAGCTAAAGAAAAACTCACTAAATTTATAAAGTAATTCCAAGGGATTTTGCGTTGATGTGATTTTATAATTGGAAAAACATTGTGGAAAAAGAAGAAATTGCTTATGACAAAGAATTTCTCCCTTTCCAAAAAGTTTCTCTACCACATAGGATGGTTTCAATTCAAATTGCATCCACTTTTCGATGTTGTCTGCAACCTCTTTCAATTTGGACCTTTCGAAGATATCGAAAAAGGGGAAAGGGTTAATTAAGAGATGAATATATTTGGGGGTTGTTTTGTTTGTTTTCTTGGAGGTATGATACGAAAAACCTAATCGCACTGTTTGATTTTTTTTTTTTTTTTTTTTCGTTAAATACTTCCATGAAAACAAAAATAGTCTATTCAATTCTCATAATTAAATGTCATCAAGCGAAAAAAGCAAAGATTTTACAAATTTTGATTCATTTCTATTGAACTATTTTTTGTGTTGAAGCATACAAAAAAGCTTCGTAGTCAAACCTTGGTTCATGTAGGTGGGAATATTTCTTTCGGACAATCAAAACGCTCGTTCTCGATAGTCGAACCTAAAAATTAAATAACAACGATATATCGCTTAAAACGAAGCTATTATCATGGCCCGATCGGAGGCTCTGAATAAGAATAGGCCTAATCATCTATTATACCGATTTAAGGTACAAACTTATTATATACCTATAAGAGATAATGAGTAAAACCTGGCTGTCAAATACAACTCGACAAAAAAAAAAAAAAAATCAATATTCGGCGTGTAGCAAAAAACCGTATTCGTCGAGTACCGTTAAACATGTGTATTGACGTTCAGGTTTTTTCGGAAAGTTGGTTATTTCTTAGCCATTTAAGAGAATTTTCTTAATGTCATTTCCTAATAGGTATATAATAAAAGGAATATTACAACAGTGTGTTTTTCTATTTGTTGTTATCGTGTTCTCGAATCGTGTGTAGGTATTTTTATTGGATTGGACCTTCGGTCTCATCCATTAAAAAATGCCTCATCACGATTCTCGAACACGATAACAACGCATAGAAAAAGACACTGTGGTAATATTCCCTATGTATTCGAGAATCGTTATAATCAGAGTTTACTGCTTGTCTGTAAGATCGTAATACCCTCTACTAACAGATCGCTGAATTCTGGAATCCAACGTAAAAGTTGTGATGAAGGATAAGTATGACACTGACTGACGACCTTGGCCTTGACCTATGACCTTGAACTATCAACAGAAATTTATTACCCAAGTAATACACGTCTAAGATGTGAAAAACCTAGCAGTAAAGAATCAAATGTTGTGTACAATGGTAAACGTTTTCGTTTCGGACAACTATGACCTTTGGAGTCGACCTTGACCTCGGCAGATGACATAGATCTTAATCTCAAAGAAACGTCTTACAACGTAAAATATTCATCTTAAGTGTGAAAGCCATAGCAACACCAATCAAAAGATATGGCTAATGTTTCAGCAAAACAGAAAAACAGAGAGGAGAAAAAAAACTACATGTAGGGGCATAGAAAGTACACCCCAGCAGGAACAACAACAACAACGAATGATAACATAATAAGGAGTTAATGAACAAAAAAAAATCTTTCGTTTTAGGAGACAATGGCATGGCGCTATGATATGTGGATATTTTTGAAGAAAAAACAAGATACATGTAAATATTTTATACTACTTCCCTTGTACATGTATTTTTTCTGTTATTTGTTGCACTGACCTCTCCTCCAACTAAACCGGTGCCTATGTGCCTGAATGCCTGATTTGTCGGCAATCGAGACTAAGATAAAAGGTATATAAATGTCAATTCAGTATCTATTAATTACGACAGCAAATACAGTTACTTTCTCGTCGTGTAAAAAAATATATTTACAATAAGTGTTGCATGCCAATATAAGGACGGTTAATGTGGATTGTTTCAATTCAACCAAAAATGGCAAAAATCGGCTTATGCTTATAGTTTATAATATAGTTTCTACTTTATTTTGTCTAGGTTATATTCTAATAAATCACCATGACTTTTTAACATAGATGTATGTTTAATCAATCTGAAATTTAAAAAAAAGTTTTTTACTTGAAAGAAAAACATTTTTAAGAACGCGTTTCCCTCGCCTTTAACCATGTTGAATTGTTCTAGGAAATGTATATCTACTCTGTTTTTTAACGATTTTTTTACAACATTTCAGTAAATTTTGCGAAAAATTTAACATCTATTAATCCATTTATTGTAAAATTTTCATGATATTTTTTTTCGAAAAAAATGAAATTTCAAAAAAAAAAAAAAAAAAAAAAAAAAATCATTCGGGGAAAGCCAATCCTGATATTTTTCAGCAAATCATCTTACTTGTTGTAAACTGAACATTGTATTAAATCCATAAAGATAACAACAATCGGTCAATTGTATCATTCTACATTAAACAACACTTTCATTTAGTGTGACCAAAATTAATGTCCACTCGGTGGTGCTCAGTTTTGTTGCGTATCATTATCGCCAAAAAGAATACACTTTTCTCGACATGTTTTGCTTCCGGTGCTATTCCCGAAATCCTATTTGCCGACCACTCAACACCAAGGAAATCTGTCAGAAACACTTTATCCAAATTTGAAAAAAAAAAAAAAAAAAAATGACGGATCGCTAGACCCGCTATTGAGCTACAACAGAATGTTCCACTTTGATATAAAATTGCGATATTTTGGCAAGGTTTATGGTAAGCTTAATGATATAAAAAAGTAAAATGGTTGGTTGGCGACCTAAATGCCTTAAATGTAGTTTGTAAAATAATTACGTTCTTGGGTGATTATTCAAGCTTGCTTATTCAGGCCGAAGTTACGTCGTCTAGATCTCCCTTTTCCTCTTAATTTAATGTCGCTGACCATACAGTTTACCCATGATATCGCTCATGTTTATGTCGCCCACAATCGAAAATGCTTCTCATAATTGTCGGGGTTCAAACGACTATTTTGATTGGTCATTCGATATATAAACCCATTACAACTCAATCCCTCCTTTTTACGCCCCTCAAGAAAAAAGCTTTTGAAAACATTGTGGAAAATGAAGAAATTGCTTGTATCAAGCAATTTCTTCAATATCCACAATGTTGTCTACCCAAAATGACGAGGAAATTCAAAATTCTATCAACTTGAAATTGTCTTCTGCAGCTTCTTTCAATTTGGACAGGTCTAAAATTCTACTGTTTGGGAATGGGTTAATGTGCATCGGCGATCCCTCAATTAACCAAGCGTGACTGTCAATCAAAGAACCAGTGGACCAGTGAAATCATTCATTTTAACCAGAAACGAGGTATGAACTCAACACAATGGCCGCCATCTTTAACCTTTTTTGATAGTTCGGCGACTTGAACGTTTATTTAAGCTGAAGTTACGACGTTTGGGTCGCCAACCGACTATCATACTTTTTTGTTACATTCGAATGGCCATAAATTTTGCAAAATAAATCCGTCTAAAATCGAAGCGGGGCTTCCTGTCGGAGTCAATGGGCGGACCAATGGGGTAAGTGGGCCGGGCCAGAGATTGGTCAATAATCACTATCTCCATTTGTCGTCCATTGCTAATGTCTAAGATACGAGCTATTATTTCCAAGAATATTGCTTCCGGAGTAATTCATACATCACTACTGCCTCTCTATGACGAATAATTATGGGCTAGTAAAAAGGAAAAGAATTGTTAAAACAAATGTCTTAGGGATACAGAACTGCTTTCCGTCAAACAAAAAGAGGCAATGCAGAAACTGAATCTCACAAGTGGACTATATACTAATGGAATTAAAGCGGCTTTTGCAGAGATTATGGAAAAAAAAGAATCTCAATTTCTAAATGTAATGCTTCCAGACATTTGTAAAAAAGTGATACTTGTTTTTCTTTCTTTTTTTTTCTTTTTTTTCTTTTAATGAAATAGACTGTTCATAACTTTTAAAAATAGTTACGAGACGCCAAATAAGTCAGCGTAGTACAACCCGTATTGACCCGGAATTCATCGGCTAAATACGTTATCCGCCCATTGCACCGAAAATTGCCTTATTTGTGGTTTCCATGACGTTCCAGATACGTCAATTCTTTCGCTAGCAAATCCGTCCACATCACTCGAAGACTAACGACCTCACCCTATAAATTCCGATGTTTCAAAGTAGGGCACAGGGAGAATATAACAGTAAATAAGATTTATAATATTTGTTTGTTTGAATGGGGTTTTATGACGCTTTCAACAATCTTTCAGTTATATCGCGGAGGCTGGAGCACCTAACAATGGATTCCTGGTATTTCTCACACTAGTACCACCATCACATCCTTTCCTAGCCTCCAGCTGCTATAGGTCTACGATTATCGACCCATTGGTGGGGGACAAATAGTCGGAAAGGATTGGTGCCATCGTCGGGGATAGATTTATTGTAGATATACATGTAATAGATTGAACATGAAGACAGAATATTTATTGTGAAGATGGTATCAATACATAATGTAAGTGTTGGAAAAACAAATATTTTTCCTAATCCAATTTTCATGAAAATCTGTTCAAGAGCCGCTTTAATGGAACTCTGAAACATTTCGACACATCCGTACATCGAGTTATCAGGTGTGCGCGTATGAAGTAGAATTGATAGAAAGACGCTGCAAATCAATAAGCAACTGACCGATTAAACCAAGTTAGAGAAAAAGTTGACCTCATATAGACCTCCGACAGGTATTTTTGTTAATTTGGAGACATATCTAAGCTGTAGTTAAGATGTTTTGGTAGCCCATGGCCGATTTTGTTTTACGTTCCTGACTATACTTTATGCAATCTAATGGCTTTACTATCTGAGACAGCCTTTTTGATAGTCAAACGGAATGGCTAACAATTAACCAACCGCGGCTAGTAGTCAAAGAAAAAAACGGCAAACCAAATAATAAAAATACACCGGAGGTAAAATGTGAAGTCTTTCAATGTTCGACATTCCTGTGAAGCATATTTATTCGTTTGGCGACCTAAACGTCGTAACTAAAGCTTAATTGAAACTTAGTTACGACGTTTAAGTCGCGAACCAACCATTTCAATTTGCTACATGTTACTTACCATATATTTTTTTCAAAATAACGCCGATGAATATCAAAGTAGAACTTCTATGTGGAACTCAGTGGGCGTGTTAAGCGGAGTCAGTGGGCGTGGCCAGAGATCGGTCAATTAATTCGTACTACTGAGTTTAAATCTTGACTATAAACAGCATAATGTTTATTCCGTTATTCATTTCCGACACCGATTGCATGCGATTTTATGTGTTATATATCTTCCAGCCCCCCCCCCCCCTCAATTATGATTGTCAGGGTTTTTTTTTACTATCGTATATCAAAAGGGATTATAGGGATGTAATGGTAAATTAATAAATAAAATAAAAGAAACTGTTTTTTGGCAAAATTAAAAAGATACGCTCATTTGTGAAATATAGGGTTGATTTCTTCCATTTCAATTGAAAGGCGTTAAGCAAGATAGAAATATAATGTCAGAGTGTATTTCTTCGATGAGCGAATAAAATGTCGAAAATACAGCTTAAATAATCATCTTCTTCATTTTCCGATTTGATTTTACCAAGAAAGTAGATTAGAAAAAAATGAATTTCGTGAACTTTATATGAAAGTCTTCATTTCCTTTCAATTTGGACAAGTCTAACATTTTGTCGTCTGGTAATGCTTAAAAGAAAAATATTGGATAGTTTTAAAAGAGTAAAGTCATCTTAAATATTCTAGGACATCATAAAGCGATAAACACAGAATAGGCACTTATTGTAGAAATCGTTCTTAAGGGGTTTAGATTAAAGAATGAAGATGTATTTTGCTCTGAGGACAGTTCCAATTATGCACCTGTCCTAGGCGAAGTGGAAAATAACGCAACGCGCATGTCACGAGAGATCGCCGAGACACGTGACCGGCTCGCGAGATCCCATTCTCGTAATGGACGAGATTTGAAAAGGGGACGATTTAAGTGCAGAATTAAAGTTTGTAATTCCCGATATCTGTCATTTTCGATTAAAAATAGTTATCGATTTCTCCGCGGATAAGCACCATTAAAAACGCGTCTACAACATGGCTATTTAGCGTCATTACGGAGGATGAATTTTGACACAAATTAAGAGAGAAAGATTGACGCAGATTTCTTTCCCTTTTTCCAGCCGATGTCTTGCGATTCTACGATTAAGTGATATTCCAGACTTTTTCAAATATGCAAATTGTCCATATTATTGCGTAATTATGAAATAACATTTCGTAATTACGAAATACTATTTCGTATTACGAAATGATATTTCGTCATTACGAAATAGTATGGATCATTTGCTTATTAAGTATAGAGCCTGGATTGTCACTTCAGGGGTTCGTAAGATTCTAACGGTCATCATATATTTGTCTCTTTCTGAAAACCCATTGTGTCTACAGCACATATTTTTTCCGACATTTGTCGCTAACCAATGGGTGGATAATCGTAAACTTAAGTGGGATAGCAGCATGAGACTAGGAAAGGATGTAATGGTGCTATTTGGTGCGAGATATACCGGGAATCTATTGCTTGGTGCCCCATCCGCCGCGATATGACTGAAAAAATGTTTAAAGTGGCATTAAACCCCATTCAAACAAACAAACGAAAGTGCTTATTACAAATCCATTTATTTTGCGTATCCTTTCATTTTCTGCAACATTACGCCATAACAGAAATGGAAAACCTTCCATCGAGGAAAAGGTGGTTTAAATCACCCCGAAGCCGTGACAATTATTCTCCCGAATTATTGATGTAATTTATTCAATTAAACAAGTTGCATAACGCCGTAGACTCTAGGCCCCTTGCTTGTCAAGTGCTTAACTAAACAGGGTCGAAATGCTTTCAAGTGCCTAGAGCCCTCAAAGTTTTGTAAAGAAAGAGAAAGGATTTCATGTTTTTGTTCATTATCTTTTACATGTATCTTTTTTGTCTCAGTTTGTCTTGATAATATCAAAGGGTTTTTTTTGTGTGTGTGTTTTGTTGTTGTTGTTTTAGTGAGATGTTCTGTGTTTGTCATTCAATGTACACCCCCGCTCTTAATGAATGATTTAATTGGTCGTTTGGTTCTTTGATTGACAACTATGGTCCAATCATATGTTGTATTACACAAAGACACAAAGCCGCCAGGTTATAATACTTATAACTGGGAATAATATCAGAGGGAGTATCGAGATGAAAACAAAAATACGTTTCCCAGACGGCATAATTTTAGACTGGTCCAAATTGAAAGGCGACAATTTAAAATTTGTGAAATTTTGGATGTTTTCTACTTTCTGGGTAGAAAACATTGTGTAAAATGAAGAAGTTGCTTGTAACAAGCAATTTCTTCATTTTACACAATGCTCTCTCACATTGATTTTCTGGAGGAGCGCCAAAAAGCGTAACTGTGTGGGAATGGGTGAAATTGTTTGAGGCAAATTTTATCAGAGTTCGCACTAGTGTTCACATATGAGGAATCTCTGAGTCCTCGACCCTGATTTTCTTTGGGTCAAACTGTTTTTAAGTGCCTCGATACATCATTAGGAGCGAATCATTAAAAGAAATTCAAAGTATTTTAGTGCAAGATTATGAGGATATGAAGTTAGCAATTTTGTTTTCAGTAAAATTCCAATGGTACATGGAGATAAAACCCTGTTTTGATCCATAGACATTTCTTTAAAAGGGATCAAAGGACCCCCCCCCCCCCTTTGAGAGAATTCTCTAGGGGTCAAAATAAGATTTTCATTTAAGATTTATAAGGACCAAAACGCTGGTTTAAGAGTCAACCACGAGCCTTGGCCAGTATATAGATATTGGTGCAGATTACATAGTTTCTGACAATCGAAAAAAATAAGTGAAATTAGAAAGTGATAATCCAACGAAAATCTCGTTGACGCGAAGAAAAGTATAGGATAATACTTATCAAGTATAATTTCACTGTTTTAATAGATCACCGGATAGCATTAAGCCATGCCCGAAAAAGAAAATTTTAGATTTGTCTAAATTCAAAGAAGTTGCAGATGACAATTATCAGTTTGTGAAACTTTAAAAAAAATGTTGGTTTCTTCTAAGTTAGGAAACATAGCGGGATTTGAAGACATTGCTTGTAACAAGTAAATTCATTTTCACACAATCTTTCCTTAGCTATTTTCTGGGGATGGGTCTTAGTCCAAGTAATTTTTCATTACCAACGGAATCATTTGAAAAATGTCGGGTTTAAAAACTTCAGACAAACTTAAACCAAACTGTGTCAAAAACTACATTTTTTAACCTTAGGACATCAGAAAGTCGCGTGATCTCTACCCGAATGATAAAAAAACATCAAGTGTTCGGCCCGAACTCTTAACCCGTTCCCACACAAGCCCTCCTTTGTACGTCCCTCTAGAAAGAACTTTGAAAAACATTGTGGAAAGTGAAGAGAATGCATGTAACAAGCAATTTCTTCATTATCCACGATGTTTTCCCTCCAAAAAGACAAAAAAAAAAAAGAAGATGAAATTCCATCAACTTCTTTAAATTTGGAGCTGTCAATAATTTTGTTGTGTGGGAATGGGTTAATCTAAAAAACCCAAAAAGATTATATAATTGAATTCAACCTTGAAATAAAGCGTCATTTTGGGATTTCGGTTATTTATTTGTTTTAAAACATATAGGAGCTGTGGACTTAACCCGATTCCTACACAATGACGCTTTTGGACGCCCCCAAGACAAGCAGTCGGGAAAAATTGTTTAAAATGAAGAAAGTGCTTGTAATGGGCAATTTCTTCATTTCAAACAATGTTTCTTACAAAAAAAGTTGAAAAAGTAAAGAAAAAAAATATAAAGTTAAAATTGTCTGCAACTCCTTTCAATTTGGACCAGTCTATAATCTGACGTCTTGTAGTGACTTTAAGACTTTCGATCGCACTTCACGACCAACGTGCATGTGAAAATTACGAATTCGACACAAAACTAAATCAATATACACCCCTAGACAAATATTTGCCCAATTTGATTACAACATGATTTTGCATGTTTGTCGGGTCGATTTCTTGTGTCATAAACTTATTTCAAACATTATCAGGAAATTTGAACTGATCAATCACGGAAGTCAATCAAATAATATGTCAAGTTGTAGTTACAGTTACGACGTTTAGATCGCCTATCAACTATTCTACTTACTTATCTATAACGTGCTACTGGCAATAAACTTTGCAAAAAAAAAAAAAAAAAAAAACGCCGTTAAATATCGAAGCGGAACTTCCTGTTGGAGTCAATGGGCGGGACCAAAGGTCGGTTGGCTGGACCAAGGGAGTCAATATGCGAGACCAACGGAGTCAATGGGCGGGACCAAGAGAGTCAATGGGCGGGACCAAGGGAGTCAGTGGGCGGAACCAAGGGAGTCATTTGGCGGGACCAAGGGAGACAGTGGGCGGGACCAAGGGAGTCAGTGGGCGGGACCAAGGGAGTCAGTGGGCGGGACCAAGGGGGTTATTTAGCGGGACCAAGGGAGTCAGTTGGCAGGACCAAGGGAGTCAATATGCGGGACTAAGGGAGTCATTGGGCGGGACGAAGGGAGTCATTGGTCGGGACCAAGGGAGTTAATAAGCGGGACCAAGGGTGTCAATGGACGGGACCAAGGAAGTCAATGGGCGGGACCAAGGAAGTCAGTGGATGGGACCTAGAGAGTCAGTGGGTAGAATCAAGGGGGTCAGTGGGTGGAACCAAGGGAGTTAATGGGCGGGACCAAGGGAGTCAATAGACGGGACCAAGGGATTCAGTGGGCGGGACCTAGGAAGTCAGTGGGTGGGACCAAAGGAGTCAATGGATGGAACCAAGGGGGTCAGTTGGTGGAACCAATGGAGTCAGTGGGTGGAACCAAGGGAGTCAATGGGCGGGCCAAAGGGCGGGACAAAGGGAGTCAGTGGGTTTGATCAACGGGGTCAATGGGTGGGACCAAGGGATTCAATTGGCGGGACCAAGGGAGTCAGTGGGTGGGTCCAAGGTTGTCAGTGGGCTGTGATTAGTCAGTTGATCACCTGCATAAATGACTTTGGGGGTTTTGTCTTCATTTCATTATGTCAGCCCGATTAGCTCAGTTGGTAGAGCACTTGATTTCAAACCTAAAGATCACGGGTTCGAGCCCTGGGCTGACCATATCAACTAACAAACTAATTGAGTTTCGGATGAGTTTCCATCGAGCACGTTTAAGAACCAGTCGGAGCTCTCAGCAGTTTCGTCCTGTATCCTTGCACTATCCCCCCTAACAACTGACCGTCTTCTTGGGGCGTCGCTCATATGGGCATGTGCCTCGGTAGCGACGATAAATAAACGGACATACACACTCATTACATTTTCCCCCAACCTCCCCAACTGTTCCGGCGAAATGAAAATAATCTCCGTCCATCTTTCAAGCCTTATGCCCTCCACTCCCATACATTTATTGACCGATCGCGGTTGTCAATCAAATAATCACTAGACCAATCAAATTATTCGTTTAGAACGGAAGCGAACTTCAAACACTGATTCTAGCTGGCGTTTTTATTATATCATTTTTAGCCTGAGATTGCGTAAGCAATCTGAGGCTAAAGTTACAATGCTAAAAATTCAAACCCATGCAGAGTTTAATGTGAAAACATAATGTAAAAACATCTACCGCAATCAATGTGATCTTCTGTCGCATGAAAAGTAGATCGGATCTGACCATAAATTAATACGCCCGATTGAGGCGAGAAGAACGAAGGCGAGATATGACTCATTGAAAGCTGTCGGGCTTGATGTATAGTACTTTCTGAATTTGGCAAAATTAAATAAAAATTTGACGAGTGAATGGAAAGAAAGAAAGGAGATATATAATATAATGGAAATTATTAAACATATACAATCATATCATATTGTTAAGAAAAAATAAGGCGTTTGTTTCATACCAAAATAATATTAATTATTCTAGAGTAACAATGTTAAAATCGTTAAGAAAAAATATTAAACATATACAATCATATCATATTGTTAAGAAAAAATAAGGCGTTTGTTTCATACCAAAATAATATTAATTATTCTAGAGTAACAATGTTAAAACCGTCCGGTATAAAGCTGATAAGCGAAGCTGTCGGTTTTACGCACGATTGGAATGTTTTGTTTAACAAATTAATTGGTCATTCATAGGTTCATATTCGCACTGTCTCAAAACAGTTTGGTCGTGCTCGGACTTTGTGCCTTTATATTTTTACCTCCGAAATCTACCCAAAGGATGCAACGTCTACATACCGCTTGTGATCGAGTTAACCTGGTAAACGCCCGCCTCGCTCTCTTTATCTGGAGATTATAAAGCGAATATTTACATATATAACGAAATTGGTCTGTGTGGTAGAATTGGCCTGTGTGGTAGAATACTCACATCGCACGCAAGAGCTTCCTAGTTAGAACCTGGCTACACGCTCCATTCCCCCATCTCTCTCACTCTCTAGCTCTCTCTCGCTAGCTACACTTGCTGAAAGCCAACGAGCTTTTGTCATGGTGTGGTGTCCGTCATCCGTCCGTCCGTCAACTTTTACTTTAAAAATCTTCTTCTTAGAAAGTACTGAACATAATTCAACAAAACTCAACCAAAATTCACAGGAAGGATCCTTGGGTGTCCTTTATTAGATCCCTTCAAAGCATTCTGATCGGGTGAAAAATATGTAACGATATATACGTGTAAATATATCGTTACAATACCTCAACGGGATGAAAATTATTGCGGGCAGATACATATCTCAGGCTTTCAGCGCTTCCAGCGCTTTGATTTAGGGTGCGACTAATGCAGCATAACAACAACTACTACATGTACTAAGTCACAAATCCAATATTCTACCTTTTTGTTACAAGTAATTAGTCAAAATGAATAACATTTAGGAAACATTTAGGAAAAAAATGAGAATTTTTTATTACAAGCATTTTCTTCTTTCATCACAATGCTACTACCCCAATATTACGCTTATTTTCCATATAAGTTACTTAAACATGTTTTCTATTATTTCTTTCATTTTGGACTAGTCTAACACTTTAACTTTGTGTTATTCGCCTGGCAATAAGTTAATACATAAGAACCATAAAGTTCGCCCTTTGATGTTTAACAAACTTCAGTTTTGTCCGGAGCATATCTTAGAAAAGAAGGCATTTAAAGGGCTCCATTTAAAATAAATTGATATCAGCTTATATCTCTTAAAAATTTATATTCCGAACCCTACGTTGCGGGTACTTATTAGAGTAGCCATGACGAAACAATTGACCAATCACTGTCCCAGCCCGTTTACTCCGCTGGTCCTGCAAATTGACTCTGACAGGAAGTTCCACTTCGATTTTAATCGACTTTATTTTGCAAAATTTATGGCCAGTATCATGTACAAATATGGTAGAATGGTTGTTTGGCGATCTAAATGTCGTAATTACAGCTTGAATAAGCTATAGTTAAGAAGTCTAAGACGCCAACCAACGAAAATTCTTCACAGAAATGGCGACCAATGGCGGAGTTCAAAATTGACTTCAAGTCTCTATGAATGATTTAATTGGTCGACTGGTTATTTGATTAAAATTCGCGATTTGGCAAATTGGAATCGCCATGACAAAGCATTTCTGACAAGTATCTACAACATACGATTAGGTAGAAATTGGATTAAATTCAATATTTTAGATTCTAAGATACTCAACTGTTCAGCGAATCTCATGACTATCAGCACGTATGGATTAAATTTACTATAGGTGATTGCCGAAGCGATGCGTAAATATTTTTTATTTTGTTTGTTTGTTTAAACGGGGTTTAACATCGCTTTCAAGAGTCAGTCATTTTCAGTCATTCCTGGTATTTCTTACTACAGTACTACCACTATATCCTTTCCGAGCTGCTCATCCCACTTAGGTTTACGATTATCCATACATTGGTGGGAGACTATAACCGGCAAGGTATTTCGACGCGGCCGAGGATCGAACCCGGGACCCCCTGACTAGGATTCCTACACGCTACCACTACGCTGGGGCCAGATTTTTTATTATTCAAACAGAATATGTGTCGCTGTAGTTTGATACATGAGGGTATTTTACCCATTCCTGCCATTTATGCACCGATTACAAATTCCTTATTTAACGCAGTTGGAAAGAATTGTCAATTAACTCGATCTTTTTTTCTCATTTCACGTTCTATTACTCCACGAGTGGGGGACTCTACCTGTGCACTACCGTTTCAATGGGACACGCCTCCTCGGCACGTGACTGCTACTACGTGACCGCGCATGCTCGGTCAGCCATTAACTTTCCCCCGTGGATAATAGCATTGACACGGTAATTGGGTGATACTTTGAAATGATCGCCATTTTTTATTTGTCATGGGCTCTAATCCTTTTCATTAATAGCATCATATTTCTGTGTTTACAGCTAAGCTTTATTGTTATACCGTTAAGTCTCAGTAACCCTTTCCTAGACAAAAATTAGTTCTCGTGACCATATAAAGTCAAAGAAGTTGAAGACGGTTTATAGTTGACCAAATTGTAAAAAATATTTCTCTTGATGGTTGGAAAATATAGTGGACATTTGAAAAGTTGCAAGTACTAAATTGTCAACAATGTATTCCAAAGCCTTTTCCTTGATGTGGTGTTTTAAAGCGGGGTCGTTTTGAAATGGATGAAACTTTTGTTTTACTAAATGAACCATGGGTTTAGACCATAACTTTAGTGTCCAACATTTTCGTCAGTGGGAGGCGTTTAAGGTGCCTACGATGAATTCCTTCTTGTTTTATGTGTCTAATCATATATCGAACAAGCAAATTTCGTTTCATATCTCAGATATCTCAGACAATGTACCTTGTCGGACTGCATGGGGTTTTAAATTTGCCAACTTCTAAAACTTCTTAAACCGCAACATACCGAAACAAGGTTTTAGTACAAACCAGCAATATTTTACTGAAATACCCACTTAAGTTTCTAGCGGATCTTGTTTTAACGCCCACATTTTTTAAGGAAACCGCTCAAGAAATGACCATTATAACCCCCCTCCCCCCCCAGAACTAAAGTTCTTTAAAACTACGCATCTGTTCTAAATATCATCGAACCTAAATCATTCGATGTCGGACCTCATCAGAATCGTTTCAAGTAGATAATAATTAGGAATTCGAACGGCTTCAGAATTAAAATTTATTATTACTAAATGATTAATTTTCTGATAATTTTATTTTAGTTTCTTCTATCAAAAGGCATGTGTTTTGATTGTCTGAAAAATTGTAATAATACTTCAATGAACAGAATTTTGAGCACAAATCTATTCTGTATGCTTGATCACAAAGTAGACCCATAAGACTTTACTCAAAACTAGTACAATATCCACCACCACCCGTTCTTGCTTTAACCCATTCCCACTCAATCCCTACTTTTTACGCCCCTCAACAAAAAAGCTTTGGAAAACATTGTGGAAAATGAAGAAATTGCTTGGATCAAGCAATTTCTTCATTATCCACAATGTTTTCTATCCAAAAAGTCAAAGAAAATTTAAATTCCACCAACTTGAAAATACTGTCTGCAGCTGCATTCAATTTGGACCGGTCTAAAATTTTGTTGAGTTGGAATGGGTTAAGGCATTAAATAATAATAGGAAATGAAGAGAATATTTGTTGTTGTTGTTGTTGTTGTTTTCATTGAGGTATGAAGCTATAGTCTGGGAGCTAGCTTCACTTTTATTCATTTGGTCCAGGCCAAATGGTTTTAGGGTGTTATCTTATGTAAAATGGTATGCCTGGTCCGAAACTGCAATTCTGATGAGAATTCGAGCGTGCAAAAAGTTGGTAAAGCCGAGAACGATAGTTTGTCTATCTTTATGGAGTATATGCATACAAACGAAGAAATATTCCAAAATCTTATGATGTTTTAAAACTTTTTTAACTTGAACAGTTGTCCCTTTATAACGTTATTACAAAAACCAATTAACCACAACAAAGTACTCAAAGAAACGTGCATTTACACATTCACACATACACACACACAATGAACCTTATCAGCCATGTATTCAACTGATACTAATATGATTAAATAAGTCCTTTCCCATGTAAAATGACTTCACGCCGAAAATAACGTTATCAGGGTGAAAATATGATCTTAGACCAGCTTTGAGAGATTTTTTCGTCTAAAATACTCAAAGCTGGTTTATTTATTTATAATAAATGGAACACAATGATATAGAAGTGATACAAAACCTTGTATTGGATTCGCGGCTTGTAGGAAAATTTGATCCTGCCTTTTTACGTCACAAAAAAGCTGTAGAAAACTTTGTGTAAATGATACAAGCAATTTCTTCATTATCCACAAAGTTTTCTATCCAAGAAGACGAAAAATAAAAATGAAATTTATGAAATGGCTCGAATCCCAAATAAGGTTTTGTTTCACACCTATGCAAGGAATAGTTATGTTATAGTTGAAGGCGATTTGTCCTCCTGCAATGAATGTATCTTATAGGAAGAAACGGTATGTATATAATGAAACATAATATTCCTTAATGTATACTTTTCCCATGTGCATGAAAAAAATGACTAATTTACCCAAATATTGACTCGATTAGTTTCCATTACATTGAAACATTTGTTACTTTATAACACAATACATACACCGGTAGAAAAACAAATAATAAAGTTCCCATGCGAAATTCGACAAAGATTTATTAAGTAAATAAAGGTAATGTAACTTAACTTGATGCTTCATTTTGTCTAACAGAAAATTGAAGGTATTAATATGACAATAGGTTAGAAATAAAGAAAATAACATGAAAGTTCGTTTGCTTTCTGAAGCTGTCCTCCCTGCACTTTTACGACCCCCCCCCACCAAACATAAAATAATAATAATAAAAAAGATAAATAAGACAAACAACAACTAACAAAAGAAAAACCTGGCGACTAAAATAAAATTGTAATTTTCAATTCAAACATTTTCAAATCACTTTTCTTAAAGTGAATAAGATTGGTAAATTACACTAAAGAAGTAATTTGAAGTAAGTATTCTGAAAAAAATTTATCACCTGTTTTTTGTAAACATATAAGCTCGTAGCAATAAAGAAGCAACTACTGATAGCAGATCGCTGGCCCCGCCCATCGTCCTCCAATAAGAAGTTCGACTAAATTAGCAAACGGAATTATTTTGCAAAATTACGGTCAGTATCATGTAAAAACAACAAAAGTAACATCTACTTATACGTTAAATACGTTCAAAGCTTACCTGTTGTCGAATTTAACCCATTACTAGACTGCAACTTTCAGACTGGTCCAAATTGAAAGGAGTCGCAGACAACAGTTTAAAGCCTATGAAAATTAGGACTCTTTCCACTTTTGGGGTAGAAAACATTGTGGATAATGAAGAAATTGCTTGTAACAAGCAATTTCTTCCTTTTCTACAATGTTTTCTGAAGCTTTTTATCTTAGGGCGTCTAACGGCGTCATTGAGTGGGGAAGGGTTAAGATCAAAGGACATTCTGCAAGGCAGATCCGAATCTATCCTCTTACGAAGCTTTTGAGAGATAAGTTGTATTTCAAAACCGACCATTTTCACTCTGTTTCAAAAAGTCAGTCTAAATTCGAAAGGAGCGTAACCCGTAGTCAGCCGGTAAATCCACTTTATGCCTTTATAATACATATAATCGCTGAGCGGTATTTGATTCACTTTGTAGCCATCTACAGAACACAGAATGAAGACTCTGATCAGACTGTGCGGATGCCCGGTCTGATCGGAGTCTTTACTTGCCGCGCAATTGAAATTGTTGAAAATGGCATGCAAACGCTCAAACGTTTTTCGCTCCCAAATCACTAAAAGGTGGATGAAACCTATGAACTGGCGTAAAATATGGTCAAAATAATATCTTATTAAAAGGGTTATTCAATTATTTGGTTTAGCTCATTAGGCAAAGAGACCCGAGGGGGATAGGATTTTTCTCAAACCAAGTCTCTAAAATTCCCCCAGACCACTGAAAAGCAGAATCTAACGGGCAATGTTTGAAATATCAGCGTTAATCAAACATTGAACGCCAGAGTCTGGGGTTTTCAATAGGAAAGCATTCCATCCATATTGGTTCGTAGTAGTTTTATCGATTAAACAAACACGCCTTGTTCGG
Source organism: Fragum fragum (assembly GCA_946902895.1). Classification (NCBI taxonomy): domain Eukaryota; kingdom Metazoa; phylum Mollusca; class Bivalvia; order Cardiida; family Cardiidae; genus Fragum; species Fragum fragum. The sequence continues at coordinate 5,108,292 of OX336373.1, forward strand.
TTAAAATCCCGCCTCGTTCTGAGCTTAGCGATATGATTGGCTAATATTGATACTGAGTCTGGGGAAATTTCACCATCTTCGGGAGAGTAATAAATCGTAAATTAGCATAATCAATAGATATTTGCTCTTCCAATTGAGTCTGTGAATCGGAACTGGTTCTAAAATCACCGTATCCTAACTTCCTTCCCAAATTCTGAAAGGAACTTGTAACCGGCAGTTGGTTGTTCCGACACGGAAATTGCCGACTTGCAAATCGGAAATTCGGTCTGCGAAAAAGATAATAGTGCTCGTACCCAAGTAAATTCAAACATAGGAAACGAGGGAAAATTGAGTGGATACGGAAAACTTGTTGACAGGAAGTTTGGAAAGATAGATAAATATAATTTTACAAACAATGCAAGGACTAAAACAACAGGATTATTACAGGACGTGTAGTTTTCCGGGTTTTTCAGGAATGATGTTTCCGGGTAAGTGAATTGGGCACGCCGAATTTTTTGAAAACGTTTCTTGGCAACGGATGTAAACTTCCGTTTCTACCCAATCCCTAGTTTCCGGATATTTATAATAAAAAAAAAATTTTTTTTCGAAAAGTTTATTTTTCTTAAGTGTAATGAATTCATGAGGACTTTCAGATAAGGTTCCAATGGCAGTCGTTACATATTTGAGATTATTCTATACGTCTTTGCTTAACCCTTTTCTGTTCAACCCCTGGTTTTTAGATCCCTGTATTTTAATACTTGAGAAAAAAATGTAGAAAAAGAAGAAATTGCTTATGACTAGCAATTTCTTCTTTTTCAATAACATTGTTTAACCTCATGGATGGTTATATCTAAATAAAATATCAACTTTAAATTGTCGTCTGCAAAACCTTTAAATTTGGACAGGTCTGCAATTGCAAAACGGGAAATAGTTGAATATGATATTCCATGACAAGGTACTCTTTATGAAAATTAGAATGAAATTAGGAAGAAAACATACTATCTTTTATAATATTTTATTTTTTAAGAACTGTTAAAAACCGGGTTTATAAAATGCTATAAATGAAATTCAATAGTTCATCTTTTGAATGTTGTGCCACGGTTAACGAACTATATATTTCTATTTTTTTCTTTAATAAGTATTAACCCTTTCCCGTTCAAACACGGGATTTTACGTTCCTGTGATTTTATACTTGAGAAAACATTGTGGAAAAAGAAGAAATTGCTTGTAACAAGCAATTTCTCCTTTTTCCACAATATTTTCTTCTACATAGGATGGTTTCATTTCAAATGGCATCCAGTTTTCATTGTCGTCTGCAACCTCTTTCAATTTTGACTAGTCTAAAATTTCCAAAAACAGGAAAGGGTTAAATAAGCTGGGCCACAGAGAAATGTTGTTTTCAAGCAAATTTCAAGCGCTCGTTTAATCTTGAACTATGTTTAGATTAAAAACGCTCTTCCAAATTCTGAGTAGATTTTACATGTATACTATTAATAAAGGTCGTCAGACTTTTAATTTCCACTTCCGTTTAAATCTTTCAGAAAAAAAATCGGACAAATTTCATACGAATCCATCAGAATAATTGCGCTCCGCTTCACACAAAATTTCTTTTAAAACAAAAATAGATTATTTTCCTGAAATGAGATAAACAGAAATAAATAGAACAAAATGATGAGGAAAAAAAACGTTCTCTCGAACTTTTCTAAACCCTTGTTTAGAAGATTTTATAGAGGAAATTGTCAGCTCAGAGTAAGATCAATCATAGAGTGAACAACAAAAGCTATATTTTCAGGAGTGGCTGGACCACGAGTGAAAAATATAGTTTTTGTTGTTCACGAAATGAAATATATTTCCTCCGTGGAAAATAAACTGTTAATCTATTTCTGTGATGAAAAAAAGTGAAAAAGCACGATTTTTTCGGACAAAATTCCAAAATGCGTCATTTTTACCCGTGATTTACATGCCAAACCTGATGACGTCATCCAGACTTTGGTCCCGATGTATTGGCGTTAAGTAGTGCAAAATGAATGGGAGCAGGGACAAATTTCCTTAAACAGAGAGTTCATCATTTTGATAATTTCGCTGTTCTTCGGAAAAATTATCAAGTGATAATCCACTAAGAAATCTCGATAATCCATCGGAAAGCATTTACCCGTACCCACACAATGACGCTGTTTGACGCCAATCAAGAGAAACCATTGAGAAAACATTGTGGAAAATGAAGAAATTGCTTCTAACGAAATCCACAATGTTTTCTACCCCCAAAGTCAAAGAAAATGAACATTTCACCAACTAAGTATTGTCGTCTGCAACAATTTTAAATTTTGAACAGTCAAAACTTTTGTCGTCTAGTAATGTGAACTTGATGTTGGAACATTGGTGTTGAAATAGGTCAGTTGGTAGAGCACTTAACCTCAGACCTCAAGATCACGGGTCCGAGTTTTGGGCTGACGAAACTAATCATCTTTTGGATGAGACTTTAAACCGAGGCCCCGTGTGACAGTGCTTTACAACAATCACGTTAAAGAACTTGGCGGGGAGCAAACCCTGGACCCCATGATTGAGACTCTGACGCGCTACCAAATGCGCAAGCTGCGCTGTGGCCACGACCAATTTCAAAATGACCAGATCGGTTTTTTTTTATTTTATTTTAAATGACCCGGTTTGTTCCGCAATATGTTACCCCCTTGGTAGAAAAAGGATTCCACGGGAACTACGCGAGACAATATTTGAAAAAAGAGATCGGATCTAGGGGAGGTTTATCGGATAAAAAAAAACTTCCCTGTTGGGGAAAGATTCTTTTTAGAAAATAAAACAAACTATAGTGAGACGAAAATACCCATTCAAGGCTCGGACTATCGTCGGTGCTATTCTTAAACGTCGTAACTACTGTTTGAATCAAACTATAGTTACGAGGTTTTAGAATTAAACCGACGATACCTATCACGGCCGGAAAGTTTCAAAGCTAGTCGTCGCTACAGAACGCATAGTCTGACCAGAGTCGACACTTTTCTCACTCCCCATGAGGTCCCTTTTTGTTTCACGGGTCCATTGAGTTTTTCAGAAGTTTTTTCTAGGTCCAGATATAGACCGGTGAGGCCGTCTATTTTAAAGTCGACTGTAGTACTAGTCTAGGTTGGTATTTAGGAAAATGTTCAGGAGTCAGTCAACGCAAAAAAAGGAAAATCTCGAGATTAAGAAAACTATCGGTCCTTGCCGAATTGCAATGTGTGTATTTCCGTTTATTTATCGTCGCTACCGTAGCACATGCCCATATGAGCGACGCCCCCAGAAGACGGTTAGTTGTTACGGGGGATAGTGCAAGGATACAGGACGAAACTGCTGAGAGCTCCGCCTGGTTCTTTAACGTGCTCGATGGATAGCATCGTCACACGGGGCCTCGGTTTAACGTCTCATCCGAAAGACAATTAGTTGAGTTAGTTGATATGGTCAGCCCAGGGCTCGAACCCGTGATCTTGAGGTTTGAAGTCAATTGCTCTACCAACTGAGCTAATCGGGCTGCCGAATTGCAATACTTGCACAGCTGCTTTATATATTTTGGTTTGATCTATTTTTAAGTTTTAATTTATAATGTATAAGTAATTGACCAATCGCGGCTGTCAATCAAGGAATACACTGACCAATCAAATAATGTATTCAGCCCGGACCTGAGTTTATCAACTCCAACATAGGCGCCATTTTTGTTTGCCTTTATTGTTGGATTGGCGACTTGAACGTCGTAACTACAGCTTATTGAAGCTGTAGTTACGACGTTTAGGTCACCAACCAACCATTTTACTTTTTTGTTACATGCCACTGGCCATAAATTGTGCAAAATAACGCTGTTAAAAATCGAAGCGGAACTTCCTGTGGAGTTAATGGGCGGGGCCTAGGTAGACAGTGGGCGGGGGCCAGCGATTTGTTTATTAAGTAATGGAGAAAATATATTTTTGGTTTCATTGATATATGGAACGACGAGACTAATTACACTACATGAAGCCGCGAATTCATACAGAAGACTGATTATCGTTTTAGTTTTATACCCCAATCAAAAACATATCTTCTGTATTACTATCATTGATATTATAGATATCAAAAAGGCATATACGGCCGTGTAGGGTAGTTGACTATTGATTTAATTTTAGTTTCGTCTATAAAGATTTCTTCCTCGTGATTGTCTGTTTTTTTTTTTCATATAACAGTGAAAAGAAAATTGAGCACTGGTACCATATGCTATGCTCGCACACGAAGTGATTTCATATAAGAAATGTTCTAAAACCCTGACACCAATAACGTGTTTGGTCTGTTTTTATAATGGTTATTATTAGCAAATACCAGTCACGCGAAAAAAAAAAAAAAAAACACCGAAGGACAGTTGGACGCCCATTCAAAACACGGCTAAGTTCGTAAAGTTTCCTCCCTACTTCTTAAAAATAATTTCCCTATTCCAACAATGCTTTCGTCTTCCATTACTTTCTCAACTGAATGTGGCTAACGGATTTTAGGATTTTGTTCTTCAAATATTTTTATCTGTAAGAAATAATTATATCATTAATTAAAGACAGATATTACAATATTTTAATAGAAATTATTCATTACATTTTACATATTTCAAAACAAAATCCTGCAGTCGGTCACAAAATATTTGGTTTATCAAATCGATACATTTTATTGAATCGATAATGTCAAAGATCAAAATAAACACCGTGAAGTCTGACCGTTGCTTTAAGACCTGATCGATTTTCTCTTGGTAAACAAAAATGATGTCGGATAAACTCGGACGGTTTTCGTCATTTTTAAGTTCAAACATTCTGATAAATAAACATGTTTCAATCTAGTGTTTATCTGCTTGTTAAAAAGCATTTGTTATTTGTTTTTTTATTTATTATTTTTTTCTTTGTGTATGTGTGTGAATTTTTGAATTTCAAGTTGTCGTGAAACAATCTGAAATTAGAGGAATTGTAGAGGACTTTGAGGTTAAATAACTTTTCGGGTACTGTAGAAAAACTTTAATCCATTACCACACAACAAACATTTTAGAAAGGATCAAATTGAAAACAAAAAAAAAAGTTTGCAGACAACAATTTTTAGCAGGTGAGATTTTTAAAAATCTTTGTCTTTAGTGGAAGAAAACAATGCGGTAAATAAGGAATTTGCTTGTTAAAATCAATTTCTTCATTTTCCGCAATGTTTGAAAAATATTTTTTCTTGGGGTAGGCGTTTGTGTTGAAACGGATTTTGATGGGTGAAAAAAAGGTGTTTGAAGCACAGTATACTTAGTTCGATATAGAATTACGTTATTGGTAGCAATAACGTGAAAGTCTAATTTTTCTAAATTGAAAATACATTTAGTGTTCTGATACGTGAAGTTGAGATATAAGCAGCCTGGATTATTGTATTTAGAGAAGTTACTGATCTTGTAGATAGACTTTGTATCAGAAGCTACCTGCAGAGAGTCTGATCTAAGTCTTTACTTGGTACAAAAATATGTAGCGAGCGCCCTTTTTATATTGTCTTTATATCCATCTAAATATATATATCGTTTCGCTTATTAAGGTGTTATACCCCTTTCAATAAAATATTTTCTTTCTTTATTCATCAGAAATCTTAGAATTTTATTTAATGATTATGTACTTATTCCAAAGGTAACTAAAGTGCCCTCCTTACCAAAAACGATTGATTGAATGGGGTTTAAAGTCACTTTTTACAGTATTTCAGTCATATTTCGGCGGCTTGAGCACCTAACAATGGATTCCTGGTATTTCTCACACCAGTACTACCACTATATCCTTTCCTAGCCTCCAGCTGTTCATCATACTTAGGCTTACGGTTACCCAGCCATTGGTGGGAGACAGAGGTCGGAAAGGATGTTTGCCGCGACTGGGCATCGAACCCTGGACCTCATGTCTGAGAGCTCGACGCACTTCCAACTGCGATTTGGTCACGGCTAACAACAACGCTTGAGAAAACATATTCTAAGTATATTAAAGGTTGTCCAAAATAATTTGAATTACAAAGTAAGTGCTTTTTGGAGCTTAATTGTGTGAATAGAATTCCCTTAAAACCCATTCCCACACACTGACGCCTTTGGACGCCATTAGACGCTATTAGAAAAATACTTTGGAAAACATTGTTGAAAATGAAGAAATTGCTTGTCACAAGCAATTTCTTCATTATCCACAATGTTTTCTACCCCAAAGGTTAAACGAAATCCAAAATTCTATGAGCTTTTAATTGTCGTCTGCAACTTCTTTCAATTTGGACCGGTCTAACTTTTTGACGTTGGGTAATGGGTCAATGTGTCCCCAGTACAAAGACGCCAAACCTCATTTTGGATTGTTTCTTTAACAGATCCATCATATGGGAAGACTGCGTGGACTCCCCAGCCACCGACTTCACAAGGTAAGATCATTTTTTTGGTATCCATGACCCTGTCAAACTTAAAGGGGTAATCTGGAGAGGGCGAAATCCTCAGATCCCCTGGTCAGTATTTGCTTCACGGATTCGTATACCCCGGTAAAAATTAACTGGAAAGCTAAAGGTGACTTATAGGCCCATGGGACCGGTGTATAAATAAACGGTTGTAAATAATTGTTATTCTGTATATTATGTATAACACATGCCACTATAATAAATAAATGCTTACTTATTATAATGTGATTATATAGATGTACTAGTCACAATGAGTGAGCAAAGGTCAATTTTGTCTATTCCGGTATAAAAAAATAACCTTTGATTACTCACTGTAACTTGTATATCTATAGGTTTTCCTTACATACCCACAATAAAAACAAAAATATTCTCTTCGTCCCTTAACCCTTTCCAACGCAATGGCGTTTTTTTTTATCGCCCCCATGAAAAAAAAAAAAAAAAAAAAAAATCGAAAAGTTCATAAACTACTAAATTGTCGACTACAACTCCTTTCTATTTGGACCGATCTAAAATTTTGCCTGTTGCACACCTTACGAAATTTTGCATTAATGAATTTCTGCGCGTATAAAATACCACTTTATTTTTTAATAAATACTTCAATTTTAATAACCAAATCCTTTTAAGGACGTATGTAGGCTATTAATTAGGTTTTATGAACGATATGGGTTTTTCTTGTATTAAGAAATTTTTAACTGTATTTTGACTATAGCAAAATATAAAGAATTAATGAATTATTGAAAAAATAAACGAAAAAAAAAATAAAAAAAAAATAATAAAAAATAATATGTCTTGCGGATTTTTCAATAAAAAAGTCAGCGTTTAAGAGCAAAATTATATAAGTATATATATGATGCTTGTATATTTAATAATCGACAAAATATACTGTTATCCAAAGCTAAATAAATAAATAAAATATAAATTATAATAATAATGATAATAATGAAATTACTTTTAAGAAATTGCAAGTCTTGAGAAAGTATCCTGCCTTTGAAATACTCCATTTTCATATTAATGTTTCCAAACTCTAGTCGGCGTGCGGAGAAAGCGTTATAAATGGAGGGGAGAAATTTGTACGCGTGTAAAGCACGCGGCCCCACCTTCGATTAACTTTATAACTATAATCAAGACGTAAAACGAGCCCAAATAATGGTCTGCCGATAGCGAAACATTGACGACCATTTTGTTTTGTCCGCACGTAAATTGGACAATAGGAAAATTGTATGAATAGAGTAGACTTAGCTCAGTCTGCGAGGCCAATAGACAAAGACAAGTTTATTCATTTGTAAAAAATACACCATTTTTTATTACCCATTACCAAACAAAACAATTTCAGACTGGTCCAAATTAAATGAATTTGCAAATGACAATTAATGGTTGATGAAAGTCGTTTTCTTTTAGGGAAGAGACATGATGGAAAATGAAGGCATTGCATATAACACGCGGGTTCATTTAGCCCTTTCCCCGTACAATTCCTTGTTTTTACGTCCCTGTGATTTTATACTTGATAAAAAAATGTGGAAAAAAATGCTTGCAATAAGCAATTTCTTCGTACAATGTATTTCAATGAAAATATGAATCATAAAAATATCCTTCCGCTTCTTGTTATTAACTTTCAACTCAGAAAGCATTTTACTGGTTTGCAAACAATATTTTTTTCTTTTTATGGAATTTCCCAGATCAGAGGAATACAAAATATTTCGGTATTCGGTTTTTTTTTTTTTTTTTTTCGTTGAAATATAAACATTGTTGCCAGATAATTAGAATGCAATCATTTTAATAAAACTGACTAAAATTGTTTTCGCTGTGTATTTAATGTAGATGATAAAACAATTAGTTTTTCTTTGAGTAAAACATTTGTTTTAAAGTGTTTAAAATATTAATAAACGTCTCATAAATGTATAAAACTATTTAACGTGTTCTCCTATTGTATAGCTGAATATTTATGAAAATATTTTAGAATATTAAAGAATTTACCGTGATTGTAGGAAACATTCATTCATCCCTCTCCTGTACAAACCAAGGATTTTAGGTTGCCGTGAGTTTACGCCTGAGAAAATTATGGAAGAAGAAGAAATTGCTTGTAACAAGCACTTTCTCCGTTTTCCACAATATTTTCTACCACATAGGATTGTTTTCATTTCAATTTGCATCAAATCTTTATTGTCGTCTGAAACCACTTTCATTTTGTACCAGTCTCCGATTTAAAAAGACCCAAAACAACAACAACAACAAAAAAAAAACACACACATAAAAACAACAACAACAACAACAACAAAAAAAAAAACCACACACACACCAAATAAAAACGAAAATAACAGGAAATAGTTAATTGCATTTCTTGACATTATTTATTGCATCGGTGTTCTACTGAATCATGGAATGTCATGTGTTCGATCCCCGGCGGCGGCACATATCCTTTCCGACATTTGTCTCTTATCAACGGGTGGAAAATCGTAAAGTCAAGTGAGATATGAGGCAAGGATAGAATGTAATGGTGGTACTGGTGTGAGAAATGCCAGGAATCCATTGTTAGGTGCTCCAGCCGCCGCGATATGACTGAAATACTATTAAAATTGGCGTTAAACCCCATTCAACCAACTTAATCATTCTGTGGACACAAGAGATATGTTTGAATATTGCTATAGGATAAGGAATTTTTTTTTAATGTTAAACTTAGTCACATTGTATTGAACTGATTCGTATAGAAGTATGATTAGATTTTTATTATTATAAGTCACTGAGAAAAATGTCATTATGTCACAATTCAAAGTCCTCACTCAATGAATCCCTAGACATCGCCCACTTAATCCGACAGGAAGTTCCACTTCTATCATTACGGCGTTATTGTGCAAACTTTATGGACAGTATCATGTAACAAAAACGTAAAATGGTTGGTTGGTGACCTAAACGTCGTAACTACAGCTTGAATAAGCTGAGGTTACGACGTTTATGTCGCCTAACCAATAAAAATGGTCAACAAAAATGGCGGTCAATGTCGGAGATGAAAACAGGTCTGGGCCCTATAAAAGATTTGGTTGGTCGATTAATTCCTTGATTGACAGACGCGAACGGTCAATTTGGGCAGTTGACAATACACGAAATTTGTTATCAGTATGAGACTTTTTGTTTGGGAACTGTAGGCTATCAAAACCTGGTAACTACAGCTCATCTAAGCCCTTTTCAAACTTCGTCAACGTTAAAATCGACAATTTCCCATAGGGAACCAGTTTAGCCGTTTTTGGCGAAATTTACGGAGCGCTGGCCCGGCTCATTGACTCTGCTGGCAGGACCCTCGGACTCCAGCTGTTCCACTTCGATACCAAAGATCGTTATTTTACAAATGTAAGGCTAGTACCTTATAACAACAACAACAACATAAATCGTTGGTCAGGGGTATAAACGTCGTATCCACACCCTAAATAAGCTGTAGATACGACGTTTAAGTCGTCAAACCGACAACAAATATTTGATACAAATGTGGGCAAATTTAGGAGTTCCAAGTTCACATCCAGTATAAAATTAATCATTTGATTTGTCGATTAAATTTTTAAATCAGATAATTAAAAAAAGTTAGTAGGATGACGAAAAATTATATATATATATTTTAAAATGCTTTCCCGTAGTCTGTAAAGGAATAAAGCGTATATTTGGTCTTGGGGTAATTTCTCTAATCACATGGCTAAACATGTCAACACGAAAGTAACCCTATAATTTAGACAACAATCTCGTTAAATGGGTCTGCCTTTTTCTTTACTGTAATGGCTCTAAAACACGAGCTGGAACTGTTGATGGTGCTAAAAGGTTGGGATATATTCTTTGTTTTAGAGAGAACTTGCTTAGTCCACATGATAATCGGTGATTGTAATACATTTAGTAAAAACTTGCTTAAACAAATGGATACCGCTGTAATACGTCATTTATATAAAATGAATAAATAGAACTTATATATTAAACTTGAAGAATTGAACGAAAAAAAGTCATTTTAAGAGTTTCTGTAAATTACTCAAATTAGCAGTAAAATTGAAACTTTCGTGTTATAAGAGAGATAAAAACAAATTAAGAAAAGAACAATCAATTAATAGATAAACAAAATAAGTGAAACAAATAAATGATGAGGAAAAATGTCTTATAAATGAATTAATAAGGAGATAAATAAACAAAAAATATGGATGAGTAATGAAAAAACAAATGAGTAAAAATGGCAATGAATGAATGAATGAATAAATAAATAAATAAATGAACGAATAGATAAATAAATGTAAATATAAAAATCTGACGACCATTCACGTAAAAAAAGAAATCATTTTCGTTTCTACATTTTCTTGTTTCAAATTACGAACTCAATCCTTAACAAATTTATACCGCATTATTTCTGTCTTGTAGGCTACGCTGCACACCCACACAGTCCCATAACAGCTATAGGAAAGCCATCTTTAGATTCGAACCACGCACCTTGGAGACCACAAGGTATGTAAATGATCCATTTTACAGTCTTTTTGGAGCCTTTGAAATCCGTACTGGATACTGTATAAGTGAGTAAATTCGTAATCACTGGTAAACAGTTTAAATCCCGAAACGGGTAAAAGTTAGTTTTCAGTGCGCATGCCTGCATTTTGTGCGGAGAGAGAGAGAGAGATGGAAAACGGAAAGAGAGAGATAAAGAGGGGGAAAGAGGGAGAGAGAGAGAGGCTTAAACACTGTAACCCGAGTTTTCAGATACGCCAATGACAATTAGGATCGATCCCGTGACCTCCAGATTGCTCGTCGAACACAGTTATCAGTCGGCCACTAAGGCAGAATGCTGCTTTAAAATTGATAGACAGTTTATTTTGGACATAATCCTTACGTTTCCACGAGGTGTCAATCCATGTCTGCACATTTCCACTTGCAGATTTTATCTCAAATAGTAGTTAATTTACGTCTAAAATCTCGAAGCTACAGCTTACTTTAACACTGTGGTTATTTAGGCTTTTTTAAAATAAGGCGAGGACACTTTCTATTTGTATACCATGTATGTTTGTTTACAATCGAAATATAAATTAATATAAAATATAAAAAAGAAACCTCTTAAATTGCCCAAAAGATCAAAACTAACCAGCCATGGGCAATATCCTATAGTCGCGTTTTCCTACTTTAACGCCTATTATCACGCGATCTTGAAAGTTGAGTATCTATGGAGACAGGCTGTAGAATTGATTACTTTTGATAATGATAAAAACGTGCCGGCAAAGTGATCTTTCTAATTTATACACTAATAATGCAGGTATAATCAGGTATTCATGTGCTTTGATGGCACGTGACCTGATCATAAACGTCTGATTTTTATCTGTTTTACCTGTATAAGGTAATTCTGCTGAACAAAAAAAAAAAAAAAAAAAAAAGGACAGACATATATTGCCAGTGGGCAACCCTAACCTCGTAACTGCAGCTTGAAATAAGCTGCAGATACGGAGTTTGGGTTGCCCATTGACAATATAAATCGACTATATATGAAAACCCGAGAACAAAACTTTGTATAAATGCTTTGGTAGAATGTGACAAAAAGGAAGAATGGTTGCTTGGCGACATAAACGTCGTAACTACAGCTTGAGTAAGTCAAAACATTATAAGTTTTCTTTTAACGTTTAAGTCATTAAACCAAACAAAAATCTTACCAAAAGTGGCGACCAGTGTCGCGGTTAAAAACGCGCTTCTAGTCTAAATGAATGATTTCATTGGCCGACTGATTATTTGATTGACAGCCACGATTCGCTAATTCTCAACTGATCTTGTGCATTCAATCTAATTAAAATCTTATCTCTCGTTTCAAATAACCTCAAACACCATGTTTTTAACATGAATATTTAGATGATATGAACAAATTGTACAGGACTTTTGTATTTTGGATTGATTGTTTGAATGGGGTTAAACGCAAATTCTAACAGTATTTCAGTCCTTTAGTGGCGGCTGAAGTACCTTACAATGGATTCCTGATATTTTTCATACCAGAACTACCATTACTTAGGTTTACGATTGTCAACCCATTTGTGAGGGACAAATGTCGGAGAGGATATGTGCCGCCGCCGGGGATCGAACCCATGACATCCCACGATTAAAGATTGTTTGTCTGATGCGCTACTGACTGCGATATGTCGGCTTCTTTGGATTTTGAATAGGGAAATCAAATCGTATTTGCTTTATAGAGATAGTCGGTCGAGCAAGATCGATTCCAAATACGTGACTCATGAAAAAAAGACCAGTTATCTTGGAAGTGCGAAATTAATTATTCTGATCGAAACTTTTACTTTTGCTATATTTTCTTAACCCATTACCAAAGAAAATAATTTAGACTGGTCCAAATTCATGGAACTTGTAGACAAGATTTCAAAATTGTTTTAAATTCACAAGAAATAAGAGCCAAATGAGCCATGATCTAATATCACATATAAATTTCTCAAAAAAGTTTATCATGCAGTACCAAGGCCATCCAAAACATTAAGATATAAATTAAAAAAGCTCAAATGTCCACTTATGGCTAAGACCGTGATTACAGCAGCCAAGACCAAAACCTGCATGAAGGGATTTTTCTGATTGACTATGTTCACATATCTCCTATCCCATTAAGAGCAACTACTTGAAAATGCGACATCCAATATGGCGTCATGTCGATTGCTTCCGGTTACCCAGAATTCCACGGTGCCAATTATCTTCTTCCGTTACAGAAAGCAAAATTCGGTACAGTAGATGTATAAAATAGTCCCCAAAAACTACAAAAAACTAATTTTGTCTCTTTTAACTAATAATAAAAAAACAATATACATTTTTCTTGTATTTTTTGAAATCTTGAAGATTTGAATTAGGGGGTTTTGGTGCATGATTTCAACATGGCGGAGTAAAGTGTTTCTCTGAATTAATGACTGCCCTGAATAATCTTTGTGATTATTCCGTCAATATAATTGAGTGTAAATTTCCAAAGAAAGAACATAATTCACGATTGACTAATGGGGGACTTGACGCATGCTCGAAATGATTGTCTAAAACCGAATATCGAAAGACTTTGGGGCGAAACTCGGAGAAAAATGAGATGATGTGAATATCTTAACCCATACCACAGAGTTCCGACTCTTTGAAAAATATGATATTGGAAAACATAGTGAGAAAACGACGAATTGATTGTAATAATTCCTACTTTCTCATAATGCTTTCTACCTAATTTGGCACTTATAATCCATTTTTAAGGCAAATCTATTTTATGTCGTCTGGTATTGGGCAAATCTTTGTATCTTCGAATAAAACACGGAAAACAGCTATTGATCTTCATTTCTCTTTGAAAAAAAAAAAAAAAAAAAAAAAAAAAAAAGAATTCGCTTCATTCTTCAATTTTGCATCAAATGAAATGGCGCGGAGTCAGAAAAAAAACCAACTGTACAATTTACCTTTTTTTATTTCTTATTTATTTGTTTATTCTTGATCGAGATTTCGAGAAATTCCACTTTATAACAGGAATATGGAACGTGTTTGTGATGTGCTTTGTTTATCTTAAAATTGAAAAAAAGGGCCTTTATTTATAATTCTTTATGAGGAATCATACATTTATTGTTCTTACATTTGGTCACATTATGAACAAAAGTACCATAGTTTAATAGAAAAAAAATCTGAAATTTGTCACTGTTAACATTTCAAATCGTAAATGTAGAAAAAATGAAGAAATTCAGTACGTTTATAGTATTTCTAAAACATTTGCAATTTACAATTTTGCTTTTCCGCATTTTTTGTAGCTTCATTTTCCAAAGAGATATTTTTGAATAAAGTTTTACTTGAAAACCAAAAACACACAGGATTATAGATTTCATAACTAATACATTGTCGCTTGGCATTTGAACTCCGATATTTGCCAAAAATTTTGTGAGGCTTTTTATTTGTATTTTTGCCACTAAAACGTATTCAAGCTGTAGTTATGACGTTTAGGTCACCAACCACCCATTTGACTTTTTTGTTTCATCGATCTGGATATAAGTTTTTTTTTTTTAAATGTCTAAATGAAAAGACTCCGTTAAATATCTGAGTGGAATTTCCTGTTGGAGCTCGGTGGGCGGGGCCAGCGGAGTAGTGGGCGGGGCCAGCAGTCCGTCAATTTTGTCAGGTTTCGTCGGGGTAGATGAATATTGGTCGATAACCAACCCAAAACAACACAACCCTGCTTTTAAACGCCCAACAAGAAAATGAAAGGTTTGGAAAACATGGTGGATAAAAGCATTATCAACAATGTTTTCAGACCAAAGAGACAAGACAACTAAAATTCATATAAAATGCCGTCACCTTCTTTGAATTAACCCTTTCCCACACAATGACGCTTTTGGACTACCCTCAAGAAAAAACTATTCGGAAAACATTGTGTAAAATGAAGAAATTGCTTGTAACAAGCAATTTCTTCATTCTACACAGTATTTTCAATCAAGAAAGATGAAAAAACCTAAAATTCAATCAACTTTAAATTACCGTCTGCAACTCCTTTCAATTTTGACCAGTCTTAAATTATGTCGTCTGGCAATGGGTTAAGACAGATCAGAAATTTTGTTGTGGGATAATAATTTTAAGGCATGAATTTTAAACCTTGGACAAGGAATGAATGTATAACATCTTCTTAAATTATTTTCATTTATTATTCTTTCAGGAAGCGGACAAATACAGTTATGGCAGTTTTTACTTGAACTACTTTCTGACAGCAGCAATATCAACTGTATATTATGGGAAGGAACGAACGGAGAATTTAAACTTGTAGATCCAGACGAGGTTGCTCGGCGATGGGGCGAGAGAAAAAGTAAACCCAACATGAACTATGACAAACTCAGTCGAGCTTTGAGATATTACTACGATAAAAACATTATGACAAAAGTGCACGGGAAACGTTACGCGTATAAATTTGACTTTGCCGGACTCGCCCAGGCGATGCAGCCGAGTGCGCCAGACCCAACGGCTTACAAGTACCAACAAGACATACTGATGTCGAGCTACCATCATAATTCAAAGTTTAATTACTTAAACCCCCACCCACCCATGTCAACGTCGACGGGTTTATTCGGGACACCGTCGAGTTACTGGTCACCGGCTAATGGAAGTTGTTCGTTATATCAGAACTTTTCAAATCATCATATGCCCCATCCCTCAGGACAGTTCCCCTCGGTACCCCCACCCCCATCACATCACATTAGTTCGTATTATTACCACCAGACTGGGTCGGACTTTTTAAAACATTCGGACATTCATGATTCATCGTTCTAGTGATAGGTGGACTATTTTTTTCTGATAAATTTGTACGACGTTAAACTTAATCCTTTTCCGTACAATCCCTGGTTTTTAAGTCTCTGTGATTCTATAGATGAGAAAACATTGTAGAAAAAGAAGAAATTGCTTGTCACAAGTAATTTCTTCTTTTTTTCCACAATTTTTTCTACCCTACGAAATTATCATTTTTCAAATAAAATCGACTTTAAATTGTCGTTTTTAAAGTCTTTGAATTTGGAAAGGTCATAAAATTTTGTATAAAACAGTAAAGGGTTAAACATATTGTGAAGTCATGAAACTCGCCAAGCGAAAAGAAACCATGCAGTAAGTTTGAAAAAGCAAATATTTCCAAAAAACAAAAATACAAGCCAACAAAAAAAACTAACAGGATAGCTACAGTTAACCCTTTCCTGCTTTTCCGTGTTTCTTTTACGTCCCCGTGAATTTACAATTAAGAAACTATTCTAGAAAAAGAAGAAATTGCTTGTAACAAGCAATTTCTTCTTTTTCAATAATTTTTTCTACCTTACTGAAAGGTTATTTTTCTAATCAAAACTAATTATTATTTTTTTGTCTGCAAAACATTTGAATTTGTACAAATCTAAAATTGTGCAAAACAGGAGAGTGTAAAAAAGAGAAAGCTTATTAGATTTGTGATAAAAAAAACAACAACAACAACAACCTAATACACAATAAAGTTTCACGACCGTACTGAACATCTAAAGAAATAAAGTAAAACGTTTCGACCCTAGTATGACTTAACCGGGATCGATACATTTCGCTTTCATTTAGAAGGTATATTTTTACGTTACATTTACACGCTCACATCTCATGAAAGGAATACTGGTCACGCCGACCTTCCTGCAACATGAAGTTCGACTTGAATATTAAACGGCATAATATTGCAAAATTTGTAGCCAGTAACATGTAACAAACAAACAAAAAAAAAACGGGTTGGTTTGCGACCTAAACATCGTAACTACAGCTTGAATAAGCTGTAGTTACGATGTTTATTTCGCCAAACCGTGAACAGTGCTAATTATGAATGTCATCCAATGTCGGAGTTCAAAAAAATGCATGGTTTAAGTGGTCGTTCGATTTTTTTGTTGACATTCCGATCCTCCGATTACATGTTTCACCTGACTTGAATTGTTTCAATATGCTTATTGAACAAATGTAGATAATATGTAAAAGTGCGGATATATTGGAAACAAATATACAAATTAACATGGAAAATATTGTTACAAGAGGATAAAACTCACGTTAAGAAATGGCTTTTCACAAAATGGAGTCGACACCATTTTTCATTGGACAACCTAACAAGGGATTGTCTAGATATGGCTTCACTCCAGTCCGATTTGAAAATAGATTACAAAGGGTTGATTTTTGCAGTGTATAGCTCTTTGCACAAGATTCTTTTGGATTCAAACCTGGGTTCATCTTGAAGGACATTCATTCGTCTTAAAATTCATGTTAGGACAATGGTACAATAACTTCTAGCTATAGCCACGACCCGAAGTCACCATGCCAAAAAGGAAAATCGTGCATTTTAATGAAACTGCTTTAGGGTTCAACGGGTCTAGGCTAAATGCGAAGTGAAGATTGACCGTAAGGACCATTTTTTTGGATCGCTCCGTCATGATCTGATACAGTCGTGCAATATTTCTTTTATAAGGAAAAGATCTTTTGAAAAGATAATTATGTTTGATTTTAGATGCATGTATTTTAACAGAACTGTTTAATTTGTTACCATTTGATTTTCGTTTCATTGGTTTTATTTATTTGAACATGAAAACAAGACATTATTTATATTTTTAAAGATATTCCTTTGCTTCAAAAAATGAATCTCACTTTATATCATTTTATCATTTTTATCATGATTATTTCGTTTAACTCGTACCTGATATATGTACAATAATGAAAATGTGACATATAAAGATATTTTATGAATAAAATTGTTAATGATAACATTATTTTCGTATTTTATCTATTTTACCTTTTCAAACTTCTCGCTTTAACCTTTGATTTGACAAACAGATAATAGTGAATGATAGTAATGTACCGCTTAATGCATTATGACTATATATATTGTACACCTCAAAAATGAAATTCTGTTCTGTTCTGTTCGGTAAAATAGTAAGTTTGACAAAGGCGATATTTGGAATGGAATATGATGAGTGAATGAGCGAGGTTTTGACGAAATTGGCGTTTTAAATGAAATGACGGATGAGTAATAACCTCCCTTTATACAAATATGTGTATTGTTCAATAATTATTTGATTTATTTAAACGGACCAGACCGAACCTTCAAAAACAGTTGATGTCATGAAATCGCATAAAATCCGTTGAGCATTCGGACTGAATCTGTGAAATGTTGAAATGTTTCAATAATCAGAGTTAGTTATGTGAGCGATATGAAGGAAATAGTGAGAAAACGATTTCTGGTGAAATTGAGTGGGATGTCATGATGTTCTAAATTAGGATTAAAATATTGTTACTTTCTTCTTTTGTAAGAAACCATCAGCCCTAAACAGAAAATGTTGCATGCCTACATTAAATGGTTGGTTGTTTCAATTACACTTAATGGCGAATTTTGCCTGGATGCATATATGTTATTTCAAACTTTTTCTAATATATCATTTAGACTTTATTTAGTATTGATGCACATTTGTTACGCAAGGGAAACAAAAAATATAAGGTTACTTTGTAAGATAAAAGCAATTTTTAAGAGAGTTATTCTCTAGATTTCTATCACATTAATGTGTTTCTGTTCTCCTTTTGGTTTGAAACATTTAAGAGATGAAGAGAATATTATTTGTTTTCATGGAGGTATGAACAGAAAAATTTATCACACTGTATGAATACGCGAAGCGGATTCATACATAGTTGTGATTAGGTATTTAGGTTCATACCTCCACGAAACAAAATATATTCTCTTCATTTCTTATAATTTAATTGCATCGAGCGAAATAAACAAAAACCTTACAGATTTTGATACCTTTTATATAGGACTATTTTGTGCGGAAGCACACTAAATTGCTGCACGCTCAAAATTTTGATCATGGAGTAATGAATAATTTTTTGACCAATCAGAACGCCTGTTTTTGATACACGAAACTAAAAATTAAATGATTTACACATAATTTCAGTTCATTTTACTCTGAATTCGATATTTTATCGTTCATTTTATGCTAAAATTGCAAGAAAATGTGAATTTTCAGAAAAATGCTATTTTCTTCGAAATTAGAATCATCAAAGATCCGACTAAATCGTGAAAATAGCCAAGTAATAATTTATGTTTATTTAACGCCCTGAAGAACTATTCAAATATTTATGAATAGAATTGACGAATCAAGACCGCTTTTAAAACATTGAAAGAACAATCATATCATACATTTCAACCGGAAGGACACTTTTAACTGCGATATTTGCTCGTAACCTTTTTGTTGTTTCGTCGACCTAAAGTCGCAAACAAACAATTCTATATTTTTAGTTAGCAAAGCGTCAGCTTTGATAGCTTAAGTTAACAGACAAAAAAATTGAGGTCCTCTAAAAGTTCAACGAGTGTAAACTGCCACTGGAGGCTTAACCACTAAGTCCATTGAATACCTACGCCATAAAAAGTAGTTCTCATGTACTTCAGGAATAATGCAAACTCTATTCAAATTGTAGTGAACTCTTTCAAAAGCATACTATTTAACCCTTCTCAATAAATTTCACTTTTTAAACATCTCAAGAAAAAAGCTTTGGAAAACATTATAGACAATGAAGAAAATGCTTGTTACAAGCAATTTCATCATTGTCTACAATGTTGTCTACGCAACAAGGGAAATATTTCTGTATGCAACCAACTTGACACTTCTTTTAATTTGAACCAGTCTAAGATTTTGTCGTGTTGTAATGGGTTTATTTATTTAGCATGATAACCTTTTACCGAAGAGGAATACTTAACAAAACTATGCTTTGCTAGCTTACAGTACTTTCAGTACATTGATTAAAAGTAACTGACCATAAAATTTGCATAATTTGGAGTCAAACTTTCTGTTGGGGCTCAGCGGGGTAGTCAGCGATCCACCAATTTTGAACAAGGACGGAATATACCCGGGTCCTAAATAAATCGTGTAATTAATACCCGACAAGCGAAAGAGCCAGAAAAGAGAAGAAACGTTTCCAAATGTGTCTAGGAAATGTCATCGCCTGGTTTCCATGGAGCAATCGATCGAAGTCTCTCACAAGATTGTAAAACAAAAATCACTTGGACGTTTGCCGGTTTATATTACGAACAATCGTCTACGGAAGGAAGAAATTCCTGTTATCAACATGTTCAATTTCTCCCCTAGCCTTAGTCTGGTACACGAAAACGAGAGTTTTGACAGTTAGAAAATTGGATTTCATATCAGATAGCCCAGGAACCAGTCACTGTTAACGGCGGAAGGATATCTTCTCGACTGTTAATAATGATATTTCCACGCATCAAGAAGTAGTACTTATTCATCGGTTTATTGGCAGGAACCGTCTTTTCGTTCGGTTGATTTGATCGTTTGGTTAACTAACCCATTGTCATTTATCCATATATACCGTAACCACGTAAATCTGTTCTAGAAATTGACGGATCCATGGCTTCTCCCACTGAATTTGAATGGAAGTTAATCTTACATGCCGCCGTCATGTCGCACTCGGTAGCGCACCCGACTCCTAATCTTCAATTATGGGATGTCAAGGGTTCGATCCCCGTCGGCGGCAGATATCCTTTCCGACATTTGTCTCTTACCATTTGGTGGATAATCGTAACCCCATGTGAGATAGCAGCTGGAGGCTAGGAAAGGATGTAGTGGTAGTACTGGTGTGAGAAATACCAGAAATCCATTGCTAAGTGCTCCAGCCGCCGCGATATGACCGAAATACTGTTAAAAGTGGCGTTAAACCCCATTCAATCAGTCACATCTATGGTCACACTTGATAGAAGACGGATGATACATTTTTGTTGATTGTAGCTTACAACGAGATACCATCAATTGCTATTTAATACGTAGACTTCAAGCTTGTTGGGTTGTGTAAAGGATATGTGCCGCCGCCGAGGATCGAACCTATGACAACCCTTGATTGCAGATTGGGAGTCTGATGGGCAACCGACTGTGCCATGACGGAGGCGTGTGACCATGGAGGCTTATATACAAATTCCAAGAAAACATCAATTTTAGACAGGGAAAGATGAACATGTATCCAGTCCGGTGTTCGAACCTGGGACCTCTCGCTTTCAGGTAGAGTCCTCTACGGACAAGGCCGAACGGGCCTGATGATGCACCCATTGTCATCAACTAACGCAGTCACCACCTCGATTGTGGGCACCAAATATCAAAAGGAGAGAAAAATGCAGACAGTCTCGGGCTCCAACCCAGTACCTCTCGCTATCAGGGAATTACTCTATCGACTGAGCTAGTCGGACCGATTACATGCGATCTTTTATAACTGAGTTTGCGCTAAACCATCTTAATATATTCTGGATTAGAAAGAAATCGAATCTCGTTGAGATTAAAAAAAACAAAACTTTCTATTCCAAATAAGATGGAGATCAGACTAAATATTCCGCTAAAAATTTGAAGATATATATATTTTTTTAGCTTTTACCGTTAATGAAGTTTGATAAAAATATAAAAACAACACCAACCAAATAAAGAGCTTTAGCTGAGATCGAAAATGCTATATTTTGACCAGTGGCAATTATTGAAAATTTAGCTTTTTATTGTTCACGAAATGAAAAATCATCGATTTCACTCAAAAATGAATGATTCTATCTCTTTAATGTAAAGAAGAGGCAAAATTTGGTTTTGTCGAACAAAATCTCGAAAAAACACCAATTCTGAAGTGAATCATATAGCAATTTGACGATGTCACTAGTGTCTTGGTCCCCCAGAGAACATATTTTGTTTTCATGTAGGTATGAAGCAAAAAAACTAATCACACTTTATGAATACGTGAAGCGAATTCATACAGTGTGATTAGGCTTTTTTGTTCATACCTCCATGAAAAAAATCCTCTTCAACTCTCAAATTCAATAGCATCGAGCGAAAAAAGAGAGAGAAAAAAATATGGAACTATTTTGTGCTGAAGCATACAAAATGGCTATGTGCTCATAATTTTGTTTATGGAGGTATGAATATTTCCCCCCGGCCAATCAGAACGCACATTTTTGACAGACGAAATTAAAATTAAAATAATAATAATAAATTAAATGAAAATGTCCTGCCATGTCAGATCTTTGACATGTTTTAATCCTTAACCAGACGACAGAATTTTGGACTGGTTCAAATTCAATATGTTGCAAACAACTATTTATAGTAGATAAAAAGAAGAAGAAACTGCACATAATAATACATTCAGTAATTATGTTGCTTTGTCGACTTATTCAATCCCACTTATGTAGTTACGACGTTTAGGTCACCAATCAACCATGTATTGTAATATGATACTGATCATAAACTTTGCAAAATAACGCCATTTGCCATCTTACTCAAACTTTTTGTTGGAGGTCGGTAGGGCGGGCCCGCCAATTTAACAGCAGTAAGAAAAGTAACTGAAGCAAGGTCCTGATGACGCAAGGGAAAAAAACTATTTCATTTGCGTTAATGTGATAAATAGACCCAATAAATGACACTATGGAATAACAAAAGGCGATAAAGACCAAGTCCCTAGAGAGACGACACGAGGGGAAAAACCGCAACATTTCAATACGGAAGTGCTCTCGGAGAGGATTTCGGGAATTTTATCGACGATGATGATCAGTGAGGCACGAATAGATACTCAAATTGAATTTGTGACAAACAATTACTTTTTGGGGGCTGAACAGAAGAAAATGTGACGATATTTGATTTCATCATCAGCTATGCTACATCGGTTGGATATTTTGCAAAATTTTAGACCTGTCCATATTCAAGGTTTTGCAGACGAAAATTTTATTTGGTTTGTATTTGAAAAATAACTCTTTGGAAGGGTAGAAAATATTGTGTAAAAAGAAGAAATTGCTTGTTACAAGCAATTTCTTCTTTTTCTACAATATTTTTCAATTATAAATCAACTGGGACGTGAAAACCAGGAATTGACCAAGAAAGTGTTAATACCTGTCGGTGAAGCTCTCTGAAGAGCGTATTAGTACTAGTGCCGAATAACCAGTCCACAGAATCGAACTTGCGACCTTATGATATGTACTGAACCAATGCCTTGAAAGTCAGTAAATGCATAAAATCTCTGAGTAACGAATACTAAAGAATGGGCGATCATAATCATTAGCATTAGTGATTTTTTTTTCTTATTCAACGGATGGCGATGGTCAACCAACGAATCGATTAACCAATGAAATTAATCATTTTGACTGGAAGTGACCTTTGAACTCCGATATTTATGAGTATTTTTGTTGGTTTGGCGACCCAAACTTTGCATCTACAGTTTATTCAAGCTATAGCTATGATCATTAGGTCGCAAACAAACCATTGTATTTCTTTCTACACGTGACCGGTCATAAATCTTGCAAATTAACGCCGTTTAATATTGAAGTGAGCTTTCTTTTAGAGCTCAGCCGGCTAATTAAAAACTTTTCGGGTTTGCTTTTGAATCACTACCTGTGGGTCGATATTTCTTTGGGATATCACAACATAAACAACTAGAAACATCTATAAAGAGACAACTGTGCGGTATAGACGAAGATTAGACTGTACTTACGTGCAGGCTGATCTTTGTCTATACCTCATGTCAAAACAGGAATATTCTGGGTTCCACGTGACATGGCTAACTAAGGAGGGGAAAAAGAATTTTTGCGATTGAGCCAACTTCGCCTGACTCGTTTAACTATTATAACGGACCACAATTTGGTTGCGGACCCGACCAGCTAACACCTGCAGTTTTCCAACCAAGATTCGTGACAAAAGATTCTTCAATAAATTACCCAATTGTCATTGTATTATAGCCGGTCAATCAGCCTCGGAATTGTTTCGAGAGGAACTATATCGACTACCAGCCATACTAAAATGGGCCAGCGTATGATTTGTTTGTTTGTTTGAATGGGGTTTAACGCCGCTTTTAACAATCTTTCAGTTATATCGCGGCGGCTGGAGCACCTAACAATGGATTCCTGGTATTTCTCGCACCAGTACTACCACTTCACCCTTTCCTAGCCTCCAGCTGCTATCCCACATAGGCTTACGATTATCTGCCCATTGGTGGTAGACAAATGTCGGAAAGAGTATTGCCGCCGTCGGGGATCGAACCCTGGACCCTTTGAATGATAGTCCGACGCGCTACCAACTGCGCTATGACGGCGGCGGCCAGCGTATGATAAGGGCTATTTTTTGATACGCTGGCCATTTTTTAGAGAAATATATATAGCTGTTAGTGGAGAAAACAATTATTATTCATATAGCAAGAAGTATTTAACTTCAGTGAACATGGGTTCACCCATTACCAAAAGACAGAATTCTAAAGTGGTCCAAACCGAACGATGTTGCAAACGACATCTTTAAGTTGGTGAAATTATACAAGTTTTTGTCGTTTTTAGTAGACAAATGTGGAATATGAAGAAATTGCTTGTTTAAAGCAATTTCTTCTTTTTCCACAATGTCTTCAATAGCGTTTTTCATGGGGCGTTAAAAGTGGGATTGTGTGAGAACGGGCTAATACAGAGCCCTGTGGATCATATTTTATTTAAATATTTTTATTTTGTTTGCGTGTTCGTTGCGTGGAGTATCGTCTTGTGGTCAAGAGGTTTTACTTGGCTCGTTAATTCGGCGCTAGTAATCCTGTACACTCTGGAATCAGAATCGAGAGGGATATATCTGTCATAAATGAACTTGTTTCCTATTTAAGAAAAAGTAAATAGTTCTGTTTTCGTTTTATTTGTTTATTTTGTGGGTTTGTTTGTTTGCTTTTATAATAGAAGAAGATTACAACGACGAAGAAGGAGATGGAGAAGAAAAAGAAAGGAATGAAACTGTATCGTTAATAACCATATGTACCAAGGAATATCAATAATTTTCCAAACATTTCAATCAATTGCTCCATGTTCAAATGAGTTTTATAAATCTATATCATTTAACCGACACACTCCCGCGTTTTGATTCGTTGAAGATATGTAGCATTAGATTTTTTTTTCGAGAAAAGATAACATTGCTTGTTACGAGATGAATTCTACCTCGTATGCCCCCCCCCCTTTTTTTGATTTAAACCAACTTTGTCTTCATGTATTAAACCTCTTTCAAATTAGACCAGTCTAAAATTGTCTTGTTTAGGTATTGGTGAATCAATGCTCATACCAAACATGGTTTACCCTTTCCTGTTTTGCAAAAATTTAGACCCGTCCAAATTCAAAGGTTTTGCAGACGAACATTTAAAGTTGATTTTATTTGAAAAATAACCATTTAGTAGGGTAGACAATATTATGGAAAAAGGAGAAATTGCTTGTTCAAAGCAATTTCTTCTTTTTCCACAATATTTTCTCAATAATGAAATCACAGGGACGTAAAAACCAAGGATTAACCAGGAAAGGGTTAAGTTAAAATTTTTGGTTTAATATTATCTAAATCATGAAAGGCAGAGATATTCCAATTAACTATGATTTTCAAATTGACGAATCGCGGCTGTCAATCAAGGCATCAACCGACTAATCAAATCAGTTATTCAGTCCGGACCTGAGCTTTCAACTCCAACATTAGTCTCCATTTTATTTCAACTCTTTTGTTGGTTTGTTGACGTAAACTTATTCAAGCCGCAGTTCACTCCTTTCGGTCGTCGACCAACTTTGACTTTTTGTAACATTCTACTTGCCATAAATTTTGCAAAAACGCCGTTAATAATCGAAGCGGAACTTCCTGTCGGAGTAAATGGGTGGAGCCTATGGATTCATTGGGAGGGACCAGTGATTTGTCAATTTCGGCTTTGAGTGAGTATATTTTCCTAGAATTTAACCGATTACCAACCGAGAACACTTTTCGACCGGTGTAATTTAAATAAGCTGCAGATGACAAGTTTAGGTTGGTGGAATTTTAAAAAATATTTGTCCTTCAGGCAAGAAAACATTGTGAAAAATGTTACAAGCAATTTCTTCATTTTTTACAATATTTTCGCCCCCTTTATTCTCGAGGGGCGTAAAAGCGCGCGATTGTGTGGAAATCGGCTAAGCTAGCATATATTTGGTAAAGAAGCGTCGGTCTAGTTATCCCCCTTTACAAACGAACTGGCCAATAATCATTATGCAAAATATCTCACGATAGTCCTTTATGTTCGAATAAATACGCACGCGCGCTAACACATGCCATCGCACGCGACACGCAAGGAATCTTTTGGCATGAGAATAAAACATATTGGGACCGGACAAATTTAGATTTTCTCTCCATTTTTTGTGTTTGATTGTTTTGTTACATTTTTTTTTGGATTGACAATTCTCTGTGATTGTATTGCTTATTCAAATAAAATTTATCATGCATTGATTTAATAATTTGACAATCATTGGCCTCTGACGTCTGTATTTTTCAAATTTTCGGAGGGCAAATGAAAGTGCATGTGTTGAATGGTATTGATGAAAAAATGTTGAAGTTTTTCTGTTAAAAAAATAAAGTAATGTTTTATTTTCATCGAGGTATTAACCTTAAATCTCAATCACACTGTACGAATTCGAAAAAATGTGAAACGCATTCATTCATAAGTGTTATCAAATTTTCAGGTTCATACCTTAATGAAAATACAAAATACCCTCTTCAGACCAACTTTGTGCACAAGCATACAAAATAGATGTACAAATTCTATTCATGGACGTATAAAGAAAACATCAACAGCCAATCAATACGCTTGAATCCTGTTGGCGAAATTATGATTGAATTATTTCCCTTTTAAGGGCAGATGAATATAAAATGAAATTCCGCGGTAAAGTCAGAGGATTGTACAAGTATGCATTTGATCTTCGGGTCTGGAATTATACAGACAAACTAAAGAAAGCAAACAAACAAACAAACAAACAAATTCGAAGTACTTAACTATACTACTCAAAGTTTGCTAAGCACCAAATTTTTTCAATGTCCTAAAGAAGTCAATTCTTAGCAAAGATCATGTAAAAAATGTTTAAAATACTAAAGTAATGTTTTGACAAGGTGTTTGATGTATATATTACCCATTCTCATGTGATAGTCGTACTAACAGTGTACAACCCCATTTTCTTTTCTCTCTTTTCTCATTTTCTACATGTACGAGTTTTGTGTACAGGCTAAATTCTCATTTTCGATTCTTAATTGGAGCGTTTATTCATTGGAAATGGCAAATGTAAATGTCAGAAGACATTAATTGGCAGAAGAGATGTGGCGAGCTATTGGTATGGTGGATCAAGGGGCCTCTCACCGTGAGGTCGGCTTGGCACTAGCCGTACACAATACTGTGGTAACTAGAGCTTGGTCACGATACCAACAGTATGGGACACCTGTTAGGAGACATGGTATACGAAAAAGTCGTACTACCTTTGCCGTAGGAGACCGATTTTGATCATTCAAGTCTGGAGCAACAGGTTGGCTTCGGCAACGCAGCTACGATCTGAGCTTCAGAACGCTTCTTGAGTGCTTCTTCTCGACTCATACCATTCGAACACGGCTGCACGAAAGTAATCTCAGGTCAAAAAGACTATGCTTCGTACCCCGTTGACCCGCGTACATTGTCGTCGTCGATTAGCGTGGGTCTTGAACCATATTGGCTTGCACCCAAGTTGATGGCGCCCTGTTCTCTTCTCTGATGAGTCTAGGCATTATCTGGATTACACGGTTAGGGTATGGAGAAGGACAGGGGAAAGGTTTCAGTCAGCAAACATTGGTGAACACGACCGATATGGAGGTGGGTCCATCATAGCCTGTGGTGACATCAGCTGGGATGGACGGACCGAGCTTTGATAGAGGTATCTTGAAGAAATCCTCACTACCAATGTAATATTTTACGCTGGTTCTATTGGGGATGAGTTCATGTTTATGGACGATAATGCCCGTTGACAAACGGCCCGTATCGCCCAGGGCTACATTCATGAGGAGGGTATTACACGTTTGGACTGGCCGGCTCGTTCTATGGACTTGATTCCTCTAGAACACATGTGGAATGAGCTACAGGTCCAAGTTTTGGCTCGCCAGGTCCAACCAAGGACCCCCAGTCAGAAAGGAAAATGACTCCCAACAAGCAATTTGATGTAATTACAACGCGAGAAAACATCCTCTTTAATTTTGTGTTGGTTTGGAGACTTACTCTCCGTAATCAGTTTATTCAAGCTGTAGTTACCATATATAGGTTGTCAACCAACCATCTAACTTTTTGTAACATGTTCCTAGCAAAGAAATTGGAAAAATAACGCCGTTTGATATCTAACCCTTTACTGTACAATCACTGGTTTTTACGTCCTTGTGATTTTATACTGGAGAAAAAATTGTGGGAAAAGAGGAAATTGCTTGTAATAAGCAATTTCTTCTTTTTCCACAATATTTTCTACCCTACTAGATGGTTATTTTTCAAATTAAATCCACTATAAATTGTCGTCTGCAAAACCTTTGAAATTGGACAGGTCTTAAAAAATTTTAAAACGAGAAAGGGTTAAGTCAAACTTCCTTTCGGAGCTCAGTGGGCGGAGCCAGCGATCCGTAAATTTACACAACATCCCTAATAATAAACGGATCGCTGTCTCGACCCATTGACCTCTGACAGAAAGTTCCATTTCAATATTAAACGGAGTTATTTCAGTGCTAGAAGCACAAAAAAAGTTTGGACTGTGACTTAAATATCGTAACTTTAGCTTTAAAACGCTGTAAATACGAAGTTCAAGTTACCAAACCAACAAAAATGCTTCACATAAATGCTGGCGGATTTCGAAATTATATGTTCAATATCCGTCTAAATGAATGATTTGATTGGTTGATTGATCCTTCGATTGACAGCCGCGATCCACAATAATCCTTTTTATAAAGTCATGGTTTTCTTGTTTACTCTTCTTTTTGAAACTAAAACCAGTTTCCCTTTCTTTTAACAATATGTAGGCAGTTGCACAATTTTCTACTTAAGAGATGAAGAGAATAGTTTTTGTTTTCATGCAGGTATGAACCGAAAAGCCTAATCACACTGTATCAATACGCGAAGCGGATTCATACATTGTGTGATTAGGTTTTTCGGTTCATACCTCCATGAAAACAAAAAATATTATCTTCATTTCTAATAATTTAATAGCATCGAGCGAAAAAAAACAAAGCTTTACAAATTTACACACCTTTTTGTATGGGACTATTTTGTGCGGAAGGAAAATCGCTGCGTCCTCAAAATTTTGTTCATGGAGTTATGATTTTTTTTTCGACCAATCAGAACACTCGTTTTTGACAGACGAAACTAAAAATTAAATTATTAATATTTAAAAGAGATTTATTCTTAATAAATGTATTCTTCGTTAATATTGGTTGTCTCACAAAAAATGTATTTACGACGAACTAGCTACTTTGTTTAATCTCGGTGAACATTTGACATGTCGTCAACGATTGTTTGTTTTCGTTTTCAATACTTTCGTATTTTGTTCCGAGTGTTTGTTTTCAATTTCAAGAAACATGTTTTGTGTTTCAAGTCATGTCCGCGTTACATGACATTCAGCCTCATTCTAATTTCGACGCATGCGTAGAAGATCAGATTACATGTGGCGGCCATGTTTGCTATTTCCCCCTCTCCTATTATATTTTGACTTATAACAAGGGTTCGTTGTTTTGACGTTCGGAGCTGTCAGCCATTTTGGTGAAAAATGATTCAATGATCATTCAATTCGGACGGAATAATTCTCGATTTCTCTCCAAAGCGCGTGCGTTGGGATGAGATACCGAGATCTCGCGTGATTTCACTCAGCACGTGCACAATAATGGCGTATAGTTTCGCTCGGATCACCTGGGGCTGGTGTAATGCGCGAAATAATTATATTCACCCCGTCTTTTATTCAAATAATTACAATCCGCAACTAAGGACAAAGTTTCCGGAGGGGATACTGTCTAAAGGTAAAAATTACCTGGAATCCATTGTAGATTTGTTATCTGTAAAAATGGTGTTTCGTGCATCAATTATACAAGAACTACGAAATCATTTTGTACTCCTCTTTTTTTTTCTTTTCGTTCTGTCTCTTTGTCTCTCTTTGTCTGACTATCTGTCTCTCTGTCTCTCTCTCTGTCCGAGGCTCTGAATCTCTCTGTCTCTCTCTCTGTCTCTGTCTCTCTCTCCAGATCCAATAAAAGCATTGTTTATATTCTAAAATTATCATTATAATATATAAGAATCTAAATACACAAGAATACATATTCATTCGTAACGATTGCACGTATTCAAGACAGAAGGTCCCAGAGATGTAACTGTTTGGTAAATAAGGTTCATTGCTAAAGATTCCGTACTCCCATTATCAAATAGTGCCTGTTCTTTCTTTTGTTTTTGTTTTTCGTAGAAATATTTATTATGATCGCATTAAAATTTCTACGTGACTCAAAAAGTAACCGGTGTATTTGAGAGGTAGGATAGTCTTCAAACCGATAAAATCCAACCCTTATAGAGTCCATTTCCATTTGTCCAAGTGTTTTGTTTCGTTAAAATGTATATGTGTATTTGAATATGACGAGAAACTTTAAAGTTTACGTCAAATTATCTATCTATCTATCTATCTATCTATCTATCTATCTATCTATCTATCTATCTATCTATCTATCTATCTATCTATCTATCTATCTATCTATCTATCTATCTATCTATCTATCTATCTATCTATATATCTATATATCTATCTATCTATCTAACTATCTATCTATCTATCTATCTATTTATCTATCTATCTATCTATTTATCTATCTATCTATCTATCTATCTTTCTTTCTATCTATCTCTCTTTCTATCTATCTATCTATCTATCTATCTATCTATCTATCTATCTATCTATCTATCTTTCTATCTATCTATCTATCTATCTATCTATTTCTATCTATCTATCTATCTTTCTTTTTATCTATTTATCTATCTATCTATCTATCTATCTGTCTGTTTGTCTGTCTATCTATCTATCTTATCATGAGACTCTCATCAGAAAGCTACGAGAGTCCTGGCTACCGATTCTTAATTCTCCGACTAGCAAACCCTTCACCTTTCAAACCTAAGTGTACATACATATTTACCTGGATATGAAATTTAACAAATGAATGCAACCCATGTTATTTAGCATAATGTTCCAATTTCAAAAAAAATGAAATAAAGAATTATAGTCATGTAACACATTACCACAAGACGATGCTTTTGTGCGCCCCTAAAGAAAGAAGGCTTTCTAAAACATTGTGGAAAATGGAGAAATTGCTTGGAGCAAGCAATTTCTCCATCATCAACAATGATTTCTGCAGAGATTTAAGAAATAAATGAATAACAATAAAAAAAAATCATCAACTTGAAATTGTCGTCTACAACTTTTTGAATTTTTGTAAGTCTCAATTCTTTTCGTGTGGTAATGGGCTAAAAAACAAAATCAACGAAAAACAAAGTGAATACACCAGAACAGTCTTATCCAAGTTAGAATTTTTACAACGCACGATATCTTCTACAAACAAAATGTACGACCAACTGACCAATCGCTATTGTCAATCAAGGAATAAAACGACCAATCAAATTATTTATTCAGCCCAGACCTGAGTTTATCAAGTCGCCATTTTTTGTTTACCTTTATCGTTAGTTTGGAGACTTAAACGTCATAACTACAGCTTACTCAAGCTGTGGTTACGACGTTTAGGTCACAGACCAACCATTTTACTATCTTATGTTATGCTACTGACCATAAGATTGGAAAAATAACGCTGATAAAAATCGAAGAGGACCATCCTGTCGGAGTTAATGGGTGGGGCCTATAAAGTCAGTGGGCGGGGCCAGCGATCGGTCATTTGACGGATCGCAGCTGTCAAACAATCGATGGACCAATCAAAAGTATACATTCAGACCGGAATTGAACTTTCAACTCCAACAAAGGTCGACATTTATGTGAAACATTTCCATAGTTTTTTTTGCGAATTAAACATCGTAACTACAGCTTATCAAGCTATAGTTACGAAATTAAGATCGTCAATTGACCATCTAAATATTTTATTACACGTTGATGACCGTAAACTTTGAAACATACCGCTGATTGGATGTCGGAGTTCAGTGGGCGTGGCCAGCGATCCGTCAATTTAAATTGACGGATCGCTGGCCACGCCCACTGAACTCCGACATCAATGTGTAATGAAATATTTAAATGGTCAATTGGTGACCTCAATTGCATCCCTATGGAAATAGTTTCCGGATGCGATCTTCAAGACCATGGTTGGTATTTAACCTTTTCCTGTTTTGCAAAAAAAAAAAATGGGCCTGTCCAAACTCAAAGGTTTTGCAGACTAAAATTCAAAGTGGTTTCAATTAGGAAAATAAACATTCAGTAGAAAATACTGTGGAAAAAGAAGAAATTGCTTGTTATAAAATCATAGGGACGTAAAAACAGGAAAGGGTTACAGGGGCCCGACGGTCCGATAGTTTTATAATTGGGTTATTTTGAAAAAATAAAGGTCTCCTAATATAAAGAAATATAAATTTTCTGGCAAAATCTTAAAATTGCCAAACCTTAGTTTTTTTCATATAACAAAACTTAGCTTTTTTTAAATAAACAACGGTCCCGGGTTCGATCCCCGACGGCGGCACCCATTCTTTCCGACTATTTGTCTCTCACCAATAGGTCGATAATAGTAGACCTATGTGGGATAGCAGCTGGAGGCTAGGAAAGGATGTTATGGTAGTACTGGTGTGAGAAATACCAGGAATCCATTGTTAGGTGCTGCAGCCGCCGCGATATAACTGAAAGATTGTTGAAAGCGGCGTAAAACCCCATTCAGACTTCATTCTGTAATTAAAACAGTGCAACCAATGGGCCCTGATTTTGTGCTTAGGGAGGAGGGTCATTTGTATTTAAGAGGACCATTGATGTAAGCCCCCCACCCCCACCCTTTAAATTGAACACAGTACACCTATCAGGCATTTTGAAATATATTGGTGCACCAGTCGTTTACTTATGAAATTAACGGATCACGATATGTCAACCGAATAATCAAATCATTCAATAAGACCGGAAGTGACCTTTGAACTCCAACATCAGTACACCTACCAGGCATTTTGATATATATTTACTTGCCAATCGAGTATTTATGAAATTTAAGGATCTTGATGTGTCAATCAAAGAATCAATCGACGAATCACATCATTCAATAAGACCATAAGTGACCTTTGAACTCCAACATCGGCCGACAATTATATCAAGCATCGTCGGTTTTGCGACTTAAACATCGTAGCCACAGCAATGTATTTTTTTTTCTTCAAAAAGGACAGAATGTGTCCCTAAAAAGTGAATAAATTGTTTTAATAAAGTCGGAAACATTACAACAATATTTAAAGTAAATATTCAGTAAAACGGATATCTTCATTCAGAAAGTCTTTTTAAAGAAAAAAGAAAGTTTTATCCTAGTCAACGTGCACAGTCCTCGCAGTCTGACCTTTGATGGATACTTTTGGAAAATCCGAGATAATGAGTCTAAATCAACCAGTCCAGATGAGTTTTCTAGTATTTGACTTTGGCTAAACCCATTACCAGACGACAAAATTTTAGACCCGTCCAAATTGGAGGGAGTTACAGACGTGAAATTTTATGTTTATTTATTATTTATTTATTTATTATTTTCTTTTTTTAATTTCTGGGAGGATAACATTGTGTAAAATGGAGAAATTGCTTTCGAATAGTTGTTCTAAAAGGGGTGTCAAAAAGCGTCATTGTGTGGGTATGGGTTAAAACGTATAAAAAGTGACTCTCGCAAAATCAAAGAAAAAAAGGTTGAACAATTGCATGACTACACAAGCATAAACGTTCCGCACAATTTCATATCAAGATTCGATCACAATTATCATTTTGATTCGAATTCAAATCAAAAATATAATTAGAAAAATCATGAATGCGCATTCAATAGATGATATTTGTTGATATTGCCAGAGTCAATAGATCAGTTTACGTACGCTTACCCTATCGATGTAATTTACGCTGGCGCGTGCACCAATTCTGTCACACGTCATTTTGATAAAAGTGAGCATGCGCCGTTCGCTTCCGGTGGGTCCGTAAACTGACGAAGATAAACGAGTCTCGCTTTGACTCGACTTTATCTACGCGGTGAATGATTTGTCAACATGAACACGCGGAATCGGTGAACATCGTTTTGTTGCGTTATCAATATGAAATATCAAAAATATGATATGTTCCGGGTGTTATTGAGTGAATTATCTTCGATGTCATTTTATACACCGTCTTGATTATAACAGAGAATTCCTATTTCGCTCTTTCATTTTAAATTGGTTAATATGATTAGTAGTCAAGCGTCATATATTGAATAAACAATTTTTCATTAATTCTGAAATTTTGATTGTTTCAGTGGAAAATTAGGGGATAGATACGATAGATACATAAACCCATTACATTTAAATAACCCTCATCTTTTTTCCTATCTTTTTACAATGTTGTTGTTGCTTTCGTTTGTCACATCTATGCACTAGACATGTTGGAGAGTCATTCAAATAACACCTTTTACCCAATTATCTTATATATTATCTTTCAATTTTAAAATATACTTACTATTTATTTAATCATTGAATTCTTTATTTTTTTCTTAAATTTTCTTCTCTTATACAATTTGTAAATTGTTGATAAAAGTGATTTTTATATGTACTCATCTTGAGACATCATCATGGAGAAGAACTTTGTAAGCTTTGCTTTCGTTCTAATCCTTTTTGCATGACACTATTAAGTATTGTAAATTATTATGTACATATCTGATATACATGTGCAAATAAACTAAAACCCTTTCTACTACCCCCCACCCGTTTCCGAAAAAAAAAAAAAAAAAAAAAGAAAAACAATAAAGGAATTGCTTGAAACAAGCGATTTCTTCAATGTCCACACTTTTTTCTAACTAAAATGACACACACAAAAAGAAAACAAAAACAAACAAAGAACAACAACAAAAAAGGATCAACCAAAAAGTGTTATCTGTGTACGAGAGTGTTAGTCTCATTAGCTCAATTGGTAGAGCACCAAACTTCATACCTCGAGATCGCGGGTTCGATTACTCTGGGCTGGCCGAATTAACGGACTAATTGTCTCTCGGATTAGACGGTGCTATCCACCGAAACGTTAAAGAGCCAGGCCAAGCTCTCAGCAATTTCTACCCATATCCTGTACTATCTCCCACAATAGCTAACTGTCTTCTGTGGGCGTGATTCGTATGGAAATTTGTTTCGGTAGTTACGATAAATAAACAGATATTGAGTCAGATGAAAGTTACTTTGTCAAAACTTCTTGTGTGGCTTTCCTGTACAAATTTGGCTGTATTCGGTTCAACGAGATTTTTATAGAATATGGTACCACGACTTTCTGTTGTTTATTTTCGGTCAGAATTCAATTATTCTGGATTAAAAAATAGTACACAAAATTATGAATTATTCAGCTTGAAATGATTAATGGGTTATGCCAGAAAATGATACCATGTTTGATATAACACCAGCCGTATGTCGACAAGATTTCAGGCCGCCACTTCATCGATAAAGTCTATTTAACCCTTTCCTGGTTTGCAAAATTTTAGACCTGTCCAAATTCAAAGGTTATGAAAAAGAAAATTCAAAGTGGATTTAATTTGAAAAATAACCATTCAGTAGGATAGAAAACATTG
This sequence comes from Fragum fragum, assembly GCA_946902895.1. NCBI lineage: Eukaryota > Metazoa > Mollusca > Bivalvia > Cardiida > Cardiidae > Fragum > Fragum fragum. The sequence goes on from OX336373.1 coordinate 5,143,754, forward strand.
TGGAAAAAGCTGAAATTGCTTGTTACAAGCAATTTATTCTTTTTCTACAATATTTTGAATTGTAAAATCACAGGGACGTAAAAACCAGGGATTGTACATGAAAGGGTTAACCCTTTTCGGTTCAATTACTGGGTTTTGTACGTTCTTGTGATTTTATAATTGAGTAAAAATTGTAGAAAAAGAAGAAATTGCTTTAAATAAGCAATTTCTTATTTGATCCACAATATTTTCTACCCTACTGAATATTTAATCTTTAAATTTAAATCAAATTTTAATTTTCGTCTACAAAACCTTTGAATTTTGACAGGTCTAAAGGGATTTGAAACGTTTATCCGTCTCAGTAAAGCAGTTTTTACTCCATATTCATAACCGTTTTTTAACATGTATGATACCATTATCATTATCATTATTGCATAGTAAACAATGATATCTTTATACATGTATATGATAATGATACAGTAAATCTTGTATTATTCGACCACTGAAGGGACGACAAAAAAGTGTCGTTTAAAAGAATGGGCGTTTAGTATACTTTATTGGGAAAGGTATGAAGGATTAATTCGATTGTATAAATAAATTATTACAGAATTCGCGCTTAATCCTATGTTGTTCGGACTCATTAGAAATCGTCTCGGTTGGACGATTCTAATGAAATCTAACAACATAGAATTTTATTATTTACTGGCGATTTTTTTCCAAAGGCAAATACTTTCCTTTCTTGAAATATTTTTGCTTTGTAAATGGGGATTTTGATTATGGTTGTTTAATGGAATTGGTCGCTTCATAGACGTGGTCGCTCGGTAAGAAAAACTGTACTTATAATAATATAATAACTATCTATTATCAGCATTATCAATATTATTATTATCGTTACTGATATATTTTTTCTCGTGAGTTTCTAAGTTATTTGTAGCGTTGGAAGTATTTAATTTATCTTTATTACTTTTTCTTCTTATTAATACTAGGAATATCATTATCATCATAATTAGCCTTTTTAGGGGGGGGGGGGGTCATCATAACCATTATAAATATTAAATTATTACTAAAATGACTATTCTAATCATTTTAATGTTTTTAATTTTTTATAATTATTTAATAAAATTATCTTAAATTTTGGTAGATTAGTTTCATTATCTTACTCGTTATTATGGCTTAGTTTTTTCCACAATATTTCTACCCCGTCTATGCTTGTTTTAAGAGATGAAGAGAATATTTTTTGTTTTCATGGAGGTATGAACCGAAAAAACTAATCACACTGTATGAATTCGCGAAGCGGATTCATACATAAGTGTGATTAGGTTTTTCGGTTCATACCTCCATGAAAACAAAAATAATTCTCTTCATTTCTTATAATTTAATAGCATCGAGCGAAAAATGCGACAACTTTACAAATTTTGATACCTTTTTGGAACTATTTTGTGCGGAAGCATATCAAATGGCTGCGTGCTCAAAATTTTGTTCATGGAGGTATGAATTAAATTTTTCGACCAATCAGATCGCTCGTTTTTGATAGACGAAACTAACAACTAAATTATAATCATATGATATAGACAACATTTTCATGTTAAGCTAGTTCAACAATTGACTAATCGCGGGTGTCAATCAAATAACCAGTCGACCAATGAAATCATTCATTAAGACCGATATTGGCCGCCATTTTTGGTAACCTTTTATCTTGGTTTAGCGACTTAAACATCGTAACTACAACTTATTCAAACTGTAGTTACGACGTTTATGTCGCCAACCAACTATTCTGCTTTCTTGTTATATGCTACTGGTCAATTTTCTTTTTCAAAATAACGCCGTTTAGAATCGAAGAGGGACTTCCTGTCGGAGCCAATGGGTGGGATTAACGAAGTAAGTGGGCAGGGTTATCGATCGGTCAATTTATACATTTCCACCCATGTCATTCTACACACCTGAGAAATACAGCTTTGGAAAACAAAGTGGGTTAAAACGCTTATAAAAAGTAATTCATCCTTTACCCAAAAATGGTTTTGAACGTTACTTTTTAACCCTTTCCTGGTTAATCCCTGTTTTTTACGTCCCTGTGATTTTATGACTGAGAAAACATTGCGGAAAAAGAAGAAATTGCTTGTGACAAGCAATTTCTTCTTTTTCCACAATATTTTCTACCCTACTAAATGGTTATTTTTCGAATAAAATCAACTTTAAATTTTGATCTGCAAAACCTTTGAATTTGGATGGGTCTAAAATTTTGCAAATCAGGTAAGAGTTAAGTTATACTCACTCTAAAATGTCGTCAACAACTTCTGTCAATTTGGACCAGTCTAAAAAATTGCGAGTGGGAACGGTTTAACTTGTGTAAGAGTTAAATCCCCTTGTATCGATGACAACAAAAAGTTTTTAGTGTAACTAAATTTTATCGACAAGTGGATCATCTGCTCGGTTTAGGTTTGTTCCCGCGTCATTAGAAAAATGAATTATTTGAAAATATTCGTGTGGCAAACCTGTAAAAGGGGGAAATTAGCCTGTGGGCGAACACAGCCTGAAAAAAATCTTTACCATTTTTCTGTTCAATCCTTGTTTTTTACATTGCTGTGATTTTGCTATTGAAAAGCATCGTAGAAAAAGAAAAAAATGCTTGTACAAGCAATTTCTTCTTTTTCAACATTATTTTCTACAATACTGAATGGATATTTTTCAAATTAAATCCACTTTAAACTTTCGTCTGCAAAACCTTTTAATTTGGGCAGATCTAAAGTTTTGCAAAGCAGTATAGGATAAACCCTTGTCATGCACAACCCGAACTATTCCTGTTTGCCCAGATGGTATAGACAAAGATCAGCCTACACATATCTGATCTCATCTGAGTATTTAACACTGTTTTTCCTCTATAGAGTTGTTTAAAAGATTATTTATAAAAGAAATATTGATCCACAACTAGATCTTCCCTCGATTTCAGCGATTTGATTTTAATGCAGTTTTGCAAGACTTGTATTAGCGTGAGAAGGGTTGGCATCCGTTAGAGTATAAGAAAGGAATTAAAACCAAGAATTATCAAAGCATTCATACAATATGGAACTTGAAATTTCAATGCTACAGAATCGTTGACTTAATCCATTACAAGACAACAACATTTCAGACTGATCCAAATTCAAAGAAGTTGCAGAAGACAATTTATTATTGACAATATTAAAGAAAAATGCTTGTCTTTCGGGGTAGAAAAAATGGTGGATAATAAAGAAAATAACTGAGACAAGCAATTTCGTTATTTTCAATAATAATTTCCAAACCCTTTTATTATTTTTTTAGGAGAGCGTTCAAAAGCGGTTTTGTAAGGAAATGGATTAAATCTTACGTTACCAAAGGAACCTGTTTGCATAAGTTAAACATGTGCACACTGTTACACCAAATATACTGCCTGTACGTGACGTTATAGTTTAATTTGCACCTGCACACAGTTACGTCAAAGATAAATCTGTGCACGTTACCCTGTGCTTTGTAGATAGCGATTAACGCAGCATTACATTAGACGGTTGTGAATATTCTTAACGAAATGTTTTGCTGTACAGTTTACAAAAGTAGGGTAATAATTTTAGATTCAGAAACTCTCTTAGGCGAATTTCTAAATCTAGATTTGTCCTCCTATATTTGTAGCAATCTATTTTCGAAACCCGGTCTTTGGTTGACCTCTGTCGGATCCTATTAACTTTTTTTTCAAAATATTTGTTTTCAACAATTTCCGATGGCATATTATCTTACTCTAAATGATCTAATATGCATTAACATTGAGAACGTTTAAGACGATATTTCAGTAAGTTCATCATCATGAGGTCCCGGCTTCGCTCCCCGGTCGCGGCAAATAGCCTTTCCGACATGTTTCCAACCAATGGGTGGATAATCGTAAACGTTAATGGGGTGAGCAACTGGAAGCTTTGAAAGGATGTGGTGGTAGTATAGGTGTGGGAAATAACAAAAATACATGGTTCGATACTCCAGCCGCCGCGATTTGACTGTTAAAAGTAGCTTTAAACCCAATCCAAGGAAATAAACAAATCAGCATACACTGACACTTCAAATGAGTAGGAAGAGAACGCATGGAGTAGTCTGGACACCCACACGATGCAGGAAAATCCCTTTTGCTCTCGTAGGGACAGACATTCTTACCAAAACGAATCCTGGAATATACGTTAATTTTTTTAAGACCCTTCTATAAATAATTTCAGAATAGATCATAAACCCAAATATTAAACTATTCCCGAACAGAAAAAAAAAAAAGAAAATAAATTTCAAAATTATTTTAGGTTGCCAACCTTAGATAATTTTGAAATTCATTTTTATTTTCTGTTCTGCAATGTTTTTCATGTCGGGCTTCGACCTAATTTGAAATTATTGGGAGAGGGTCTTTAGAATATTTAAGAGATGAAGAGAATATTTTTTGTTTTCATGGAGGTATGAACTTAAAAAACTAATAACACTGTATGAATTCGCGTATGAATACGCGAAGCGGATTCATACATAAGTGGGATTAGGTTTTTCGGTTCATACCTCCGTGAAAACAACAACAAAATGCTCCATTACTTATGATTCAATACTATCATTCAAAGGGTCCCGGGTTCGATCCCCGACGGCGGCAATACTCTTTCCGACATTTGTCTACCACCAATGGGTAGATAATCGTAAGCCTATGTGGGATAGCAGCTGGAGGCTAGGAAAGGGTAAAGTGGTAGTACTGGTGCGAGAAATACCAGGAATCCATTGTTAGGTGCTCCAGCCGCCGCGATATAACTGAAAGATTGTTAAAAGCGGCGTTAAACCCCATTCAAACAAACAAATCAATAGCATCGGGCGAAAAAGCAAAAACTTTACAAATTTTGATCCCTTTTTTTGGATGGAACTATTTTGTGCTGAAGCAAACAAAATGGCTGCGTGCTCAAAATTTTGTTCGTGGAGGTATACATAATTTTTCGACCAGTCAGAACGCCCTTTCTTGATGGACGAAAGAAAATATTAAATCATTCAAGCATACTGCTTGTTCAGAAATGCTGTCTCTACGAGAGCCAAAGAGAGTTTAAGAATATAAGCCATATAAAGAATCAGTAGCTTTTTACAAGTATAGTAAAGATCCTGATCAGACTGCTTTACTCAGTCTAATCTAAGTCTTTACCTGGCGCGAATCTAGAATTTGTTTGAGATTACTGAATTATATTCTTACGGTTTTACACAATTATTGATCTCGGCTATCAATCATTCAATCGATAGACCAATAATTTAAATTTTAGTTTCGTCTATCAAAAACGAGCGATCTCCATGAACACAATTTTGAGCCCGCACCGATTTTGTATGTTTCCGCACAAAATAGTCCCATACAAAAAGGTATCAAAATTTGTAAAGTTTTTTTTTTTCGCTCGATGTTATAAAATTATGCAAAATGAAGAGAATATTTTTTTGCTTTCATGGAGGTATGAACCGAAAAAACTAATCATACAATGTATGAATCCGCATCGCTTCGCGTATTCATACAGTGTGATTAGATTTTTCGGTTTCTACCTCCATGAGAACAAAAAAATATTCTCTTCATTTCTTAAATATATTATACATGTACAATACAACCGGGCTTAACTTTGAATTCCGAAATTGAACGACATTTATGAGTAGAATTTATGTTTGTTTAACGACTTAAATGTTGTAACTACAGCTTGTTTAAGCAGTAGTTACAACGTTTAGGTCGTTAATTAACCGGTTTATTTTCTTATATTTAGAAATGGACATGAACTTTGTAAAATAATGGCGTTCAATTTAGAGATGATGAGAGTATTTTTTGTTTTCGTGGAGGTATGAACCGAAAAACCTAATCACACTGTATGAATACGCGAAGCGGATTCATACATTTTGTGATTAGGTTTTTCGGTTCATACATCCATGAAAACAAAAATTATTCTTTTCATTTCTTATAATTTAATTAGTATCTAGCAAAAAAATTAACAACTTTACAATTTTAGATTCCTTTTTGTATTGGAATATTTTTTTTCGGAAACATACAAAATAGCTGAGTGCTCAAAAATTTGATCATGGAGTAATGAATTTTTTTTTCGACCAATCAAAACACAAGATAGACAAAACTGAATATTAAATTATTTCTAAATGTCCGAACGCCATAAAACAAAAGCAATAAAATATATAAAATTGGGGTGTTTAATATTTGTTTCCATTATGTATAGTATTTATCGCACAATTGATGATCATAATCATTTTCTATGTACTACAAACGACAAATACAAAAATGATACTTAGTGAATAAAATAAGACAAAAGACTGTCACCTTTTTACGTGACGTTACTAAAATCTGTTTTCGATAAAGTGGACTCGTTAACAATTTTTATCGGCTTAAATCGTCCTTAAAAGCCAATTTGTCATACAAGTGGATTAGGGCGGCCATTGATTCACTGATAATACTTAGGCAACATTGCTTTTATTGTCAACTTTATCGCTTTTAGATTGTCCGTGAATTTTGATAAGGACCAATTATTGATTGCAACATAACATGTGCACTAACAGAGAACTGCATTACGTCATGCCACTGCCAAGTTACGGAGAAAGTGCTTCTGCACGATATAAAATAATTCATGTAGCAGTAGAGTGTATCTGCTCAAGGGTAATTAATTATGTCATTAAATTTTGAATTTTGACGATGAACCATATGTGTCTAAGTCGTATGGTTAAACAAATATTCTATTTATTCTATCAGATTCATCTTCTGCTTGAGAACTCGGAGACGGGAAAAACAAGAAAGGGAGTTTTCAGAAACATCTCTTGCTGTAAGATAGTTCTAGGGGACCGGTCTTTCATTTTCTCCTCGAGAACTCCGTTAGAGCATAAGCAGTGTAAAAACAAGAGAGTGCGACTTTTCGATACCATATTGCAGCAGTAGAGTGTATCTGTCAAAGGATAATTAGGAACAACTTCCGCATGATAAACCTCTTATGAAAGAACAGATGCATCGTTGAGAAGCACCTCTCGTCTTAACATAGGGAATGGTATGTTCAACTGAATCTTTCTTCGATAATATTTCGTCATTCTGTTTTCTTAACTCATTACCAGGACTGTTTTCGTATCGTGTCATTTATCATCGCTACCGTAGCACATGCCAATATAAGGTATTTATTAGGCACTTTTCGTATATTTTCACTACACAATCAGTAACCTATGCAATCACGGAACTCAACTCGAATCGCATTCTCGTAAGAACTGTGCCCCTTTATGTACTGAATTTCATCCACTATCCAAAACTAAACAGCCGAGCTTTAGGCACCCAGACTGCGCTTGAACCAGATAAATAGCAATTTCTAGGCTTAAGTCCGTCTATAGAACGATCGTTTGCCCCGCCCACTGACTCATTTGTCCCCCCCCCCCATTGACTCCAACAGAAAATTCCGCTTCCATTTTTAACAGCGTTATTTTGCAAAATTTATGGCCAGCAGTATGTTACAAATACGTAGAATGGTTGATTTGAGACTAATACGTCGTAACTTCAACTTGAATAAGTTGTAGTTACGACGTATTAATGGCCAAATCAACGAAAATGATTCACCAAAATGGCGAACAATGTCTGAGTTCAAAATAAACTTCCAGTATAGATGAATGATTTCATTGGTTGACTGGATGTTTGATTGAGGGTCGCGATTGCTCAATTGAATAGCTTCGATTATGATTTGGTCATACAATCTAGTTTTACAAACAGAAATGACGTTTACGTATTTGACCAATCTATCTTCAAATTTTCTATGACATATTTTCGATATTATATGTAAATCGAATGCTAATGTGAAATAGAAATAGGAGGCTTTTATGGTGGTGATCTAGCGCCATATTTCTGTAGCTCATAAATTACTTGTCAGGTTGAGGGCAAAATTTAACTCATTACCAGATGACACCATTTTAGACTTGTCTAAAATGAAAGAAAATTGTAGATCACATTTCAAACTGGTCTAAAATTGCAAATAAAAGTGAAAAATAGGGTAAAAACATTGTGAGAAATGGTAAAATTCATTGTTACAAGCAATTACTCCTTTTTTCAGGAAGTTTTTTCATTATCGTTTTTCTTCAGGGCGTCAGAAAGCGCCATTGTGTCGTAATAATGACCTCTATGTGAATCATATATATTGGTCTTACGACTCAACCGTCGTAACTATATACAGCTTATTCGAGCTTTAGTTGTGGCGTTTATGTCGTCAACCAACTATTTTCCTTTTTATTACTTGTTACCGACTATATTTCTTTTTAAAAATTGCACGGTTAAACATCTCAGTCGTACTTCCTGTCGGAGTCAGTGGGCCTGTCCAAGGATCCGTTAAATCACAAATAGTCTATGTAACCTGCACTATCTCCACGTGCACTTAGACAATGCCTTCTGGGTATAACCCTTCCCGTTTTTCAAAGTTTTAGACATGTCCAAATTAAAAGGTTTTGAAGACGAAAATTTAAAGCAGATTTAATTTGGAAAGTAACCATTCAACAGGGTAGAAAATATTGCGAAAAAAGAAGAAATCGCTTGTTACAAGCATTTTCTTCTTTTCCCACAATATTTTCCAAGTATAAAATCACAGGGACGTAAAAACAAGGGGTGATAAAGAGATGCCTGTATTGAATACATATGTGCTGATATGATATGAATGTACGAAAGAAAGCCAGGAGCATGTTAAATCGAATATTTTTTATAAATGAATTTGGATTTAAATTCCATGAAAGTTTTCTGTAAACTAACCAATCTTTAGAGCGGTGTGGTCTATGCATATTGTGTATGTGTGTGTGTCTGTTTAAATCCGGTAATTTATCTTTCCACGCCCACGGATTTCCGAGACAAGAATCGGAATTAGCATGCTGATATCATTGTCTTGATTTCAAACTAATTTAACATTTTAACTTTGATAGATCTAGTTCAATGAGCGAACTCACACAATACTCAGAGTCATAAAAAGCCATTTCCGGTAGTCACGTGTACCGAGACGAACCACATTAGAAATTACTACGCGCAATCAAAGCAAGAGATAGCAGAAGCAACGATCTAAGACGAAGCCATGCTTTGATGGCAGTAATAAAACGTGCGTATGGCTGAAAATGTATTTGAATAACGGAAAACGATCGTTTATTTCTAGACCCGTTTACTCTTTAACTATTATTCTAAGAAATGTGATCGTTTCGGATCGCCTTTGTAGCGGTCGAATCAAAATAACCTCTCGCGAAAATTTAAGATAGAATGCGCGTGCGCAACACGGGTTATTTGAATATATCATTGCGCGCTGACATGAAAATTAGTCCTCGATAGAGAAACTGACTCTCCGCCAATTACAATGAAGTCACGTTTAATGCATAATTCCAGTTACATAAAACAAACATTTTATGACAAAAGGAATCTCTACAAATGGATTTAACGGTTTATGGATTGGCTACAAGAAAGAGTTCATACGCTCGGGAACATTATAACAAGGCTATGCATTAGTAATTCGGAATTTATCGCGATATATGGCTCCAGTACACGTGACCTTGTCGATTTCGTCCGTTTCGTAAAAATAACTAAACGCAAGTCCGTTTCTTCACGAAACCGGTGTCTCGGTTAATTTATGGCGATTGAAAACAAAGTATTTCAATATGTGGTCTTCATCAACATTTCCCAAGTTTCTTCACAATATTCCTCAGAGACATGTGTTATCATTAATCATTAAAACAAACAAACAAGAAAACAAACAAGTCAATGAATAAATAAATGATAAAATAACAAGAATAAATAAAAGAAATAGTCTAGATTCATATTTGGAATGGGTCTCCTTATAAAAAAATGTTCGTCACACTTTTACACAACTTGTCTATATTCTGTTGAACACGTGCTGTTTTCTCCTTTTTGATATTCTTATACATATATTTATCTAATGATCTATTGCCTATAACAACAAAATCATTTATTATATACCTTGTTGTGAAATCTTGGGATTTCTCGTTGTAATAAATTTTGATATCGTCACTGGAGTGACGATAACACTTTTCAGTTTCACTCTCTGTCGTAATTTAGGAACTACTTTTTTTCCAACCTAGTGACATTATAAAGAGTCTGTCAAAAAGATTGATTTCGATATTTTAATAAGAAATAAAATAATAAGGTATATAATAAATAGAATAATCAACTTGTTATCCCAGGTATGAAAAAAATATTTCACTCGGATGCATTGTTAGGCGTAAAAAAAAATCGTGCTGCGCACTCGTTTTTCAACGCCTAACAACGCATCCTCGTGAATTCTTTTTCATATCTGGAATAACCAGTTGATTATCCTCTATTTATCATCAGAAGCCGACTGGAATGTCACATAAACCGATTTATTTGAGCTGAATTTACGACATTTTTGTAACCCACTAACGATACACATGTATGGCCATTTATCGTCATTAATATTTTCTAAAGGATATTTCGGCGGTGTTCTACCAAAACCTCGTAACTGCAGCTAAGAATGCAGTGTAGAAAATGCATATATTGCTAATTTTCCACATTGCTTTCTACCAGTAAAAATAAAAATCATAATTAACCGGACAAATGTTGTCTACAGCGATTTCAATTTGGGCAGGTCTAAAATTTGCTATACGGTAAAGGATTAAAGACATTTTAGTTCACAAAGTGCAAAATGCTTGCTTTTGTGATAAAATGACAAACTTTCAATGCTTAAAAGAGCTAAATTCTCCGTACGTGAAATTTTTATGAAAATCCGATATAAGTCACCTTTAACACATTCTTAAATCACTCCCTCCCAATGAAGTCTTACACCAGTCCAAATTCAAAGAGGTTGCAGACGACAATTTTAAGTTTGCTTTTTTTGTGGCAGAAAACATTTTGAATAATGAAGAAATTGCTTGTAACAAGCAATTTCTTCATTTTCCACAATGTTTTCCAAAGCTTTCATATTGAGAGTTGTTTAAAAGCGTCACTGTGTGGGAATAGATTAAACAATTACACTTTACTCCAAAATCTGAAGACATTTAAAACAATCATTTAATTTTTGGTTTAGTAAGGAGGAAGGCGGGTGGGCCAGCGATCGGTCACAGACATGGACAATAGTCAGCTCTCTGTTCCATGGCCACGCCCACTGACCTTCGGCATGTCATCGACTGCAGTAATGTAACCCGCATATACATATTCGACTCCCTGGGGATTCGAACAAGGGACCTCGCTTTAACAGCTAGCAAGGCAGTATAAGCACCCCTTATACACTACCCGGCTACATACACCCCCACAACAATTAAGATTCTTCCACGAATCTTCTTTATTCATCATCAGCAACCTGAAATCTCATAACCACCATCACATGTGGGTTATTTACGATGGGCGCCAAATGTAACCCGCAAATAAATATTCGACTCCGTCGGGATTCGAACCAGGGACCTCTCCGTCCCGAAGCAAGCGATCTATCACGTCGCTATAAAAAGCTAGCGTGTACGGCAAGGCAGTATAAGCACCCCTTATACACTACCCGGATACAGTAATATTCCACATTAGTTAAAAAAGAAAATGTCGTATATTGTAGCCAGGGACATTATATAGGAGCTAGATCATTGAATAATGACCTAAACATCGTAAATACAGTTTTGATAAACTGCTGTCACTTTGCTTTAATCGCCAATCCAATAAAACTCTTATAGTGAATGTTGGAGTTCAGAGTTCATTTCCTTCTATGTGAATTGATTCATTGGTCAATCGATTTTTGACAGACAGTGGCGATCCATCAGATACCAGATAGCGCCATTATCTTTCGTTAATTGACCAATCGAGGCTGTCATTCAAATAATCAGTGGACCAATAAAATCACAAATTCAGGCTGGTAGCTAACTTTGAACTCAAACATAGGCCGCCATAAGTGTGAAGTTTTATTTTTGGATTGGCGGCTTAAACGTCGTATCCTATAGCTGACTCAATCTGTACTTTCGACGTTTATGTCATTAAGCAACCATTCTACATTTGTGTTGCATGAAACTCTCCATTTATTTTGCAAAATAACGTCGTTTTAAATCGAAATAGGAGTTCCTGTCGGAGTCAATAGGGAACAACAGGTTAGTGGGCGGAGCCAACGATTAGTCGATTTGTTCGGGGATAATTTTGCTGGAGGTAACATGAGAAAATTATATTAACCCATTCCCACATGATTAAATTTGAAACTAGTCCAAATTCAAAGAAGTTACGGATGACAATTTTAAGTAGATGAAATGTTCAAATTCTTTGTCTTTTGGGATAGAAAACATTGTGGATAATGACGAAATTGCTTGTAACAAGCAATTTCTTCATTATCCACAATGTTTTCCAAAGCTTTCATATTGAGGGGCGTTTAAAAGCGTTATTGTGTGGTAATGGGTTAAGAAGATCCAATCCTATAACTGTATGGTTACTTGGATATTAGGAATGGATTGCATTAAAGGAAAAACTAAATGATTTAATTGGCAGTGGCGCGATTTCACGGGAGGTAATTCATTACTCCGAGAATTAAGTAACAAATCTTTGCTCATCAATGTCGGAGGCGGAAAAATAGAAATGCTATACGGGAAACGCAAAAAACATTGCAATTTCAAAAAACTTCGAAAGTTCCCGTCTAAATATTTGTCTGAGTACGACAGGCTAATGAAGTATAACACGATTTATGACAAAACTCGAGGAAAATGGCCGATATTCGAAACCAACAACCGGAAATGACTGTCACGTGACCCATTTCATGACACGACTCGGAGAAAATGGCGACATGATTGGTTGGTTTATGCCGTGACTTCTTAATGTTGTAATGGTATAGTTTCATTTGTTTCATATTTCTGTATGTTGTCGATGCAACGAGGATTTTTTTTTAATCAGACAAACGGATAAATAATAAAACACAAAACCAAATAAACTTTTGTGATGGTAAAAACGCAAGGTACATCAAAAAGAAGGCTAAAAGTAATAAAGCAACTCGTTTTATTACAGAAAAAAGGAAAACAAGTTCCTCTGCCTTTACAACTTTGCACTGTACAAACTAAGTAGCGTGCTTTGGCTTTCTTTTTTTTCTAATTGACAAATATGAATATGCTACATGGCTCGACCTATAGGTATACGAGTTTTCTATCTTTTTAGTTGCGACGAATTCATACTGAAGGTCTATGTAATTTTCTTTCAATCCTTTCCTTTTCAATGCCTTTTATGTTCCTGTGAATTTATAATTGAGAAAACGTTGTGGAAAAAGAAGAAATTGCTTTAACAAGCAATTCCTTCTTTTTCTGCAATATTTTTACCTTCTAACTGGTTAATTTTCTAATTAAATCTTCTTTTTTTTTTCAGCAAAACCTTTGAATTTGGACAGGTCCAAAATTTTGAAAAACGGGAAAGGGTTAAGAGATGAAGACATTTTTTTTATTTTCATTGCAGTATGAAACGAAAAACAAGATCACACTGTATGAAAACGCAGAGTGGATTCATAATTAAGTGTCATTTCATATCTCGAAGAAAATAAACATTTTATCTTAAATGACATCTAGCGAAAAAAGCAAACATTTCGATACATTTTGAACTATTTTGTGTGCATGCATACAAAATAGCCGCGTGCTCAAATTTTGTTCATTGTGTTTTGAATATTCTTTCGGCAAATAGTGTTTTTGACAGACCAAACTAACAATTAGAGTGATTTATTTATAACTTTTCTAGGATCATTGTATTTCTTTCTTTTCTATGTATTGCATCACTTTAGTGCTGATAATCAGCGTCTATTTGATACGATCTTTTTTTACGAAGCACAGGTGTTACTTAATATTATAGGAACTTGTATTTAAAATATTTCATAGTTTCCTTTATTCCTCAGGTGTACCCTTTTGAAAACAAAATTCCCGTACATACAAATGTGTTGTGTTTTCGATTTTGCATTACACCTGAGCAAAGTCGCTGGCTCAATCAAACAACGCCTGGTCCATTAACATTGACGCTATTAGACTCGAAGGGGCAGCGCGAGAAATACATAAAGCAATCATTTGAGAAAGAGACTAGATACAGCAGAAGCCAGTTAGAGATTGTCGGAGCACACGTTTCTTTGTCCAAAATAATCATAAAGTAATCTAGAACGACCATCCTACATTCGCATTTTAAAACTAATTGACCAATCGCTGGCCCCGCCCTCTTACGTCTTTGGCCACGCACACCGACTCCAACAGGAAGTTCCGCTTCGATTTTTAACAGCGTTATTTTGCAAAATTTATGGTCAGAAACTTGTAACACAAAAGTAAAATGGTTGGTTGGTGACCTAAACGTCGTAACTACAGCTTGAATAAGCTGTAGTTACGGCGTTTAAGTCACCAAACCAACAATAAAGGTAATCAAAATGGCGGCCAATGTCGAAGTTGATTAGCTCGGGTCCGGGCTGAATATATCATTTGATTGGTCGGTTAATACCTTGATTGACAGTCGCGATTGGTCAAGTATACATTTACAATGCAAAAACCAGAATATTCGACTCTAGTCAGCCTCAGCCCTTCGCGCAATCTGACCAGAACCGATGCTTTTTTTTTTTCACTCCGCAAAAGGTCCTCTTTATGACTGACCTGCCACGTTTAAGAATCATTTACGTTTAAATCATTTCCCTATGGTAAGTCCTGAAAGTTAGTATACATCTTGTATATCAAATTCAAATTTCTTTATTGATTTGAAAATCCAGTCATAGGATAATTTCTTGAAGATTCAACATGTGTACAAAAATATTTATATATAAAAAATATTAAAATATGAAATAATAATAATCCAGTAGGTATATATCATCCATGCAATCATGTGCCAACAGATATCAACACCCAGAGTTATATATATATATATAACCTTTGATTTTATGGTATCTATGACCAATTATGAAGGTACCTATGGCCCGTAGTCTTTGTGTTTAGAAGAGCATAACTTACATGGATAATATTTCTGTGCTTCATGTTTGCATGATTATCCAAAATAAGGAAGAGAAAGGAGATAGAATACAAACAATGAAAACAGATAATTATCTCTCTTCAATCCTTTCCTAGACTCATTATAAAATCTTAGACTTGTCCAATCTAAAAGAAGCGCCGCAGCAGATGACAATTATATTTGACAACATTTACATCTCCTGTTTGCATTCTCCTGTTTGCTGTCAACACTATTATGTGAAAATGAAAAGTTTGCTTTTTAAAGAAACCTTTCCATTTCTACAGTCCTTACTTGAAGGTTGTGAACAAAGTCATAAGATAAATAAGGTAGCAGGGCATTTTCTTTTAACATGAAAAGAAATTAAATCGTTCGTATACTTTTAATAGACCCCCCCCCCCAACAAAAAAGGGGGGAGGGGGTGTCAGCATGTCAATTCAAAAAATGTCGAGTAAAACTCCATTACAGCCGAAACCGTTTAATTCGATGTTTTCTCGTCAAGGGACTGTGTAAACAAAACATTGTATAGATTGATCATACATCACCCCGGTGATATATTACACCCGGGGTCTGTAACAGACAAACGATTGACATCACTGTAATAACTCCGTCTAAACGCGCTTTTGATTGGCTCTTTATTAGCTTTTCTCCCACGTGACAATGGCCTTTACATCACCCATTGTGATTGGTCAATACGTGTGTAAACAGCTTTATTTGCGTTTCTCGCGAGCGATGTCGGTTTGTTTGGGTAATAATAATGACATAAAATCCATTTTCTGGTCAAATTAAATAACGCTAAGATTTAGCAAATAGACACACGCGTCGTGACTAGAAAAGAGGGTATAAAACGGACTTAAAACAGATACAATGTCCACGTGACCAGGTCCTGAGTTGGGACAATAAAACGGGCTGAAAATTTGATCTGTTTTCGAAACAATGGCCCTGATACAGAATTCGCTTCTATATTACCCTTTATTGTTTCTCCTTTACATGAGAAGTTCCGTACGGTTTTAGAGAAAACTATGATTGCGAGTCTCTTTTTGTCAGAACGCGTTTTGCTATGAAAATGGACTGTAGCATTAAGTAATGGTTTCCCCTGACAACGACGTCGTAAAATGATGTCATAATACATGGAATGACGTCATTTTACAATAAATATTAATTGATTCATGGAATATTTTTCGCCGATAAATCGCGAAAAAGTCAGGTCATTTTTGGGAAAAGAATATCCAATTCTTTCTCGTAATTTACTAATTTAACCACATGGATAGAAAGTATTCAAATCCTTGTTGCTATCACTCTTAATTAAAGGTGTCTCGTTGAATGATTTCGGTTTTAATGATCACTCATTCAACCCCCTGTACGTTGTAGTAATGTAGGAATATCGACGTTGATCGAATAAGCTGAAGATACGAGGATTCGGCCGCCCGCTGAAAATAATGGTTTGTAATGTGATGATAGAAAACATAGACATGTAAACGTGAAACAAAGGGCAAGGTCGTTGAGCCACCAAATATCGTATCGAACCTTGTGGTTTGTGGTATATAAGCCAAACTACGTTATGGCAGTTACATCCATCCCACGCAATCACGCTTTTTCCCGCTCCTAGAAATAAAGCTTATGAAAACACTGTTGATGTACCCTTCCTCAATAACCAACAATAGTAAGATTTTTAATAATTGAATATCATCAACTAAATTTGTCTCTTGTAACATTTTGGATTTGAACAAGTTTAAAATTTCTCGTCTGGTGATCAGTAGGACAAGTCTTAGCAGTTCTGTATTATGTACATATAAATATTTAAATACCGACTATGATTTATAAATTTATCTAAACGCGCTACCACGAAAGCGGAAATTACACTTGTCCAAATTTAGATTGTCGTCTCATACACTGCGGATAGAAGCTGGTAGATATGGTCACAACAGGGTCGAAAGAAATCAGCGATTGTGCTTAGCCTACAACATTAATGAATTGAGGAAGAGTTTCACTTTTTATAAGAATGTCCATATTTTGCTGATATTAGAAAAACTTTACTGAAAAAAAAAAAACGCTCGCCGTTATATGGTGAACTTTATTAATTTGATGAAATCTAATGATAAAACTCTTCTCCTAAACCTTTGTAAACTTTCAAAAGAAGTTTTTTTTTTACGTAGAACTGGTATAGTATGCAATTTTTAATTTGGTAATATTTGTTGCTTGTTTTTTTCTTCATTTTCCCCTGCATCTCTGCCAGGATAAACAAAAACAGAAATTGTAGATTGTTCGTGTAAATGTAACGTGTTGTGTTGTGTTTTGTTAAATTGTATATGTATATTTGTATATGACAAGAAACTGTAAAGTTTACGTCAAATAAACTAGCCATCTATCTATCTTGTTTCACGCCTAACACTCACGCCCAAAACAATGGGGGTCTGGTAGTTGTTGAATCGCTTTGATGAACATCGTACCTACAGCTTATCATATTAGAATTTTCTGTCTTTGGCAGAACAATAGCGACAGTGTCGTTTGGAAGATTTCTTTTACTATTGTTTCTCAAAAGTTAGCGAAATTATTGGCCAAAGAGTGTCAAAACCGATGTCATTATCATTGCCAATACTTCTGTAAACAGGGACACGAGTTGTATTGTTATTTCACCAAACGACAATGTTGAAATTAGATCTGACCGTAATCCTCTATTTATTAAATTTATTAACTTTATTGCCAATTTGAGGGGGGGGGGAGGTGTATCCATTCAAAAGGCCATGGTATTCGATTTTGAATTTATCTTTAAAGCGATACCGTTGATCATAACTCGAAATGAGTTATTCATTCATGTTAATTCAAGTAAGATACAATTTACATGATTTGAAATCATTATTGTGGATTAAAACGTTCATCAGCTCTTGGCTATCAGTCTAAATAGACAGACATATCAAATCCTGCATTAAGCCAAGAGTTACCCTTTGAACCATGACATTCTCTAAATTTATTGGAATGATTTTCGTTGGTTTTGCTATTTAAACGTTGTAATCACCGCTTATTCAAGCTTTAGTTAAGACGTTTGGGTCTCCGACAAAACATTTTACTTTCTTGTTACATAATACTTTTCATAAATTTTGAAAATTAATTCTTTTTATTATCTAAGTCATATTCCTGTCGAAGTCAGTTGGCGGGACTTGTAATCCGTCATTTATCAATTCTTTCGATTCAACCAGAAAAATTTGGTTCCTTGGGTTCATTTAAGAAATGAAGAAAATATTTTTTTCATTGAGGTATAAACCTAAAATCTTCGCGCATTCATACATTAATGGGATTAAGATTTTAGGTCCATACTTAAAAAAAATAAAATCTTCGTCTCTTATAAATGATTGCCATCAAGCAAAACAAATAACATATTTTACTAGTTCTAGTAAAATTATTTTGGTCTACTTTATGCGCAAGCGTACAACTTAGTTACGTTTTCAAAATTTTGTTAATAGAGCTATGGAAAGAAAATTTCATACAATTAAAACGCCTGGAGCATGAAAGAAGCATCTAAAAGAAAAAAAATCGAGAAACGACAAAGCGAACAATAAAGGCACTACACGGTCCAGGAAAATTGTCACCATGCTCACGTGATCATCGACGTCATTAGATACCAACCTCGTTGTAGTGGGCTTAATCGCCGTCCTTTCTGATCGATTAAGATAAATGCTATTTCTATGATTAACCTTTAACATTTTTGTCTTTTAATTTTTCAAATGTTCGTATGAATTGTTTTAATCAGGTAGATACATCAAATTTTGAAACACTTGTTTTGATCACCAACGGGCGCCAGAATGGGCATTCTTTGTCCATATTCTAAATTTTGCAATCGACAAATGAACTATCTTTACTTAAATATCATCCCAAATGACCAGAATATTTTTTTTTATCTGGGGATGGGGGGTGGATAAGGTGGTGGATTGCAAATTTTTTGGACCCATAGTATTCTTGAATGTTGAAAAAATGGATTTCTAATGTTTTCTATGAAGTAAATTTATCATATCATCATATGATTTTTGTTTAACAGTGTGACATTTTTACGTTATAATTGGTTTCATTCACATTCCCGCGATTCGCCCTTTCTACACTTCGCCCGCTAAATATTGCACCGATCATGTTTTGATAAAATTACTCAACATAGCCATAGCAATCACCCCTCGCGCCGATGTCAATCAAATATCGATTGGCCAATCAAATAATTCATTTCGACCTAATATAAGTGTTGGACTCCGACATTTAAACCATTTAGAGACGCTAAAATTTTAGAAATTCTATTTATAGTATATTGAATTCTCTCAACTACGACAGTGACTCTTGTCTTTTTCAACCCTAGTGGAGAACAAATATTATGTTTGACTCTTACGGGATTCGAACCTACGCTTATACGGCCACGCCCCCTAGCACTGCAATGTCCGACGTCTTTAACCTCTGCGCTACCGAGACATCCCAAACCTCTACGCTACAAAGACATCCCGAATGATGGGGATGTCTCGGTAGCGCAGAGGTTAAAGACGACGGACATTGCAATGCCAGGCGGCGTTGTCGTATTCGCGTAGGCTAAAATTTTAGACTAGTCCAAATTGTAATATGTAGCGGACTACAATTTCCAGTTAATGACATTTTAACAATCTTTGTCTTTAAGCAACTTTTTCTGTTTTCCAAAGATATGTAAGAGGGGCCCCAAAAAGCGGGATTGTACGGGAATGGATTCGATCAAACATTTTTCTCAGTTTGGTGGCTTAAACGTCGTAACTACGGTTCATTACCACCAATCGATTGTCCACTGACAATATATTTTTCAAACTTAAGTCGCATGATTTCTCGGTTGAGTTCCCTTGTCGGAGGTCATTATGAGCGGTCATCGATCCGCGAATATAAAAATTTTGGCAATTTTTACCTTTAATTGACATAAAATTGGTTGATTGATTAAATGGGATTGAACGCCGCTTTTAACAGTATTTCAATCTTATCGCGGCGGTTGGAGCTCCTAACAATGGATTTTCCTGGTATTTCTTGCACCAGTTCTACCACTACCTCCTTTCCTAGCCTCCAGCTGCTACTCCACTTAGGTTTACGATTATCCACCCATTGGTGAGAGACAAATTTCGGAAAGAATATGTGCCGCCGCCGGGGATCGAACCCATGACATCCCATGACTGAGGATTAGGAGTCTGACGCGCTACCGACTGTGCTTTGACGGCAGCAACTGACATAAAGAAAAAGGGGAAAAATCGGTGAAGGGTCGGTTCGTTAAATCCAGTCGTGCTTGATCAACTCTCCGTGGAGAAGCAAACCCTTACAGAATCAAGTGTATTGCTTGCATTTTTGCGATTGGCCATGATGTATTTCGCGATTTTTACCATCTTTTCATAATAATTCCCATTGAAGAATTGCTCCTATCGTATTCATTTAACAAAATCCCGCCTTTTTACGGCCCTCAAGAAATAAACATTGGAATACATTGTGGAGAATGAAGAAATTGCTCTTCATTTTGTCCGCTTTGTTTTCATCACAAAAAGACAAAAATAGAAATGAGATAAATAAAACGCCCAATTTAAACTGTCGTTTACAACTTCTTACAACTTTGACAAGAATAAAGTTTTGTCGATTGAAAAGTGGTTGATCAATTAGAAAAGAAAGGTGAAAAATTGTGGATATCATTGTTCACGGTATTTTTATTGTGATTATTGAATTCAATTTTACACCAATCAAAACAAATATTCATACAAAAAAATAATAAATGAATAAGATAGAATGAATAACAAATAAATAAGTTAATAATCTAAACGATTTTGGTAGTTTAGCCTGGTTGCCGAATAGTTTCCGAAAAGGGAAAAATGTCCAAGAAGTAAAGGGAAAAACAGAATTACATTTGTAATTATCTCCCCTGGTCACGTGCCGATTATCTTCTAAAGTCAAAGAGCGTCACGCTGACGCGGATAATCGAAGTTTTTAAACGCTTTTTTAATGTTGTCTTTTTCACATAAAAACCCCCTCGACGATCGTTGTGTACATATGTGATCGCCATTCAAAAAGGATCCATCAAGGAAAATAGTTGACAGCTCAGGTCGATTAGAATTGCCAATGAAAAGTTAATGCATAGTGAGGTAGAATGAATAAAAAATCTACCAAGAGTAAAAAGCTTCCACCCGATCAGCCTGCAGTCTGACTGATGTTGATACTGCTACATGTAACACTTTACAGATGGTCTCGTTTTTGTTACATGTCGAATGGTTTCGTATCGTTTCACACAAAAAGAGGATAAAACTTATTACATGTACAATAAGACTGGTTAATTTTTCAAAAAAATCCACTGGCTATTTCGAAGCGGCTGTAAGCCGCAATTCTCGGGTCTTTAATTCAAAAACAAACTTTAGCACCACACTGGCACTAATCCCCATTGACAGTTAATCAATTTTTAGAAGCCACAAACTAAACAAGTAAACAGTTCCGCAGTAAATCCAGTATTCTAATTCATTGGTCGGATTAGAAGCTACCTTTGGCATTTTCTGACGATTTAAAATTTCATGCTTTGAATTTCGTTTAAGAAATGAAGAGAATATTTCTTGTATTCATTGAAAGCATTTGTTACATTTTGATTTAATGATGTCGATTAGACGTGAAATATTATATGTTTTCAGATCCTAGATTTTTGTTTAATTATTAGTATGTTCGAGACTAAGTGTATTTTAGAACTCCAAAATAGAAAGAAAATGATTTAACGGTGTTAAGCTCTAAAATTTAAATATATATCGAGGGTACAAATAATTCCTCCCCCTTGAAAAGCTCTAAAATTTAAATATATATCGAGGGTACAAATAATTCCTCCCCCTTGAAAATAATATTATGAACAATAAGAAGAGAAACAAAGTCATTTTCATTATACTTTACTATAAAAAGAGACGTCCAGCATTCGGTTTTGTTGCCCAATGTATCGCACGACTAGTCCTATCCGTTGATAGTTTTTTTTTTTTTTTTTTTTTTTTTAATTAGGAACGAACGAGGTAAACACAAACACCGGTTTCAATACCTCAAGCCGAAGACCTGATATATTTAGGAAGGCATTGAAATAGATAATAAGTAGCCGGTCTTTTTTACATGGGTTTTTTCGCATTCAATACTTATACAATGAAATTTACACTCCCTAACTATCTCTTGTAATAATCATTTTTTCTCCCCAAAAATTGCAACATAAAATAATTTTGAAAATTATTTTCGTTATCTGTTCGGGAAATCTTTCCTTAGCTGGTTTGTGACCTATTCTCAACTGAAACCAATTTTAACAGAGTTTTCAGGATTCTTTTGTGGTGAGAAATTTGTCCCTACGCGAGCCATTTACCCTTTCCTGTTCATTCCCTGGTTATTACGTCCCTTTGATTTCATAATTGAGAAATTATTGCAGATAAAGAAGAACTCTATGTAACAAGCAATTTCTTCTTTTGCCACAATATTTTCTACCCTGAATGGTTGCTTTTCAAATTAAACCAACTTTTAAGTTTCGTCTGCAAAACCTCTGAATTAGGATAGGTCTCAAGTTTTGCCAAACAGGAAAGGCTTAAGCCTTAAAACACATGTACTCGCAAATTGTGAATCTACTAACTCGTTACCAAGGATTTACTACATGTATCTTCATATTCAGATGTTGGCTATAAAACTGATATAATGATCGAAGAAATAACTTAATTAAAAGCGAAATTCCTCCTGGCAAGCACTTATTTTTGTATATTTATTTGCTGTAAACATTGTAAACATATTTAATGCAATAAACTTATTGTATTATATTGTATTGTATTTAGCCGTGATGGTTTCTACATGTACCTTTAAAATATTATTTTTATTATCACGTTTACTTTGAAAACTGACTGATATTATATTTGCGCCTTTGATTTTTGCTGTGTCATCTCACTCTAAAAAAAATCTTCAGATTATACAAAACCGCAAAAGATTTCATTTATACGGTATTTGTGCACATGTCTATTCGTGTCCTAGTGTAATTTTGGTCACGTGTTATGGACAAAGTTAATGTTTGCAATTTAAGATAGGCTTTTTACTCAATTACTACAAAACACGTGCACCACGTGCAATCGGAGACAATAATCACATAATAAGGATCCTCTCCAGAATGACTATTCAGACATCGGATATTTCCGGATCAATCGTCGGTTATTTCCGTAAAGGCCAACCTAAGGTCGATTATTAAATTCAGGAGATATACATACAATTCGTGTTTTTTCTGAGTCTTTTGAGTCTGTGGTTAATAAATATATATATACACACTATTTTGTGTTTCTATCTTTGAGTGTGTGTGTGTGTGTGTGTGTGTGTTTTTTTTATTATTTATTTATTTTTTTTTTTAGCTAGCAAAGCTTCAACTTTGATTGCTTTAGTTGACAGTCAAATTTTGAGGTCTTCTTAAAGTTCAACGAGTGCAACCTACCACTTGAGGCTTAACCACTTAATCTTTTGAACTACACCATAAAAAGTAGTTCTTATGTATTCCAGGAACATTGCAAACTCTATTGAAATTGTAGAGAACCTTTTTAAAATCATAGTTTAACCCTTTCCCACTCAATTCCGCTTTTAAAGCATCTCAAAAAACCAAAATCAAAAAAGAAAAAAGAGAAGAACTTTAGAAAACATTTTGGACAAATAAGAAATTGCTTGTAACAAGCAATTTCTTATTTGTCCACAATATTTTGTACCAAACAAGGTAAGGATTTTCTAAATCAGTGAACTTGAAATTGTCGTCTGCAACTCCTTGTCTAAGATTTTCTCATGTTGTAATGGGTTAACTCCTGGGTTACTTTAACCTCATTTATTTATCACGATAACCCTTGGACAAGAATATTATACTTAACAAAACTATGTTTACTAGCTTACAGTATTTTCAGTACTTTGATTTAAGAGAGAATTAATGAATTTGGACGCTATGTCTCCTGTTACACCTCTTACAGTTGAACTTATTGGTAGGCAAAGGAAATGTTTTACGTCAAATAAACTATCTATCTATCTATCTATCTATCTATCTATCTATCTATCTATCTATCTATCTATCTATCTATCTATCTATCTATCTATCTATCTATCTATCTATCTATCTATCTATCTATCTATCTATCTATCTATCTATCTATCTATCTATCTATCTATCTATCTATCTATCTATCTATCTATGTATCTATCTATCTATCTATCTATCTATCTATCTATCTATCTATCTATCTATCTATCTATCTATCTATCTATCTATCTATCTATCTATCTATCTATCTATCTATCTATCTATCTATCTATCTATCTATCTATCTATCTATCTATCTACCTATCTATCTATCTATCTATCTATCTATCTATCTTTATTTCTATCTCTATCTCTCTATCTCTATCTATCTATCTATCTATCTATCTATCTATCTATTTATCTATCTATCTATCTATCTATCTATCTATCTTTCTATATATCTTTCTATCTATCTATCTATTAAACTTTTAGCACTCGAGTGATGTTTTGAAATAATTTCTCTCTATTAAGCGACCACTTTTATTAGGCGACCTTATTCAAAATTCCTTTACCAAAACATAAGCTTATAATAATTTGACAAATTTAAAAAAAAAAAGAATCAATAAACAAACAAAAACAAAACAATCAAAATACCTTAACTAAGTCCTGTGTTATTTGAACTCTCAGTTAGACGATTCTAATTAGTTCTGACAACATAGGATTGAATGAGAACATTAACATAGGTTCCTCGATCCCTTAATGCAGGATTCAAAAAGAAAAAGTATTATAGCTGTAAACCGAAAAACACTTGAGTGGCCGATAGACGCAAATGGTTGTGACAAAACAGTCGTCATTGTTTTTGATTTATGAGATTTTTGCTTCGAAGAATGACATTTTATTCCTGATGAAGTATAACTGTTGTTTACCGTTTTATTTTTATGTCCACGTCATTTTGTAAGATTGGTGATATCAACTGGTAAACAACTGGTAAATAACAACTCCCTAATATAGCCTATAACTGAAATCTGTTTGTCGCCAAGACGAAATACAAATCACAAAATTACAGTATATATTTTCTCCTCGGTACAGATACAGGGACTGTGTCATTCAAAGTCGACCAATATCCATTTTTTACTCTTAACGAATCAAATAAGTGCTATTAAGTGTTAAAGATAGCCATGGAAAACGGTGAGAAAATGGGTTTCTGTTTCTTTTTTCAATTTAGCTCTCCTTTTGTAAAAAATAATTTCTACTATATGAGTGTGTGTGTGGGGGGGGTGTTTTTACTTAGGTGTATAGAACAAGAAAAATGAATGCATGACAAGTAGACGTAAAGTTTGAACAACAAAGTCGAAAACTATTGTGATTTTAAAGATGTTTGTTTGTAAGCAAGGAACAATTGATCCCGGTGAAGTACAGGATCTGTCTTAACCCATTCCCACACGAAGACCACTTTTTGATTCTCATGAAGAAAAACAATTGAGAAAAGATTATGTGAAAAGAAGAAATCCATTGTAATAAGCAATCTTTTCATTCTACAGAAAACATTGTGTAAAATGAACAATTTCTTTAGAAGCAATTTCTTCATTTTACACAATGTTTTCTACCCAGAAGTACGAAAGAGTCTAATATCTCATCAACTTCAAATTGTCGTCTTTAACATTTTTTTCAAATTGGACCAGTCTAAAATTTTGCCGTCTTGTAATGGGTTAATATTTTCATGAAAAAGGAGAAAAAGCGATACAAAATTGTGCAGGTAGATGTTTAAAAGGGAAATTTACTTAGCATCAGTTTCAAATTTGCAAATTTATGTCGTCTGCAGCTTATTTCAATTTAAACCAATTCAAAACACTGTCGCCTGTTAAAATGTTAAAGAAAATCTCTGTTAATTGCAGAACATGTATGTCTGCCTTCACTAATGCTCGGGAAGTCATAAACAACAATTTCACTCTCCCCGTGGCAAGCGTCTTGACGTTGCCACGCAATTCCGCCATCTTGGATATTGGCTCCCGGTTTTACGATTTCCGGTCGGAAAGTGTTTTGTCCGGGCCCGGAAAATGTATGGAAGTTTTCAATTACGTAAACATTTTATCAAGGAAGGAAGTTTTTTCCTTGTTTGGTCGCATTTCACTCCGTCTTACGCTATTTACCAGACGGCAACTATTTAGGGTAGATTAATCTAAAGAAGTTGCAGACGCAAAACAATGTTCTGATTGGACAAAAAACATTTAACGAAAAGAATAATATTCTTTCAGAAAAAAAAAAGTTCTCCCCTATTAAGAGTTATTTATTGTCTAGCTTATTCAATTGAAGATCGCTGACCCCTACGCATACTCAGTAAAACTGTTTGAAGGTGATCTAAACGTCGTAAGTACAGCTTATTTCCACACAATAAGGCTTCAAAAAAAAAAGTTTTGGAAAACAGTGTCGATATTGTTAAAACTTATTTTCACTTACACAATGTTTTCTTCCTCAAAGATTTTTCGAAATTTCATCAACCAAAATTTGTTTTATTTTCTTTCAATTTGGACTAGTCTAAACTTGCGTCGTCTGACAGATCGTTGAAATTATTGTAATCAAAAGAGTTTAATTGCTAGATAGTACATTGGTACTACATGTTTTACAGGTTGGATATTACTGAACGGTCTTTAAATAGGAATAGACCATTTCTACTTTAATGTAATTAAATATTGACAGGTCTTAATAACTTTACGTTAACGCAAAAAAAAAAAAAAAAAAAAAAAAAAAAACAGTTTTGTTAACAACATCCAACCGGGTAGAGGCATTTCTTCTTTTTCTACAATGTTTTCAAAAGTATATAATCACACAGACGTAAAATCCCGAGTTTGAACACGATATGATTAAAATCAGTTTTCGTTTAAACTACGATAGTAACAATTTGTCCAAGAATTCAATACACGAAAAAGGGTTTATCTGAAAAATCAGCGTTGACGTATTTTTTCCTGTATTTTTATTTGTTTTGTTTTGATGCTTTGATTAAACAAATCAATTGACCAAGCAGAAATTATCTAAATCATTTTAGTACAGGGTGTGACTGTCCAAGAATTTAATAATGCATGTATTCTTTTCATTTGTTCCCATCAAACCCATCTATCGTAATTTCATAATATGTCATCATTTTTACGTCATCGTATATTGTTACTCTTTCAGCATGGTTATGGCGTGTATCATTTTTTATTAAATCATCACATTCACCTAATTTTCATACAGTGAAGGCAACATTACAAAAAAGATTTATTTTCAAATTGTTTTATTTGAAATGATTGTCTTCTTGTTTTACCTTCATAAAATAAAGACATTATTATTATTATTATTATTATCATGCAGATACCGACGTAAATAGAAATTTCGTCTTATCTTCCCAGATCGACTTAACAAGGTTTAACGGCACATTATGTACCGTGGCAGCGGAAATAGGTCACGATAATAACGAATTGTTTTTATTAACCAACTACCTGGCGACAAATGAATAAAATATAGGTAAAATGAAATCTATTTGATCTAGTTCTCAACGAAGAATATACTAAAGACCAGTATTTGAGCTCGCAAAATAAAACACTAACATATATTATCAAAATAAAACTCTTTCAAAGTCTAAACTCTATTAGAAATATGTGATTTTATTTAATGCGTTTCGATTGATAATTTAGATTTCATTTTATTGTTCAACAGATAAAACAGTGAAATTATAAAATGATAAAATCACAGTTTTTGGTAGATTTAATAGATATGGCTTTGAATTATATTTAGTCATATTTACATTCATTTCGTGATGTTGGGACGTCTTGGTCTTGTCAAGGGCTTAAAATGTCCTCAAGTTTTTAGGTAACTGATGGGACCAATCGCTGGTGCCGCCCACTGACTTCCAAGGCCCCGCCCTTTAACTCCAACAGGAAGTTCCACTTCGATTTTAACGGCGTTATTCTGCAAAATTTGTGGTCAGTAGCATGTAACAAAAAGTAAAATTGTTGGTTGGCGACCTAAACGTCGTCACTACAGCTTAAATAAGCTGTAGTTAGGACGTTTAAGTCGCCAAACCAACAAAAAGATTAATGAAAATAGCGGCCAATTTCGGAGTTGAAAGATCAGGTCCGGGCTGAATAAATGGTTTGGTTGGTGGATGCATTCTTTGATAGCCATCGTGATTGGTCAATAGCCGTGGTTACTGAGATCTGGTCCGAAAGTATACGTATCTTTCTCTATCTTCCTAATTGATTTTTTGCGACAAGAATAGAATCTTAGTGTGCTCTTAATATAAGATAGATCTTTCTTTTGGTGAACAACAAAACGTGCTTCTGTGTGTTCAAAATTTACGGTTTGTTGTTTACTAGATTAAATATACAATGGTCTTACACTAAAGCATTCGATTCCCGACGGCGGCACTCATTCTTTCCGACTATTCGTCTCTCACCAATGGGTCGATAATCGTAGACCTATGTGGGATAGCAGCTGGAGGCTAGGAAGGGATGTAATGGTAGTACTGGTGAGAGAAATACCAGGATTCCATTGTTAGGTGCTCCAGCCGCCGCGATATAACTGTAAGATTGGTGAAAGCTGCGTAAAACCCCATTCAAACAGACAAACAATACACTGAAGCAAGCATTGACTTCTGTATCATTCTTTGCAATCTGCTCAGTTTAGCGGCATGGTCGCTGTACTCTTCCCTAGAGTCCGGTCGCAAGTCAAGGGTTCGATTCCCGCCCCCTACGCTGGTCACATGGATCTTGTATATCTTTACACGAAGAAGGCAAGTCTGACCCCAATCGGAACTCCTCGTTCAATTCTCCGAATCAAACTTCGGATGTACATCGTAGGACTGATTTAAAAATTCACGTGACACACTTCAAAAAATGCGCTTTCCGTTATGCAAAGCAACTGCGGTAAAATGTTTCTCAAAACGTTCTATAAGAAGTCTGTTTGGTCTTCAAAGGAAAATTTAAATCAGAGAAAAATAGCATAGAACATAAAACACAGGAAATTTAAGTTTTTAAGCGATTTCTAGACTTTTATCCATCCGGGTTTACCGAGATTACGTACTACGTTTTCTTACACTGTTTCCGGTTAACAAAATGCACCTTTTTGTTACATAATGTTCCGCCTTATATACATCCGACGTTTGATTCGTGCAATTGAACGAGGGGTTCCGATTGGTCTGCTTCCTCAAAATGAAACCCATTTTAATATAATTATAATTCAGTTCACGCACGATACTTCCAACAATTTTGCATCGTCCATTTTGAACTGATAATCTAAATAAACTGTGAGTGAGCACCTATAAATAGAATGCACAAACATTGATCAGACTGCACAGATGCGCAGGCTAATTTGAGTCTCTTTTT
Source organism: Fragum fragum (assembly GCA_946902895.1). Taxonomy (NCBI): domain Eukaryota; kingdom Metazoa; phylum Mollusca; class Bivalvia; order Cardiida; family Cardiidae; genus Fragum; species Fragum fragum. The sequence continues at coordinate 5,173,020 of OX336373.1, forward strand.
GAAGCACACGTGTTGTTAAAAATCTTATGTACATACTCAATTAACCCATTACCTTAATGCAAAATATTAGACTAGCCCGAATTAAAAGGAGGTGCAGACGACAATATAAAGTGTATGAAATAAAAAAAATCTACATTTCTTTATCAATTTTCTGGGTAGAAAACATTGAATGAAATGCAGAAATTGCTTGTTACAACCAATATATTCATTTTACACAATGTTTCTCCTATTGTTTTTCTCGAGGAGAGGTCAAGAGGCGTCATTATGTGAACATGGGGTAAACGAGATTTGTAACCCTATTAACACAAGTAAAACCATCTTCTCAAATTTATCTTTTCAATTTTCAGAATTTTGATGTATGTAAATTAAAATAAATCATTAAATAGTCAAGAAAAAAGTATGCTTAAAGTGTTTGTTGTTGTTTTTGTTGTTGTTATATTTCAATTTCAATATTTTTGAATTCGCATTTAATTTTACTGTGTCCCGGCGTAAATGGCTTTCTTAACGAGAAAAATACCCAACATTAAGACGGCGTCGTCCAATTAGGGAACCATTCGAGTTGCCGTCACGCAATGGCGGCATTAAAGCGTCTTGAATTTGTCAACAGAAATTTGTCTTCCATTCTTAGCTCTTAAATGGTTAGGCATAAAATCTTCTTGACACATCACGGATGATCTAAGGACATTCTTTTTCCATTTTTTACTGACTAAATGACACATTTTCTGCAAATTCTTCTGTGAAAATGTTATTTGGCTACTTTATTTGTTTAATTCGACATTTTTTTCTAGCCAGTATGTAAAAATAGTCTTTAATGACGTATGTATTCTCAAAATTCGTTATTTCTAAACGTTCTAATCTTGTAGACTAAACAAATTGTATTTTCAAATGCAATCTTATAATAATTAAGAATTGGTCTGTTATGATTTCAAAAATTAAACAAACATAACAAACAAACAACAAAAACAACAAAACAAGAAAAGAAAATCTTGTCTTTTTTGGGGAGTGCTATCGACATCGAAAACATTTTAAGCTCATTTTCTCGAAGGCTTTCTATCTAATTCCCACATAATCCCGCTATTCGATTCCCCTCATGAAGGTTTTGACAAAATTGTTGAAAATGAAGAAATTGTTTGCAACAAGCAATTTCTTCATTTTCTATAATGTCGTCTATCCAAACAGTCAAAAAATTATATTTAAGGACCATTCAATTGTCGTCTGAAACGTCTGTCAATTTAGATCAGTCTAATATTCTGTAACGAGTTTTCAGATGTAAAAAAAAACGTAATGTCAACTCGAAAATTTGGGTTCTATACCGTTCTTAACAACCTCACAGTACCGTTTTCAACAACCTCACAGTTTTACAAAGGCGAACTTCACTTATCCAAATGCTTTACCTGATGTCACCAGTGCTAGGGTGGTGACCACGTGACCAATGGTGCGGCGTGGAATCGAACCCCTTTCCTCGATTTCTACCGAACCACCAGTCCGTCGCTCTAATCACTGACTCACGTAAGATCCGGGACGTCTTCTGTAGTGAAACTAAGAATTGACGGAGCGTCGTTGCCAACCAAAATCTCAACTGACCAATCAGATCATTGATTTATCATGGAACGGATATGTATACCCCCCGACTTTCACGTAAAGGATTTTATCATACGAGAAACCTAAGCGTCATAACTACAGGCAGCACTAGTGGTGCTTAGGTCGCCCAACAACGAATAGTATTGCGTTATGACAATGCATGTATATTGCAAACTAACGCAGTTTGATATCTTAGCCTAGCTGTCATGTCGGAGATAAATGGGCGTGGCTACTTGTCCGACATTTATCAAGCATTTGTTGTTAGAAGAGAGAGAGATAGACAGAGAGAGACGGAGAGGGAGAGAGCGAGATTGACAGACAGAGAGACAGAGAGACAGAGAGAAAAATGTAATCTACCTCGGATTTTAGAGAAGATGCAGTCTTGGACTGGTTGATAAAAAACATTTCCAGTATGATTCCGCTTTTCTATAACCCCCCAACCGAAAAAAATATTGGAAACATTGTAGAAATTAAAGCTTTTGATTGTAATCATAAGCATTTCTCAACTAACACGATGATTTCTGCACAGAAAGAAAAAGGGTTGTTAACCCTGGTCATGCTGTGTAAATTAACTTACTGAATTGCTGTAAAATCAGAGGGCTAAAACCACTTTAAACTTATTGTTCAAAAATCAATATTTCTTTGAGAAACCAATTGCATAAGCAACTCTGGCAGGACAAAAACAAGCAGGAAGTATAGTCTAAGATCAGACTGCACTTATGTGCAGGCTGATCTTGGTCTACACCTCCTGCAAAAACTGGAATATTCCGGGTTCAGCATGACAAGGGTTAAGGTTTCTCGAACTTCGTTCAATTTAGACTAGTAAAAAAATGTTGTCATCTGATATTCAATGGGTAAAACTTTGTCTATAGTTTTAATTTATAACACAGGTAACAAAACGTCTGACTATAAAAGGTGTTTTGTCCATATATGGAAGAAAGCTGGGTAATCGATCATGCCGTACGTACCAGGCTATACCGGTAATCTGACAGGATCTCCAGAAATGTAACCGACATCATAGGAAAATCAGAATTTCCTCACAGCTTCCTTTTACCGTATATACCAGGACGGTTTTGTGTTAACCCATACCAGTAAAGCTTTCGTAAATATTAGTTTGCTTCGTCTATTTATCTATTTATTTTCAATGCATAACTTCTTTGCGACCAATTTCAAATATTGTTTATTGACCAGAAAGAACTAATCACATTGTATGAATACGCAAAGCGAATTCATACGCAAGTGTGATTAGGTCTTTCGTTTCATACCTCCATGAAACAAAAATATTCTCTTCATTTCTTATAATTTAATGACATCGAGCGGGAAAAAAAACACACAATATTTTACGAATTGTGATACATTTATGGGACTATTTTGTGATTTCAAGTTTGTTCCGCTCACTCTCTTTTAAATTGTTCTGTTTTCATTCCTTGAACCTGAGTAATCATTTGTGGAATTTTTCCTCAGACCAACATTCTATCAATTTTGATTTATACTGGATTTTATAGCATTCTATTTTTATTAAAAAAAGAATTCCGTAGCCACCAAATTTATGGACATCGAAAGAAGTCGCAATGGCTTTGAATTTTGAGACGACAATATCCATACTATCCAACCTTTTCCAACCCTCTAGAAAAAAGCCTAAAACATTGTTGAAAATGAAAACTGAAATGACGGTTGCACTAGAGTGAGAAAGGAATAGAAACCGTGGTAAGGTGCGCTAACCGACATGATACAACAGTTTTAGTTTTATTTATATATATTTTTTTCTTATAGCGAAGATAAATCTCCACATAAGCAAACAGTCGCCCTCGAAAATTAAAAGCAACACATTCCTGAACATTCCTGCCTTTTGACGCTCCCAAAGAAAAAAAAAAAGCTTTGAAGAATTTTGCTGAATACGAGGAAACTGCTTGTGACAAGCAATTTCCTCATTATTCAAAACGTTTTCTACACACACACACAAAAACCCACTATGTTATTTTTTTTTGTTTGTTTGTTTTTTTAAATTCTATCAACTAAAATTTGCCGTCTGCAACTTCTTTCTATCTGAACCATTCTAAGATTTTGTCATCAAGTAATGGTTAACTCTTTTGGGCGGGTATATACGTTTCACCGGCGGCACTGCATTTATCTACTCAAATTTTCAGGAAAATGTGGAAATACAGTTCAATATGTAACAACCGTGTACTCTAATTTCTGTCAATAGAAAACTTTCATTAAGTCTGAAAGACCGCGGGTTGCCATGGCGACTGATGGCGTACCGGAAGCGGAGACAAACCCGACTGAAAAGTTCGTTAGGCGTATCAAAACTCATCAAACAATGTTGCGTGCTTAGAAATCGAAGAGCTTTTGCATTCATCCTTTACTAGGCGTCAATACCTTAGTGAAATATAAGTTGAAAGAGCTTACTGTAATTTAAGAATAAACGCAAACATTCAGTTATGAAAATATTGTCTGAGAAGAAGAAAGTAATTAGTAATTAATATTTTTCTTCTTTTTTCCCTAAGATATGGTAATGAAAAGCTTTTATGTGTAAGGATTCACTCGTCGCAAATTAAGGATACTTTTAGAAACTGATAACGATAAAAGGGGTTTTTGAAGAACAGCGATTTTAGAGACATTGTTTTTAATTCTTGGCATTACTTCGATTTCAGGGAAAAAAAATTCAAACGTGTTTGCTTGTTTTGTGATAGAAAAGTTAAAAATATATATCAGAAATAAATCTTTCGGGGACAAGGGTTTATGTCGGCGAAGGATGTCAGAATACATTTCCCGGGCTCATTCTATATCCGACTTCCGGTTCTATAGACGGGTTCCCCATAACGGCTTGCAGAAGACATGAATAATCCATTTTCACTCCTTTTTACCGTTCGAGGAGAATAATCGACTTGCTTTTAGAATATGGAAAAAAAAGATCAATGTATTTATTCACTGTTTCTATCCGTTGTCATTTAACGTCAATAAGTGCCATGTTTCATGTTTGATCTCTGGGAAAGTATTTGCATATCGGTGTGATAATAAAATGGCAGCTAAAATGGCAAGGTGATCAGTAGACTGGTTAATTAAAAATCAGTGATTCACGAGAAATAGGGAATAACTTTACACGACTTGTTGCGCCACCGTCTATTGTTTTCGAATTTCCTCTAACTTTACGGTGTTTTTTCAATATGCACAAAGGCTAATGGAGCTGTAAGAGGGTGACTTAATAATTAAAAAGTTTTTATTCAATCTATCACATTTTGCCTTATATAAGCCAATTCGAGATCAGACCAGGTTGTGTTTTTATTATATTTTTCTGTTACTGCCTTTAGTAACTTTTAAACTTTGTGAAGTTTAAAAAAAAGAATGACATTTAATCTAATATTTTTAAAACATTAAATCACATTACTTAAGATTTACATGTATGTATTTGATTTATTATCAACAACAACGCTTAAGTGATATAGGGGCAAACAAAGACTTGTATAGGCGTATATAAAAACGTGCAAATGAACTCTTCACTAATTCATATGATTGTAAGTTGTATTTACACACTATACCGCCAATAAATTTGTGGTAACAAAAAAAAAAAGGATCTGTCATGATATTTTCTTTGAGACAATCTGATCCTGCCAGAGTCTAGAGTAGAAAAAATAATAAGCAAGCTTTGCGTTCAAGGAATATTGAATGACGAGTTACGGATCGCTGGTCACACCTACTGATTCCACTGGCCGCGCCAACTGACTCCACTGGCCGCGTCAACTGACTCCACTGGCCCCGCCAACTGACTCCACTTGCCCCGCCAACTGACTCCACTTGCCCCGCCAACTGACTCCACTTGCCCCGCCAACTGACTCCACTTGCCCCGCCAACTGACTCCACTGGCCCCGCAAACTGACTCCACTGGCCCCGCCAACTGACTCCACTTGCCCCGCCAACTGACTCCACTGGCCGCGCCAACTGACTCCAATGGTCGCGCCCACTGACTCCACTGGCCTCGCCAACTGACTCCACTGGCCCCGCCAACTGACTCCACTTGCCCCGCCAACTGACTCCACTGGCCGCGCCAACTGGCTCCACTTGGCGCGCCAACTGACTCCACTGGCCATGCAAATTGACTGGCTTCGCAAAATGATTCAATTGGCCATGCAAACTGACCCCTTCAGGAAGTTCTACCTAGACACAAGATGGCGTTATTTTGTTAAATGTATTTGGTTAATAAAGATATATTTTGATCGCGACCTAAACGGCAACAATATAGCCGTTACGACAATTGAGTCGGAAAACATATAAAAATCTTCATACAGTTTGATCATTTCGGTCGCAAACCATCAATGCATATTGTTTGTTAAATTCTACTGACCATAACCTTGTAATATCGAAGCGAATTTCCTGTAGGAGTCAATGGGCGGAGCAAACGGATTAGGCGGGCGGGGTCAGATTAACAACAGAGACTTGAGATGAAATTTAAAAGACGAATGGTTCTGTATCTTAACCCTTTTTCTTTAATCCCTGTTTTTTACTTACCTATGATTTTTAATTGAGAAAAAGCTGAAGAAAAAGAAGAATTTGCTTGTAACAAGCAATTTCCTCTTTTATCCACAATATTTTCTACCCTATTGATTGATTTTTTTAAAAATCATATCCAATTTAAATATTCGTCTGCATTACCTTGAAATTTGGACAGGCCTACATTTATTCAAAACCGAAATTGATTGAAATGCGTGGGACGACGTCATTCTAGAATTAGTTCTATACATATATTCAAAATATGCTATTTTTTATTTCCAATAATCTTAGCAATATCCTCTCGACTGTTTCCGGAGAAAATCGGAGACATTGCTTTGACAAAGTTGGCGCCCGCGTCTGCGAAATGTCATCCAACTGCTTTGACGTTTTGTAACATCTCTGGTGTAATTGACCAATCGCTGACCCCATCCTCTACCTCCTTTGGCCCCGCCCTTTTGACTCCAACAGGTAGTTCCGCTCCGATTTTAACGGCGTCATTTTGCAGAAATTATGGCCAGTTGCATGTTACAAATAAAAGGAATGGTTGCTTTGCGACCTAAATATCGTGAAAACAGCTCGAATAAGCTGAAATCGCCAGACCAACAAAAATGATTAACCAAAATGGTGGCCAATGTCGGAGTTCAAACTGAACTGCCAGTCTAAATAAATGATTTCATTGGTCGACTGAGTATTTGATTGACAGCCGCAATTGGTCATTTGAACACAGTCACTTGAAACTCGGAATATTGTTCACGATCGAAAGAGCAATCTGAACCAACGAAGGGGGATGGCATTTTCTTAAATGTTCGAATAAATTAAGCCCCCTTTCGACTTTTACCCACCTTCAAACACTTGAACAGGCGAGCGTTGGCTTCCGCATGTCGTGCTCGGAGCGTTGGCATCCGCATGTCGTGCTCTTGTTGTACATTAATTGAAACGTTATTCATTCAAAGAGCAACATTTCTCTCTTTAACCCTTGTCCAGCTGAATATTTTCCTCTTTTTACTATATCTGAAAACATTAACGTAATTATATATACCTTGTATTCAAAGACTTCTCTCACTACAACAACAATAATAAGCAGGTAGTGTAGGCTAAGATAAGGCTGCATGTCTTTGCAGCCTGATCTTAGTCTATACACCTGCCTAAGCCATTGTCAAAGAAGGAATATTTCGGGATCAGCATGAAAAAGGTTAATTTATATAATTTAAAACAAAAAATCATACGTAGTTCATAAAATTGTTGTTGTTATGGAACTAGGATTGCGAAGCATTGGGCATAGTGAATATTTCAACATAACAATTTTATTCCCAAAAGAAAAGTCTTAAATACTTAAAAAAAACTTCTTAAAAAAAATTCGACGTGTCCAAATTCGAAGGGGTAGCAGACGACATATTAAAGTTAGTTCAATTCAAAAAGTCAGCATTCTACTCGATAGAAAATATTGTGGAGAAAGAAAAAATAATTACAACCAATTTCTTTCTTTTCCACAATGTTTTCCCAAATATTATATCACAGAGAGGTTAAAATTAGGGATAGTACGGGAAACGGTTAATAAGCTATTCGATCGCGGACACTAAATAAAACTAAGCGAGAATTAAACTTACATACAACTAATCGTTCATTTAAAGATCAAAATTTTATTTGCGGTTGATTTCGAAAATCTAAATTCTGACCAAGATATAACGTTAGCCTGTTACGTGACGTTATCCGAATTCACAGCAAAACATACTTTAAATGAACTCGAACTTATTCAAGAAATGTGCATGGAGTACTAAAACAACAACAACAACATTGAAAACAACAAAAACCCAGGGAATATATTGACGAGTAAAATAATTTTTCTTCTTTGAAACCGTGTTAATAAAACTCATTTTACTCGGGAAAGAGAAGGGAATTGTATATCGCCTTGCATTTAATCCGAAAATGACATAAATCCGATTCAGAAATTTACGCATGATTTGCTGTCAAATTTGTAATTTTTAATGTTGCTTTGAAATACTACAAATATACTAAACATTTGAGGTTTGTTTTTTGTTTGTTTGTTTGTCTTTCAAAGCAATCGAGTTCAACAGACTATGGTTGTAAATAAGTCGAATTAAAAATTGGTGATTCCATTTAAGAAACAGCGTTGGCGTCAGATAACATAAAAGTCGTGATAAAACCTTTGTTTTATCAAACAGACTTAAACACATGACAGCAGAGATGGGTGTATTGTAAATCTAGCGTAATGAACTGAGGCAGGAAGTTTATATGTGTGTTACTAGCCATAAATTTTTGTAAAATAACGCCGTTTGATACTATCAAACGGCGTTATTTTCAAAATTGATGGTAAATAACATACATATTTTTTTACATATATATTAAAACAATATAAGTTGATTATAACCTAAGCCTCATAACAACATCTTGAATAAGCTGTAGTTAGGACGTTTAAGTAGCCAGACCAATAGAAATACTTACAGTTAAAGGTTCCCAATGTCGGAGTGCAAAGTTCCATTTGATCTAACTGTATGGTTTGATAATACTAGCGGTTTCTCAATTGACAGCCGCCTTTTGTCAATTGTTGTTTCTTGTTTTATTTTGTTTTTTTGTTTGAAGGTGTACAATTATACACCCATTTGTGGGAGACAAATGTCGGTAAAGATATGTGCCGCCGTCGGAGATCGAACCCATGACATCCAAGAATTGAAGATTAGGTGTGCTACCGACTGCGCCGTATGACGGCGGCCCATTATGTATTTAGATAGTTCGCTATTTTTTTTACAGAAACTTTAAATTAATACCAATATCTATCTACAGAGCACACAACGAAGACTCTAATCAGACTGTGCGGAAGTACAGGCTATTTCGAGTCTTTATTCAGCACACAGACCCATTCTTGTCTTCCCTACAGCCCAACTGGTTACTCAAAACCACGATGGTTCATGTAACAAAACGTTTTGCACTCGACGCCATAATGCAGGGGCGGTAATCTGTACTGGATATCGTATTACAATGCATCGGTGGAATTACCTCCCTTTCGTCGATACTATATACTCCATAGCTGAGAAGATTTTTATTCTTGTCTCTCAACAAGAAAAAATATCTTCTCCTATACTTTAAACTTCATGAAATTGTCGATGGACTAACGAAACGTCGTAATTACAGCTTGAATAAAAAAAATTGAATCTGCCATCAACTAAATCTTTTGTTGTTGTTGTTTTTGCGTGTACGTGCGTGCGTATGTTTGTGTGTATTTCATCAAAACGCTCGAACGAATCCCATCTTGGTCAATGTGCTAGAATCAGCCCTTCTCAATTATTTTCCAAATTCCTTAACTAATGATGTGTCCTAACCGTTTCCTGTTTTACAAAACTTTAGACCTGTCCAAATTCAAAGGTTTTGCAGACGATAATTCAAAGTGGAGTTAATCTAAAAAATGACAATTCAATGGGATATAGAATATTATGGAAAAGAAGAAATTGCTTGTCACAAACAATTTCTTCTTTTTCTACAAAGTTTTCTCAATCATAAAATCACAGGGACGTAAAAACTAGGGATTGAACAGGAAAAGGTTAATTAAAAGTGTATAAAGAAACAACTAAACTGTAAAGAAGTTTTTTTCTTTCTGAACATTAAACATTTTCAAACTAGAGAACATTGCTGGAATATAATAAATTGATAATTATTATTCTACATCAAATGAAATTGTTCAAGTATCTCAAGACCGTGAACATGCACATGGTCTCGCAGAAAGGATATATTTAGAGGAAAAACATTTTTATTTGTATCGAAGTGTGAACCTAAAAATTTAATCATATAATAAATACGCGAAGCTGATTCAAACATTATAGTGAGTAAGAGTTTATCTTCATACCTCGATGTAAAAAAACCTCTTCATTATTTGAAGTTTAATTTTATCAAATACTTAATAGCTTTAAAACTTTTTTATTGACCTATTTTGTGTGCAAGCATGCAAACTGGTTGTATGACGCTTTTTTTCATGAAAATATGAAAAGAAACCTTCAGCCAATCAACACGCTTGAAATTATCAACTAATAAAAAACAGATGAACATATAAATGCTTTCTCTAACGGACGTTTTGTTGGACGGTAACATCAGAATTATATGTTCCTCGCGTTACGACGTTTATGTCGCAAAAAAACACATTCTACTTATTTGTTAAATGTTACTAGTAATATTCTTTTTTTCAAAATAACGCCATTTATCATCGCAGCGGAGCTTTATGTCGGATTCAGTGGGCGGGCAAACGAAGTAATTTTTTAGGGCCAGCGGTTGGTCGATTGTTATCTGCTACATCCAATCTCTGTTTGGTGGATCAACAAGGAGGTCCACTTTAACCCATTCCAACACAGCAAAATTTTAGACAGGTCCAAATTGAAAGAAACTGCAGACGACAATTTCAAGTTGATGGAATTTTGAATTTTTTCGACTCTTTGGATAGAAAACATTGTGGATAATGAAGAAATTGCTTGATACAAGCAATTTCTTCATTTTCCACAATGTTTTCATAAGTTTTTTTCTTGAGGGGCGTAAAAAGGAGGGATTGAGTTGTAATGGGTTAAGGAGCCATAATTAACAAATCGAGGCTGTCATTCCAATCACCAATCGACCAATGAAATAATTCATTGAGACCAGAAATGTATTTTGATCTCCGACATTGGCGGCCATTTCTGATAGCCTTTTTTGTTGGTTTGGCGGCTTAGACGTCGTTACTACGGCTTATTCAAGCTGTAGTTACGACGTTTAGGTCGCCAACCAAATATACTACTTTTTTATTACAATGTAAAGGCAACCGGTCATAGATTTTTCTAAAACACCCCTTTTTAAAATCGGAGCGGGACTTCTTGTCGGTGTCAAGGCCGGGGCTAACGAATTAAGTGGACGAGGCCAGCGATAAAAACGGATAAACACGTTCTAAGCAGTAGTTTAGTTAAAATGTTGTTTTAGTGTCATGGTTCAGTCGTAGCGTGGATGTTGTAGATACTGAACTAAACTCCGTTTTATCTAGGAAAAACTTGGGGGGGTCATCGTTCTTGTGAGCTGGAATTTTGGAGTAATAGTAATGAGACCTGTATTAGGATTATGATCTAGTCATAAAGACTAAAAATCGAGAGCAAAATGACCAGAATGCGAAAGACTAGGGCGTATGATGGCTAAAACACGAGGGTATAATGCCTAAAACTCGATAGACTCGAGGGTATAATGACCAAAACGCGAGAGGCGCAAAGGTAAAATGACCAAAACGCGAGAGATGCGAGGGTACAATGACTAGAACGTGGAAGATTCGAGAGTAATATGGTTAGAACGCGAGGGTAAAATTACCACAACGCGAGGGTATAATGTTCAAAACACGTGAGATGCGAGGGTATAATTACCAAACGAGAGAGACGCGAGAATAAAAAAGACCAATATGCGAGAGACGTGACGGTATGATTACCAAAATGCGAGAAACGCGAGGGTATGATGACCAAATCGCAAGAGACGTGAGAGTATAACGACCGAAAAGCGAGAGAAACGAGGATATGATGACCAAAAACGCGAGAGACGCGAGAGTATGTTGACTAGACTGCGAGGAAATGATGATTAGAAACCGAGAGCATTATGACTAAAAGAGTGTAATTACTAGAATATGGTAGTTTGAAGAGCGAGAACGCCTTTGATTGATTGATTGAATTGGGTTTAACGCCACTTTTAACAATATTCCAGTCATATCGTAGCGGCTGGAGCACTTAACAGTGGATTCCTGTTATTTCTCACACCAGTACTACCACTATATCCTTTCCTAGCCTCCAGCTGCTATCACACTTAGGTTTACGATTATTCACCCATTGGTGAGAGACAAATGTCGGAAAGAATATGTGCCGCCGCCGGGGATCGAACAGTGACAGCCAATGATTGAAGATTAGGAGTCCGACGCGCTACCGACTGCGCTATGACGGCGGCATCGATATCGTGAGAATGTGATGGCTAGGCCAAGAGAATTGGATGACGAGAACTTGAAAGTGCGATATCGAAAACATTATAGCTGATGACGAAAACACGAAATCCCGATGACGAGAACATGAAAAGTGATGACGAAAGCATGATGATTGATGACGAAAATACGAAAGCGCGACGAAAATAACGCGAGAGTACGATGACGGGAACGTGATAGTATAATGAAGAAGATAAGTTTTATTAGAAGCAATTAAAGGAAGAAACACGAAAATACTATGGGTAGTACTATAGCGATCTCTAGTGTTCCATTCGTCGTACTATCGTGTTCTCACCATCGAACTGTCGCGTTCTCACCATCGCACTTTAGTATACCATCGGTCACTCTTCTTCTCACAATCGTACTCTCGTGTATTCACCGTCGTACCATCCTGTTCTGACAATCCTATTCTTTTGTTCTACACCATTGTACCATCGTCCTCTAGTGTTCTCTCCACCAATCTCTCGTATCCCAACCATCGTACTCTCATGTCCTCACCATTGTACTCTCGTGATCTCACCATCGTACTCTCTTGTTCTCACCATCGTTAAACCGGCCCCCACATTAGAAGTCGTAATGTATCAGCTCTTATTGTGCATCTACATTTTGACTTGATAGAAGAAAAAGGACACAGTTCAAACCAGAATAAATATTTTAATTGGGAATGTGTATTTTCAAAAATCTAAATGTTCAAAAATGTCATTGTAATGCATCTTTTGCATGCACAAACAATAGAGATGATATCTACAAAATTGATAACGCTTAATTAGCCGCATTTAAAATGCTGTAAAACAGATAAGTAATTGACGGATCGAGAGCCACGCCTACTGACTCATCTGGCCTCGCCCCATGACTCCGCTGACCCAACTCACAGACCCCGCTGGCCCCGCCCACTGAAATTCACTTCGATATTTAATGGAGTTATTTTGTAGAATTTGTGGCAAGTTATATCTAACAAAACGAATAATAGTTGCTTGGCGACCTAAAAGTCGTAACTACAGCTTGGATAAGCTGTAGTTACGACGTTTAAGACGTCAAACCAACAAAACTGCTTCACATATACGCCGGACAATGTTGGACAAAGTTCCCGTTCCGGTAGAACGGAATTATTTGATTGGTCGTTGATAAGCTGTAGTTATAGTGTGATTTTTTGACCTGACGAAAAGTAACCGCTATTACAATAATTACACGCATGACTAATTGTCCTTGGCATTTCTCGGTTTATTCCGCTAGTCTACAATAAAATTTATATATTTGTAAAATGCACGAGATTCTCAAACCGATAATTCTACATTGTAATAGAACTTACTCCTATTGCCCTTTCAGTCGGAAGTTCTAGGCGAGGGCCATCTAACTTTTTAGTTTGACTTTTATTCATCGATTTTTAGTTCGACTGTTTTCGGAGAAAACCCGAGGTATTGCGATAGCCTTGGTGTCGTCGTCGTCGTCGTCGCGTGAAAACTTTGACATTTTGTGATATTTCTGGTTCAACTAAAGGCATTCACTTGAAACCTTGCACACTTGTTCACTACCAAAAGACCAACCTATACTATCAAGGGGGGTAACTCTTGATGTATTTTGTCCACTATCCAGCACCCAACAGCAGAGCGTAGGCACCCGTAGGTGGTGCTATTGTTCAGTCCTTATGTTTGCGAAAGATACAAGATATATGATATTTCCCTTGTATTGATAATGTGCAGCTCGCCAGTTATGCACTGCCTTTTGTTGTCGGCGAATATCATACTTTGAAACATGTGGATGGGATATGCACATTTCACTAGCGAGTCACGTAATCGCACTTAAGTGGAAGTCGATTGATTGAATTTGTTTTAACGCAACTTTTAACAATGTTTCAGTCATATCGCGCGGCTGGAGCACCTAACAATGGATTCCTGGTACTTTTCACACCAGTACTACCACAACATCCTTTCCTAGCCTCCAGCTGCTATCCCACTTAGGTTTACGATTATCCACCCATTGCTTAGAGACAAATATCGGAAGGGATATGTGCTGCCACAGGACAATTAAGCAGGAGTCTCCCCGAGAGCTACTTTCGTTCTGAACACACATGTGTTTACCATAATGCGTAATACATGAGAAAGGGATTCTGAGTGTTGTAGCATGCATTTGAAAGAACTAATTATAAGATGTTAGGGTATCATTGCTGTGTCGAACCAGTGGTGTATGCTCGTGGTTTCTGCACACTAGATCAATCGACCGTGTATCGTTTGAATGATTTTAATAGCACAAAATGTTTTAATTTACTTAATATACAAAAATCTAATTTTTAGTTTCGTCTGTCAATAACATGCGTTTTGATTGGTCGAAAAAAAAATTCATAGCTCCATGAACAAAATTTTGAGCACGCAGCCATTTTGAATGCTTCCACACATTAAAGTTCCGTACAAAAACAAAACAGTATCAACATTTGTAAAACTTCGCGTATCCAAACAGTGTGATTCGATATAGGATATATTCCGCCAAACATTAAACGGCATTAGTAAAATGACGTCATCACAAGTCTTATGACGTCATTTTCCGTTGACGAAAATATGGTTATCATAGGCTTCAAATTCATTTGCATATTCATTATGCCGGTGAAATATCACTCAAGTAACATCAAATATATTCAACAGGTATATTTCAATCCCGCAGATCATAATATAAACAGAGATTCTGCACATGTGTAATGCAAGAGTATTCAACATTGATGGGGCAGCCACCTGAGAAAAAAGAGGTTATTCCCAGGATAAAAATGAGATAAATACACGGACCATTTTCGCACTCGTGCACGCGCTGGTGCTTGATTAGTACATTAGTAAGTATGTACGCCCTTCCTCCAACCGAGGGCATATCGCCAGTGTGCGAGCAAAATGTCGTACATACAGCTTTCGTTAAAGCTGTAGTTACGACATTTTCCTCGCTCATCGACGATACGCATATACAATTTAAATCCTAATAATATGACGGCATATGTGACGACAAAGGCCCGTGAGACATCACGTGGTTTGGGATATTCGGTGGAAATAGCCCTGAAGTCGTTGCCGGCCATGAATATGGATTCGCTGCCCCAAACAAACCTGGAGATGAATTGGTTGTCATCGGCGCATGCGCGGGAGACATGAAGTTCAATTTTGGTGACGTGTACGCTGCTGACATAAACATATCCTGTTGGTATTTATACGCGGAATGTTCCGGCGCTGTCGGTTGAATGGATTGAGCTAGTCCTGCAAAGTCGAATTTATATGCATAACGTTTCCCGTGTACCTTTGTCATGATGTTTTTATCGTAATAATATCTTAAAGCACGACTCAGTTTGTCATAGTTCATGTTGGGTTTACTTTTTCTCTCACCCCATTTTCTTGCAACTTCGTCTGGATCCGCGAGTTTGAATTCGCCGTTTGTTCCCTCCCACGTGATGATATGTGCGTTCCTGCTGTCCGAAAGTAGTTCCAGTAAAAACTGCCATAACTGTATCTGACCACTGCCTGTAAATAGTGGATACAATACCCATTTATAAGTATATATTCAGCGGGTAACCTAAAGGATACCATAGTTTTTTTTATTCAAGCTGTATTTACGACATTTTAATCATCCACCTACTATATATGCATTTTAATTTAGGTTCAAATAAAACACAAGTCGCATTTCGGCTACCAAAATGCCAAAACTTGGCTTTATTTAAGCTGTAGTCACTTCATTTCTCGATGTGACGCAGGAGTGACGTAATCAAACATTATGCTATTTCAATGTCAAAATATAAAATCCCTTAGGCCGAGTTTCCTTCAGCCTCGGATACCCAAGGCTTTCCTTATATTCTACGCTACATACTCGATGTAGCGTAGCAAATAAGGAGACCTCGGGGAATCCGAGGTTGGGTTTCCTGGATACCGGATCATATACATAGGGAATAGTATGTTACGGTAGCGATACAGCATCTTGTATCTGCTTTGAGCTGCGGAGGAAAATTTTGACATTTCATGAGACCGAAGGTCGAGTTGAATATCAAATTTTCCTCGACAGCGATAAGCAAACACAAGATGTTGCATGGTAATCGTAACGCACAATCCCATTTATTATGTATTTTTTTCTATTATATAAATTTGATGAATTAATAAAGAAATATGTATTTTTACAAGTATTTCCCTTGTCCTTTACCTTTCTGAATACGATTATTTGCATTATAGGTATGTAATAAATGTGTATATCGTGCTGGTACAGTACTAGCGACCTTAAGTTTGAAAAGCATAACTTAGGTTAGACGTTGAGAAAAGAATTGATTTGCAAAAATGTTGGGGAAAGATATTGCGGCTCCGGACGGATGTGATTTATTTTCAAGTGTTTTCTATTTTTATCGGCGAATTGTTCCAAATACGGCGGATTAAATAGTAGTGGACTAGTTATTAAACGGAATCGAACTAAATGGATTCGACGCTTGACCATGCGTCTGAACAAGAGGATACATCCTTTAATGAGAGATATTTAGCTCTAACCTCGTACTTTTGATACCAAGGAAACACAAACGAGTGAATTAAGATAAATAAGAGATTTATTCAAAGTGATGTCAAACCTTATATTATTTAATTGTTAGTTTCGTCTATCAAAAACGAGAGTTCTGATAGGTCGGAAAGTTTTATTCATACCTCCATGAACAAACTTTTGAGCACGCAGCCATTTTGTATGCTTGCGCATAAAATAGTTCCATACAAAAAGGTATCAAAATTTGTACAGCTTTTGGTTTTTTCGCTCGATGCTATTAAATTATAAGAAATGAAGAGACTGTTTTTTCTTTTGTTTTCATGGAGGTATGAACCGAAAAAACTAATCACACAATGTATGAATCCGCTTCGCGTATTCATACAGTGTGATTAGTTTTTTCGGTTCATACCCCCATGAAAACAAAAAATATTCTCTTCATCTCTTAAATAAAAGCGAACCAACTTGATGTCAATGTTTAGGGTATCAACCAAATTACTTTTAAACCGTTGCCACATAATTACGTTTTTGACGTACACCAATAAAAGAGCTTAGGAAAAAATAGTGGTAGATGAAGAAATTGCTTGTCACAAGCAATTTCTTTATTTCCCAATAGTTTCTGCCATGAAAGGACGGGAATTCATTTTTTATCAAACTCGAAATGTCTTCTGCAACTTGTCTAAAATACTGTCGTCTGGTACTAGGAATCACTATAAGCTTCCTGTTATAAAACTGGGTGAATAGATGACAGTGACAAAATAGTTTAGGTTACATGCATCAGTAGTCGCTATATACCGTTGAAAGTGGTGACAGACCAAATACAACTATCCTTTTTACTACCCAGATAGTATCTTTTATCGTGACCGGACAATTTGTTTGTTTGTTTGAATGGGGTTTTACGCCGCTTTCAACAATCTTTCAGTTATATCTCGGCGGCTGGAGCACCTAACAATGGAATCCTGGTATTTCTCACACCAGTACTACCATTACATCTTTTCCTAGCCTCCAGCTGCTATCCCACATAGGTCTACGATTATCGACCCATTGGTGAGAGACAAATAGTCGGAAAGGATGAGTGCCGCCGTCGGGGATCGAACCCGGGACCTGTGACCGGACAAACATATATTAGTACTCACCAGAGGACGAGAAGCGGGCTGATATTGGACCGAGAATCTGATATGCATCTGAAAATTGAAAGAAAAGACAAGATTATATTATCACATCTGACGAAGAAAAAACTCAAATTAGGGTAGAAACAATTGCTGAAAATGAAGCATTTTCTTTATTATCCATAATGTTGGTTAAGTTCATTTTCCTCGGCTAAGTTCATTTTTCTTGGCTAAGTTCATTTTCCTTGGCTAAGTCCATTTTTCTTGGCTAAGTCCATTTTTCTTGGCTAAGTTCATTTTTCTTGTCTTAGTTCATTTTTCTTGGCTAAGTCCATTTTTCTCGGGGGACGTGAAAAAGCAGGGTTTAGCGGGAAAGTTAAATCGACCCATATCCTTTATCTATGGAACCAAACTATCATTTTTTTTTCTTTTTCGTATGTTCGACTACTGGCCTAATCAAGTTTCAACTTTGGTCAGACATGTTGCCATTATTATACGCAAAAACATCTGTACAGAAAGACCCATTTTAGCGGAACACACACCATCCGAGTTGTTAGACTATTTCCTTCCGTGTCTCAGAAGAATTTGTCCAATCAAATTTCTAATAACTTCCCCCATTACTCTTCAATTACCGCATTCATTCGGCGGCTCTCTGCAGTTGTCGTACATAACTATAGTCTCAAGACGGTCCGAGAAATTGTTAAATCAACCGATGAAATTTTCCTCTATAGTCGGAATTACTTGAGAATTATCCTTCGGAGAAAAGATCACTTATCTCGGATAATCACATTCAAAGTCTCGCGTGCTCCATGAGACTTGATTTCCGAATAATGGAATCTCAAAATCCGTTTACATGGCAGTAATAGGGAGCAATATTAAGGGTAATTATAATTTGGTCGATCTCGAGAAATCTTTAGGAACTCTCACGAGATCTGTATTTTGGAAATTGTAAAAAATTGTGCCAATGCCGAAATAAGATGCAGCAACGTTTTTTGCGTGGTGTTTTTGTAAAAACTCACATTCTAAGCAGTTTAAGATGTGTCTATTTACAATCCTGGCCTTCTCTCCTTTGTTTGTTTGTTTGTTTGAATGGGGTTTAACGCCACTTTTGACAGTATTTCAGTCATATCGCTACGGTTGGAATACCGTATCATAGATTCCTGGTCTTTCTCACACCACTACTACCACGACATCCATCCCGAGCCTCCAGCTTCTCATTCCACAAGGGTTTACTACTATCAACCTATTGGTGGGAGACACGCAGTTTCTACGTTATCCACAATGTTTTCTACCTTGCAAGTCAAAGAAATTTGAAATTTGCATAGACTTGAAATTGTCGACTAAACCGCTTTCAGTTTCTACAAGTCTTAAGAAAAATTCAAGTTAATAGCCAATTTGTTTAAACAGATCTTCTGGAGAGGCACGTCTGAAAAGCAACACAGGGAATTTCTCCATATTTTAGCAAACAAGAGTTAAGGTCAAATTTTACTGGGCTTTCCCTTGATAAGACCAACTTCCACGTAAAGTTTCATATTCACACCTTTTACTATTTTAGAGGTACATGTATGCCCAATGCGGAATATATAGGTGGGAAACACGAAAAAGAGCGATAACTTGTAAATCGAGAAAGCAAGAGTTAAAATTCTTATGAAGTGTTCTTCTTTTAGAGAGATACATTTCACGAACGTACGCCAAGGCACTGGTGACGTCATCAGATTGTCATGTTCATTCATGTTCGAAATGACGCTTTCCAAAGACCGTAATTTGTCTATTTTTGCATTAAATAAAAGATGAAGAGAATATTTTTTGTTTTCATGGAGGTATGAACCGAAAAACCTAATCACACAATGTATGAATCCGATTCGCGTAATCATACAGTGTGATTAGGTTTTTCGGTTCATACCTCCATGAAAACAAAAAAAATATTCTCTTCATTTCATATAATTTCATAGCATCGGACGAAAAAATCAAATGTTTTACATGTTTTGATACCTTTTTGTATGGGACTATTTTGTGCGGAAGCATAAAAATCGCTGCGTGCTCAAAATTCTGTTCATAGAGTTATGATATTTTTTTTCAACCAATCAGAAAATACGATTTTGATAGACGAAACTAAAAATGACGAAACTAAAAATTAAATTATATAAATACATATAATTGTTTGTCTCAGTGTAAGATTGGCTAATCGAACAACGAAAGCAGTATGTTAAAGTATATTTTTGTTGTTCACTCAATGATAAATACATCGATCTTTTGCTGAAAAAAGAACTAACCTAAATTTATTATCGATGTTTGCAAACTTGGTTCGTCCTTAAACTCTTTCTCTTTAATATCATTATTTTCAAGTGGCCAAATAAAATTAAACGATGACCTATCAGTTTCCCGAAAAAATATATAAAAATCATGAACTTTCTTTTCGCCATTTGACGCCACTTAACGCTAGTTTTCATTACCTTTTGAATACAGAGGAGTGCTCAATGATGGGGATAATTTGACCGATTATTTACAGACAAATGACCACTTCTAAATAGCTCCATCATGCTTTATACGGCTTGACCACTGGTCAGATATTGAAAACGGGGACTATTATAGAGTAACCTGATCATTACCATGCTTTCACTTGGCGCGTGCGGGGGAAATTAAGACTTTTCTGATGTTTCTTAAGGGCGTGTCAAATGAGAAAAAAAGCTGAATACTTATTTCTTCGCGTTAATTTAACATATGAAAACATGAATACAATAGGCACATGAAATTTTTCTCAGATTACATTTTCATTTTTCACACTATAAATTTGTACCATTTTATCATAGTGCCGTGGATAGGATCGGTTAAAAATCATGTAAAAATAACATATAGGAGAACCATTTCATATGGTGAGATTTACTAAAAAATATGTCATATAGTGTTAAAACTTTCTTTTGTATGTATCTTCAGAATACATCGCAATGAAACGAATGCTTTAAACTAAGTTTAGATAAAGGGAAAACGGCTGATTGATTGATTTGAGCGTAACGCCACTATTAACAGTATATAAGTCACATCGCGGTGGCTTAAGCACCTAACCATGGGTTCCTGGTATTTCTCACACCAATACTACCAATACATCCTTTTCGAACCTCGAGCTGCCCATCCCACTTAAGTTTACGATAATCTACCCATTGGAGAGAGACAAAAGTTGGAAAGAAAATGTGCGGCGCCCGGGGATCAAAGCCCTGACCTCATGATTAAAAGTCGGACGCGCTACTAACTGCACTATGGCCGCGAATAAAACGAAAACGGGGAAATGCGACTGAAAATCCATATAAACTGTTCCTGTGGCTATTAGCGTCCATATATAAGCCATACCAGGCACCACTTCGAAAGGCTAATGCCCATGCTTGGGTCAATATATTTGGATCCTATTGTCATAATTACATGATAATTAACACAGTAATACATCTTGGTGGGAGCAAATTCGCTGCGTTTATTTAGCCTCAAGTGTGAAGTCCCAAGGTTTTTATTGAAACCTAATCTTTCAACATCAAATGGGAAATATTCCGTCAACTTAGATTAACTTCTTTCGATTTTGCTTCCTGGTGACCACTCTATACTCACGCCGATTATGTGGGTCATTAACAAATTGATAACCGACCTAGGGAATGTAACTCGGGACATCACGCTCTACCTCTTCATCACATACACCGCAAAATTTGATGTCAGGGTCAAAGTCGCAGACGGTGGTCAAATTTTAACCTGGCTTATTTATCGTGGATATAGGGCCCGAGTCTAGAATGTACTTCTTAACGTAAGTGCAAATGCACTTCACCAAAGGCCATTTTCAGAGAAGATAGAATAAGATAATTTTTGTATTTTTTTTTTCCATTGCCCAATTCTTGATAACGATCAAAGCGTTGACATAAAATGCGGTAATCTTTTTTTCCGATTCATATCATCGTGAAGATCACTTTTTCAAGAATAATTAACCCTTTACCACATAACAAAAATTTAAACAGGTCCATATTGAAATCTATTGCAGGCGAAACTTTAAAGCGCAATTAAAATGAAAAATACGTGTCATAGCGGGTAAAAATTGTGAGAAAAGGGAAAATTGCTTGTTACAAGCAATTTCCCCTTTTCTTACAATGTTTCAAAACTATTATTTCACCATTGCGTAAATATGCGGGATTAAGTGGAAGTGGGTTGATCTAGTGTTCTATAATTCTTTGCAGGTACGTGCCAAGCGGTCCAGTTCGAACTCGTGGCCTGTGAAACATCACCAGTCACGGTTCCAACGCAAATCCTATAAATGCAGCAATACAGGAACCCTCCTCAACAGGCTTTTATAAATGCTTAACAATTACAAAACGGTTCCTCGTTTTTAGTTCCTTATGATTTTTATTGCTATGTTGCGTGAAAAGGACAATTCATTGCAAATGGAAAATTGTAAGTTGCTTTAGATTTTTCCCCTTATTTCTCAGTGATTGTGTTTTACGTTGTCTTCAAACTCTTTAATACAGTTTAAAGTTTCCTATCAAGTAACGATTTAATGATTGATAGACAGAATGGGATTCAACGCCGCTTTCAACAGTATTTCATTCATATCGCGGCGACCGGAGTACCTAACAATGGGTTCCTGGTATTTCTCACACCAGTACTACCACTACATCCTTTCCTAGCCCCTAGCTGCTATCCCACATAGGTTTACGATTATCCACCAGTTGGTTAGAGACAAGTGTCGGAAAGGATATATGTGCCGCCGCCGGGGATCGAACCCATGACATCCCATTATTGAAGATTGGGAGTCTGACGCGCTACAGACTGTGCTATGACGGCGGCAGGTAACGTTTTAAGCACGTTGTTGTGTGAGTGTTTATAGCAAGACTTACCTTTTTTTTCAACAAAAATATATTTATGTTTGCCATTATCCATCTTAGCGCATTGACGAGAAACATCTACAGAAAGTACTTTGGATAAAGTAGGAAATGCTTGTAACAAGTAGTTCATGCTTTCATGCAATGGTTTTATGTGTCTAAGAAAAATTGAAATGTATCTTAAATTGGTGTTTGCAACCACTTTTGATTTGGACCAGCGTAAACTATTACAGTGTTTTAAGAAATGATTTTTTCGTGTATTTTTTTTTTTTTTTTTTTCGTTGAGGTATGATCTTAAAAAGAAATAATCTTACTGTATGAACTAGCGAAGCGGATTCATACATTAGTGTGAAAAAGTTTTTTGGTTCATACCTCAAATAGAAAATCGCTTCATTTCGTATAATTTATTAGCATTAAGCAAAACAAAGTAATTATTTTACTAGTTTTGAGTAAAATTTATAGATATATTATGTACGCGGGCATACCAAATAGTTACGCGATCAAAATTCTTTTCTCGGAAGAATCAAAACGCTTGAATCTTGATAAACGAAACTAGAATCTAATTGCATATACGTGTATAAAGAAATCATGTTGGATTATTTCTATTAAACTCTATTCAAAATAAACATTTCATTTTTATTCCTCGGTCGATAAAAGTCGAACGCATACATAATAAAAATTGAAATTACTTTTCATAAATCAAGGGCTATCTCATTTTGATATCTTAATATTCAAATTTAATAACTAACAATCATGATGGTTTATCGTCCAGTAAATTACCCCTGCCGCGCGACATTAGCCTTTTGGTCTGAACGTCTCGCGTGGCATTTCTGACTTTTTTCAGTATCCCCTGTTCACCTTATTTATTTTCTTTAAAGAATATGCTTTCGTATTATATAATGAAAAGTGAAAAATATACTTAATAAACCCATTCCCACAAGGTGACACTTTTGGATGTCCTTCAAGAAAAACAAGTGAGAAAATATTGTGTAAAATGAAGGAATTGCTTGTCACAAGCAATTTCTTCATTTTACACGATGTTTTCTACTAAGAAAGTTGAAAAAAAAAATCCTAAACTTTTAAATATCGTCTATTTCTCCTTTCAATTTGGACCAGTCTTATTTTTTCTTATTAGGTAATGGCTGAAACAGCAAAATACTTTAGAATAGCGAGAATCAATTTAAAAAAAATGATAAAATAAAATGAACGGATGATGATTTACCAATCACCAGACGGCAAAATTTTAGGCTGGTATCAAACAAAGAAGTTGCAGACAGCAATTCCAAGTTGATGATTTTTTTTAATCTTTTTATTTCTTGGTAGAAAACACTGTTGGAAATGAGGAAATCTTTCGAGGACTTTGAGGAAATTCAAGATCAAAAGATCGTTTTATACAACATTTGACTGGTGCTAGCCTGGATCGTCGATCGACTGTTAACCCATTCCTACATAACAAACTTTGAGAGCTGTCAAAAATGAAAGAACCTGCAGACGACAATTTCAAAATTCGAAATTTTAAATTCTGTCATCTTTATAGCTAGAAAACATTGTGAATAATGAAGAAATTGCTTGAAACAAGCGATTTCTTCATTTTCCAAAATGTTTTCTAAAGTGTTTTCTTTAGGATTGAAAAAGGGATAGATTGTGTGAGAATGGGGTAAAGTTCTTTTCTTCTTAATTCGCTTTGGCTTATACTACACGGCTGTATTGATAATTGAGTTAACGAGAATATGTTAAATTGTAATGTACTAGAAAAAAAAGTCTGGTTATCAAAATACCAACACAGAATTTAATATAAAACAAAAGATTTGGTCCAAATAATACACATAAACATTTTAAAAAGTATGGCCGTCGATGTCACAGTGTCACTAATCAAGTAAACGCGACTCCGCCATTACTGCCAGTCATGGAATTAACACGTGACAAAGTTCACGCGCAAAATGAACATTCCAGGCGCTTTGCGCATGTTTATTTCCTTCCGGGTCAAATGTCAATTACAGTCGCCGACCAGCCAAAGTTTAGAAGTGGACACTATGTTATTATTGGTCGTAAAAATTGCAGGAAATATGACAGATAATCGTGCATTTAAACTTCAAACTACAAAATCACCATAACAGGTGAATTTGGCATTAATTTGTTTTACCCCATTTACATACAATCCCAAATTTTGACGCCCCAAAGACATTTCTTTTTGAAACGCTGTGGGAAATGAAGAAATGGATTGTTACAAGTAACTTCTTCATTATGCAAAAATTGTTCTACACCAAAGGGCAAAGATATTTAAAATATCATAAACTAAAAATTGTCGTCTGCAGCTTATTTGAAATTTGATTTGTCTAATTCTTAGTCGCCTGGTTGCCTTTAGTCAATTCGGTAGCAGCATCGCCGATGAGCTACAGTTGCAACATCCTTCTTCGTGTATCTACAGCCAAATGTCTATAAAATCATGCTTTATGAAAGAACACGTCATAAATGCTGTATAACTGAATTTTGAAAACTGTTTCTCAAAAAAAATGAATACACAATACACATTTTTTAAAAGGTCCGTGGGCAAGCAAAAATGCTACGATTTTTGCTCGCTCACCGACGAAATCAAAAATTTCATCGCAAGTTTTGAATGTGTTATCGTAGGAACAGAAATCTATATCTAAAAAAAGGTCCGTTAAAATCAAATATTCCGACATTTGGCAAATCCTGGATAAAAGCGAAAGGGAAGACCGATAAAGACCGAGTATGTCAGAATCAGTTCTCGTCAATATTAACACGTCACATAACGGAAACCGTAAACAATAGAGATATTCCGAATGAGAAATCATCTTTTCTGATTTCCTGGCGTTAGAGAGCTTCCTTTTCGTAGAATCAAATAACTATAACAGACGAAGAGAAAGAGAGAGAGAGAGAGAGAGAGAGAAAAAAGACAGACCAAAATCGTTCATGTTACAGTAAAGATATAGAGATACATGTATAAACTACTCTGGGGTCAACCCATATCCACACAATATCGCTCTTTGACGCCAAATGAAAAATGGTTTTGAAAACATTGTAAAAATTAAGAAATTGCTTGTAACAAGCAATATCTTCATTATCCAAAACGTTTTCCATCCTAGCGTACAATAATTGTTAATGTATCTTCAACAAAGATTGTCATCTGCAACTTTTTTTAATTTGGACCAGTCTAAAATGTTGTTGTCTGATAATGAGTTAAGGCATGGCTATGCATGATCATTTTAGGGTATTAAACAAACAGTATTTTGCAAATAATCGAAATCCCACACGATCAAATCGAAGAATTATATTAGTGTCGTTTATGGCCAACCAATTGTTGTAACTACAGCTTCAAATACCTGTAAATGTGAGGTTTGGATACCTGAACGATGATCAAACATATGTTAATTATGTATTTGACCTTTTAGCTGTTGAAATTTGACTCTTCCGGGTGACAAATGATTTCTTTGAGTCAATATTGAAAGAGGTAGAGAAGGCGTTTTAAAGAGCGTGTTTATAATTGAACGATTTATGTATACAGTCTGATCTTAATCTATATCACCTGTCGTGTTCCCTTTATAAGACAGAGTTATCTATCAAATTACATTTCAAACGGATTCTCAATCGGGATTTATTGATTTCATCTCCTACAGTTTACAAAAAAAATGCATTTTATTCAGCATCGCTAGTGGAAAACACTAAATCAGCCATTCAGAAAAGGAAAGGATATATTTTATTACTTAAGACTTTACAGACAAAAAGATTGATCGATTGATTGATTGAATTGGGTCAACGCCACTTTCAACAGTATGTAAGTCATATCACGGCGGCTGGAGCACCTAACAATGGATTCCTGGTATTTCTCACACCAGTACTACCGCTACATCCGTTCCTAGCCTCCAGCTGCTATCCCTGTTAGGTTTCCGATTATCCACCCATTGGTGAGAGACAAATGTCGGAAATAATATGTACCGCCGCCGGGGATCGAACCCATGACATCCCATGATTGAGGACTAGGAGTCTGACGCGCTACCGACTGCGCTATGACGGCGGCACAGACAAAAAACAAATTAAAAATCATTAGTTGGTGACCTAAACACCGTAACTACAGCTTGAATAAGCTGTAGTTACGGCGTTTAAGTCGCTAACCAAACATATATGCTAAACATGAATATCAGATTTCTAAATTCACTTTCTGTCTCCTGAACAATTTGATTGGTCAATCGATCTTTAGATTCATAGAGGAGGTTTGTCAACTAACCTTGTGTAGCTTTCCATTGTGAATGCGGAGATTCAAACCCAGACTTCCCAACAATACTGGACATCGATGTATGGTGAGCATAACCTGCAAAGCCAATAACAAATCCTCAACACATTGTTAAAGGTCAAAGAAAAAAGTATTTTCCACATAGAATTTTTTTCAATATATAATCTTTTAAAAGGGAATATAAAACTACGATAAATGCAATAAAATCAGTAACAGTTATATCAGTAATAATGTATCAATAAATGAGTGATTTGTTTGAATGTGGTTTAACACCGCTTAGAACAAATTTTCGGTCATATCGCGGCGGCTGGAGCACATAACAATGAATTCCTGGTATATCTCGCACCAGTACCACTATAACATACTTTCCTAGCCTCCAGCTACTATCTCAATTAGGTTAACGATTATCAACCCTTTGGTGGGAGACAAATGTCGGAAAGGATGTGTCGCCGCCGGGGATCAAACCCACGACAGCCCATGATTGAAATAAATGAGTGAATGAATAATGACTTGTGGAAAGAGAAAACTCTCTCGCGCTCTGTCTGTCCGCGTGTCCGTCTGTCTGTGTCCCATACCTCACACATGCACACATAAATGCGCTCAATGGTCTTACTCGGCTCTGCTCAGTTTATTCTGTTAAAACCGATTCTTTTTTACCCTTATCATGCTGAATAAAAATCCTGTTTAAAATTGCACCAAAATCAAAGGACTGAAATCACTAGAAGCACTAGTTGTAGATCAATTTTTCATTTGAAAATTGATTTTATAAACAATTCTGGCTTGAAAGGGATCTTTGCCTATACCTCCCGCTCAGACAGGAATATTCCGGGTTCAGCCTGACAAGGTTTGAAATCAAAAGGTAGTGCAAAATACATTATACAAGAACACCCAATTCACCCATTTTTTTTTTGATAATTTAGTGTTGTGCAATGAGCCATTTTATAAAATCATATTCTCGAACGCTACGTATGCCCACCGACCTCCAAAGTTAAGTTCTACTTAGATAGTTAAAAGCGTTATTTTACACTTTTTATGGTGAGTAACTGGCAAGAACAACAACAAACAAAAACCAATAAATAAAATTGTTGGTTGTTGACCTAAACTGCATAACTTGATTAGCTGTAGTTACGAAGTTTAAGTCGCCAATCAAACGAAAATGCTAGAAACGATTGTCTGAGTTCAAAGTTTACTTCCTGTCAATGTAAATTAATTTACAATTACTTTCCATGTCTCCGTCTATTGTGAAACATAGCAAACATTTTATCAAAAGATCAACTTTAATTAAGAAAATATGAATATGTTTTTAAAGAATAGTAGAGTTATTGGCTATTCATTGACTCCAAATAGTAGGACTGTGTTACTCTACGAATACCGTATGCACTCCGTTTTTTTTTTTTTTCTTTTCTTTTTCAAAATGCCTCTATAGCACATTAAAATCGTAACATAATTCAATAAACCGCGTCCTGACAGTTCTAAATAGCTTGTAACAAAGGAAATAGCGCAGTCGACCACCGCTGTTTATTTTGTGTTTATTATTTCAATTAATAACAATCAAACAATTTAGCATTCATCGATTTCTATCGGCCATTTTTCCGTCTTTGATTTATTGTAACTCATAGCAAATGGCGAATAACTAAATTTTCATGTGGATGCAAAGGCATTTCAAAAGAAAATTGGTATCACAATATGTTTAACCTATTCCCACACAGCAAAATTTTCGACTGGTCCAAATTTGAAAGATTGGTTGGTTGAATGGGATTTAACGCCGCTTTAACAGTAATTTCAGTCATATAGCGAAGGGTTAAGTTCAAATAATACAAACTAACAGCTGATAATTCACTTGGGGGAAATGTATCTTTCAGTTTTAAATTCATTCAAATAAATCTTTTGAATTAATAGTTTGGTCCGGCCATTTTTTAAAATGTCTATTTTGTCATTTGGGTAAAGATTACGGGATTGTTTCATGTTTTAGACTTAAATAATGCGACGCTTGTAACATGTACAGCATAAAAACTAAATCCCAGCCAACCGATATTAATTCAAGTCTTTCCGAACATTTAAAAACATGCTCTATAATGATAAACAAAATGCTCCAAAACATGTGTGGAGCATTTTGTTTATCATTATAGAGCATGTTTTCAAAATATTTGAAGTTCCTTGCTAATTTGGAGACTATCGCCTTTAAAAAACACAATGATTTTTGTTTTCCAAGTGAAATATATATCCAAATAGAGGAAAATAAAATAAAATTAAAGCTTTGTACAATAGTCCTTGATAAAATTTGGAAGAAAAATAATAAAACTCCCTTGTAGTTGTGTATGTTCTGCAAAGCCCGCTAGAGCTTCTACGAGAAGAATGCATGAACATAGGTTATAACTAATTCCAACACAATGGCGTTTTTTGGCACATTTAAAAAAAACATAGAAAAAAATGTGGAAAATGAAGAAATTGCTTGTTATAAGCAATTTCTTCATTATCCACAATTTATTCTGTTCCAAAAGATAAAGAATTTTAGAATTTCAACAACTAAAAATTGTTGGTTGAAACTACTTTTAATTTGGACCAGTCTAAAATTTTGTCGTCTGGTAATGGGTTAGTGAAGATTGTATTGTAATATTCGTCTATTTTTATTAGAGGCCTGCATTTTGTCTTATTGCTCAAAACGGCCAACAAAAGTAAGATAATACAAGCTCACTTTATAACATGCGTATTGCATTACGCTCGTTGAATTACGTTAAAGGTTATGTCATTTCAGTATTGTTATATATTGATCAAAACTTTTCTAACGAACGCATTTGTTTTGCTTTAAACAAAAGTGCTAAGTGGATCATGATTGTTTATAATTTTCCATCAAGAGTTTCATTATTAAATAGACAATCGTTTGAAAACTGGCAATCATACGACATGCTCAAACACAAAATCTGTTTCTAAGCTGTATACCCATTTATCAGCGGATGGATTCAGACGGTAAATTATGCAACCATCAAATCATTGTGTTTGTAAACTGCAGACTAAGTGCCATTAAATGAATTTCCTAAAAATGAATATTTTTTAGGCCCATCGAAAAAGACAATTGGGAAAACATTGTAGAAAATGAAGAAATTGCTTGCAACAAGCAATTTCTTCATTTTCCACAATGTTTTCTACCGAGAAAGTTGAAAAAAAAACACAGAATTTCATAAACTTTCAATTATGGTACGCAACTTCTTTCGATTTGGACCAGTCTAAAATTTTGTCGTCTGGGAATGTGTGTGGGCGCGTTTTAATGAAGATAGAATTTGTTCTAAAAATATATCATAAACAATCAATTAGGTGGTCTGTATTTTCAGATACTAGAAATATGAGCATTGGTTGGTAATTGTTTAATATAGATTGTATAAGCAATGGTATTCTGGGACGATACTAGTTTATTCCTCGCCCAAGATCCTTTCGGAAAAAAAACGTATGCTTGTATTGGTTTGTTGATTTCAATGCTCATATAAATGTTGTTTCGTCCATGTATGTGTGAAAAGTAAGAATTCTTTCTCTAGCTTTGGTTCTATGCAGGTTGTTTTATAAGCGTTCTTGTTTTTTATTTGTTGCTATAAAATGTCTACTTTTGGGTTTAATCGTGTCAATTTAACTAACCGGTTGACCAATTAAAGTTTTCATTTTGATCGGAAGTTCAATGTTTTCTCCGACATCTAAGAAAAAGGTTCCCGTGGGGGTGGCATTAACGTCGTAACAACAGCTTGAATAAATTGATTTTTGTTTGATATTCTCGAAAATATTTTTGTGAAATATTCGTTGACATCAAATAAACAACTCTCGGGTGGAATTGTGTGTTTTTGGCTAGTGAAACAGGCCCATCTTACTTTGAGGAGATCCCTGTTGTGTGGTCCATGCCTTACTGAAACTGGGTTCTGAAAATACAAAACATAATTTGGAATAATAAATTAAATAGGGCAACTTCTTGCGTATTAAAGATAATTTGTAGATTGCATGCACGTGCTAGAGATTTAAAGACCAATTTCAGATCGAAGTATGAGATGCTTGTGCAAGTGCACACGTAAAGAAGTAGCCTATCGAGTAACTAATCACAAATAATAATATATTCTGCACTTTACAGTTACTCATTCCAATAGACAAAACGCTCGCCAAGCCCACTTACTCCTTTGACCCCACCCATTGACCTAACAGGTAGTCCCGCTTCAACATTTTACTGCGTTATTTTGCAAAATTTATAGCCATCAGCATGTAACAAAATAGAATGGTTGGTTAGCGTCCTAAAAGTCGTAACTACAGCTTGAATTAGCTGTATTTACAACGTTGAAGTCACCAAACAAACGGAAAAAAAAAAAAAAGAAAAAAACAGCAACAAAAATGGCGGCTAATATCGAATTTCAAAGCTCATTTCCGGGCTGAATGAATGATATGATTGGTTGGTTGATTCTTTGGTTGACAGCCGCAACTGGTCAATTTAAGCATATAACTGAAACAAAAGTGTTTTTTTTTTTTTTCAACAGTGAAATATTTCATTTTTTCTTTCAAATAAAACTAGTCATACCTAACAAGAAAAAAAATCCATGTAACTGTTTTGTAACTTGAGTCCATGAATAATTCTTTCTTTATATGAAATCGTGTTGGGGAACGCCTTCTTGTCTTGCTAATATTACATCATTAAGAGATAAAAAATAATAAAAAATGATAAAATTCATAATAAATGAAATAAATTAATAGATAAAATAAATAGCACTGAAATATAAAAAAACGTAACTCTATGTGAGTCCGGATTGCAATTTCATTAGGTGTGTTTTTCTTATATATTTGAAAAAAAATCTGTTGGTCTCTTAATAGAATGGAACACGTAGTATGAATTTTACTAATTTGCTAAATCACTATACAAACTTGATATATTTTGAAATACTCGACCAATCAATGGTAATGGAACCTGGTGATGGAAGTACAAAGACTATCGACTCTGGTCAGACTGCGCGGAAAGCACAAGCTGACACCAGTTTCGAAAGCTTTGTTTCCTCGGAGGTTTTCTGAATTTACAGCTGTCATGCTACATTCATGTATATTTATGTATATTTATTTCCAAAGATCATTCTCTATGATCTTTCCCTGTACAAACCCCCGAATTTTACGTCGTTCTGATATTACACTCGAGAAAACATTATTGTAAAAGAAGAACTGTTCCTTTTCCCACAATATTGTCTGCTACGTAGGATGGTTTCATTTGAAATTGCATCTAATTTTCATTGTCGTCTGGAACTTATCCCAAATTGGACCAGTCAACTATTCAAAAAAAAAACAAAAATAATAAAAACGGGAAAAGTTAAATGACCTCTGCAGGATAACATCTTTTTCAAATACATGATTTTGTTTCACTGAGTTCATATGAGGTATTTTTTCGCTTGGTGAGTCACACGCAAATACAGTATGACGTCACTAGTTTCGTAATAAAAAACAATAACGATAAAATAGATAACTACCTGGAAACATGAATCCCGAGAAGCCTGTGTAAGAACATTGTCGTAGATAATCAGATTGCTTCAGGGCATGAAATTGCAGATTGTCTTCATAGGTACGCTCATAAAACTTTAGCGTCATCTTGAAATATGTAAGGGAATTTTTTATGTATTCTCTGTTTTCTTTCACTGTATATTATTTTCTTATCTACATATAACTTTGTATTATAATCATTATTGTTGTTATCCAATGTTAGTTTGTCAAACTGTTTTTGCATTTATGTGATAAAATAAAACTGTGTTTTCTATTTTTTTTAATCTATAACTTAGATCAGAAGTCAGCCTTAGAGTTTTAGAATTTCAATAAGTATATTTTTCATGTACATTTTCATATGCATAGTTTCACATGTATAGTTTCCTTTTGCTGGCTAATTATTCAATGCTGCCCATGTCTGTCAAATCTAGCAACGTCAATCGTAGGCAAATGTCTATTTTTGCAAGGCTGTTAGATATGTACACATTTTCTCAGGATGTCAAACGAAGATTTGGGATTTGCAAGATATCATATTTCTTTTAAAAAGAAATGTCGTGTTTTCTTCTTTTTTTTGACATAAAAATCCAGGAATCCGCTAATCTTGCAACACTACACAAAACACTTTAAACTCTAATTCTTATCATACGAAAGATTAGGCAATCATTTTCATCTAATCTTTAAGCACTCATGTTTTCCATGTAAGATAAAGTCACTGATAATTTCCCATTCAAAACAGGAACTCTGCTCTAAGAAAACTTCTCCAAAGCTCATTAATTAGCCCTTTCGATACAATGGATATTTGGCATTTTCTGTAATTCAAATTTCCGTCGTTGATTTCGATCAATTTTAACTTCCAAGTTAAACGTGTCTATGTTTAAACCTTATATTCTACAACAAAACTTTTTTCTCTCTCATAATCACAAGACGTTTTGGGTATATTGTCCATTTCCCATATTTCTCCAATAGACGACATTTACACCGGATTCTGTATTCGAGCGGCGTTTTATGGTAACCCGCGCCTCACGGAACATTAACCAATCACGGAAGAGGAAACAGTTAGCGTCCGCCAATATTTATTCGTCAAGTCGATTAGCCGATTTTCTCCATTAGCCCTTTAGAACCATTTAAGGGTGGTTTAGAAATTTGGGTAAAAAAATGTAAAATGATGCGTTTTTGATGTTAAATAACATCAAATCTGCATATGCGAATCTGTGTGTTCGAACAAATGATATCAATTTGCCGAAATTTTTAATGATATCAAACAATTACTTATGTCTGAATCCATTGATAATCCAGTGGCTCAATTTGAAAAAAAAAAACAAAAAAAAAAAAAAAAACAACGTATGCTAAGGATGTGCTAAACCTTAACGATGAATCCGAAAACCTCCGAATCGATAAAGAGAAATTTTGGATTTTATTAAATGGACTTATTAGATATGTTCACAAAAAAGGGGAATTAACGCATAAGAGTCAATAATTTTGACTTATTTATGTTGACCATTCTGTCTCAAATAGACCGTCTGTTTTAAACTTTTTTCTTTAACATGGACCTAGAAACCAATTCTCCCAACTTAAAATAACATTTCCCGATTCAGTTACATGTTAAATATAACAGTACTCTCGTCGAATTTGCCTCTAGACAAATTAATCACAAAATCGACAGTTACCTTTACACGAGTACACGAGCACGGACACTACCTTTAAACAATCTGGGTAGTGCAGAAGCTTCGCAGTATCTCTGCCCCATCCAGAAGGCGCCCATCATCTAAACCTTTCCTATTTCGCAATATCTTAGACCTGTCCATATTCAAAGGTTTTGCATACAAAAATTTAAAGAATATTGAATTTGAAAAATAATAGTGAAGTAGGGTAGAAAATATTGTGGAAAAAGAAATGCTTTTTACAAGTAATTTTCTCTTTTCCTAAAGTCTTTTCTCAAGTAAATAATCACAGATACTAAAAAACAAAGGATTGTACACAACAGGGTCAAAGGGTCACGTTTATGCCCCTGTATAAATTTTTTTGCCGATTTCTTGCTTTTGAACAAACATTGTCATTATTTTTTTTTTTTGGAAGGATTATATCATATATGTATATACTGAGGAGTAATACAATAGAATTATTTTCTCCTCTTTAACTGAAAGAAAAAGAATCACACCATCTGACAAAAAAATGTAAAGATAACTTCGCGCGGATTTTAAAAACCAAATAAAAGTTTTAGTTTGGAAGGTGCAGTGCACCTTTTCGACTACCCGCTTTTTGTTATAGAATAATAGACGTGTTAAAAGGGGCGTGTAAAACCGAATTAATCCCGCCTACTGCCGGAATTTGGAATTCAATAGGACCCAAATCTATCATTTCCTTTGAGTATAAAGAAGTAATATATATGTATACTCAGAAAAGGTAAGAAATCTCCCGAAACCATCGAATGATACAAAAGGGATAAAGATGGTACAAAAACAATAATAAAATAAAATAAATAAAAATGAAACGTTTAATGTAGGAATGACTTTGGAATCACAAGGCTAATCGCGGTTACCATTTTAATAATTCAGTCGACCACTGAAATCATTCATTTAGAGTTGAGGTTAAGTTTGGACTCCGACATTGACGGTCATCTTTGTGAAGCATTGGTGTTTGTTTGGCGACTTAAACGTCGTAACTACAGCTTATTCAAGCTGTAGTTTCAACGTTTAGATCACCAACAAACCATTTTTTATTTTTTGTTATATGCTACTGGTCAATAGGCCAGAGGGGGCAACGGAGTATTTGGGGGGGCTAACGACTGGTCAATAAAGTAGATAAAATAAGAAAATGAAAATGATAATGAAATAGTGATTACTATAATAACACGTATTTTTATAAAGAATGTCTGAAAATATTAAAAATTTCTATCTCATTTTCCATGTAAATTAGCTATCAATGAATTCGAAATGATATACCCTCTGTGCCAATAATTAGTTAATACAGAAAATACTTGGCCGGATTTCGGAACTGATCACAAAAAAGTTAAAGCTGTAATTGCGGTTAGTAGAGCATCAAACTTATCGTACAATGTGAGAATAGTTTAATGTACCGATTCCTTACTTCATACTTCAAACGAATTGCGGTTGAAACTTCTCTAATAAGCATGTGAGAACCAGACCGTTATCTAAGATAATTTATCTAAACTCTTTCCTGTACAATCTCTTGTTTTTACATCCCTGTGAGTTTTTACTCGAGAAAAAATTGCGGAAAAAGAAGAAATTGCTTGTAACAAGCAATTTCTCCCTTTCCCACAATATTTTCTAACCAGTAGGTTGGTTTCTTTTCAATTGCATCCGCTTTTTAATGTCGTCTGCATCTCCTTTTAAATTGGACCAGTCTAAAATTTTGAAAAAAAAAAAAAAAAAAAAAAAAAAAAAAACACACACATAAAAAAGGAACGTTTTAAGAAAAACAAAAACAACATACAAACAAAACAACAATAATAATGATATTAATAAAACATCTAACGGATCGCGTGTATTATTTAAAAAAATAAATCGACCGATCCCATTATTCATTTAGACGTGAAGTGAAATTTGAACTCTCGATTAGCCGATATTATTGTAAAGTATTTATCTGGTTTGGCGACTTAAAGGTCGTTAAGTTTTACCTATCTACAAGCACTTATTGTAGAATCTGATCAGACTGCACGATTATGTGGGTTTCTCCGAGTCTTGGCTTGTCGCACATTTGCAATTGTTCGAAACTCGAACGAGTACATGTATAAAGAAAAAGTAGTTTCTACAGATATTATGTGTTTTTGAAACATTTTTTAGACTTACCTTTAAGAGAAAGACAATTGATTGATTGATTTAATAGGGTTTAACGCCACTTTTAAAAGTAATTTAGTCATATCGCGGCGGCTGGATTATCTAACAATGGATTACTGGAATTTATCACACCAGTACTGCCGCTACATCCTTTTCTAGCCTCCAGCTGCTCTCCCGCTAAGATTTACGATTATCCACCCGATGGTGAATTACAAATGTCACAAAGGATATGTGCCGTCGCCGTGGATCGAACCCATGACATCCCATGATTGAAGATTGGTAGTCTGACACGCTACCGACTGCGCTTTGACTGCAGCCTATTCAGGGGCAGACACGGAGCAGCATAAACTTCCATATACTGTATAAGATATACTAATTGTTGTATACAGATAGATTGGGTCAGTAGGTATCTAAAGGGCGCAATGTGAAGACTGTCGTCTTACTGTTCGGATGCACGTAAGAGATGAAGAGAATATTTATTTTATGTTTTCAAGGAGGTATGAAACCGAAAAAACAAACCACTCTGTATGAATACGCGAAGCGGATTCATACATAAGTCTGATTAAGTTATCCGGTTCATACCTTCAGGAAAACAAAAAGTATTCTCTTCAATTCTTATAATCTAATAACATCGAGCGAAAAAAGAAAACATGTTGATACTTTTTTGTATGGGACTATTTTGTACGGAAGCATACAAAATCGCTGCGTGCTCAAAATTTTGTTCGTGGAGGGTTGAATAATATTGTCGACCAATCAAAAGGCCCGTTTTTGATTGACTAATACCATGATGGAACCTTAACTGGTGAACATGTTAACCAGTTCCCACACAATCCCACTTTTTGTCGCCCCTCAAGATACATTTGTATAATATGTAGAAAACTTTGCGGAAATTGCTTGTCACAATTACACTTTTTACGCTCCTCAATATTTAGATATTTGAAAAAAAAAAAAAAAAAAAAACATTGTCGAAAATGAAGACATTTCTCGTCACAATTCCGCTTTTTGACGCTCCCGAATTCAAATATTTTGGGAAAATAAAAAAACACAATCAAGAAAATTAAGAAATTACTTGTAACTATTTTCCACAATTTTTTTTCTACCCCAAAAGATTGAGATTTATCAGCTAAAAGTTGTCGTCTGTAACTTCCTTCAATTTGGACTAGCCTAATTTTTTTCTCGTGTGTTCATAATCTAAATTGATTGGAAATGTTACAGTGTATATGAAATACTCAATACTAACTAAAAAACCTTGATATTTTGAACTGTATCTGCAGAATGAGTAGTGAAGTATCCGATCAGACTGCACTGGTGAACAAACTACTCATTTTTTTTCTTTGCAATCACGTAAAATGTTAGGATTTTTCAATATAAAATGTGAAAAATTCCGCTTTCCACTGTTTTGGCATGACGGGTAAAAATGTTTACGCCAACTTGGCCGTGGTTTGTTATTGATCTTGCACAATCAATCTTGATCAATAGAAAGACTAAAATCTAACACGTAAAATGCTTTACCTCGACTCAAAGAAATCTCTTCACAACGCCGGAAATGAATTTTGTCGAAACGGAAATGCGTTCGGAAACCGGAAGTTAGGGAACTATGGGAATGAAAATGGCGGACGCTACAAATCATTAGTTGGGGTACATTACCATGCGATGTTGTGTGACTTGGTATCAAGTAATCGGATTTTTTTCATCTGTCAGGAAATAGGGGAAATATATACAATGTTTGAAAACGACCACTCGATATTGGTCTTTCTCCTGGCAACTTGTCAATACACATACGAGCCTATGCTTGACATTTCCAACCATTGCGCATATGCGTGACTCGCACACATTTGAGCAACCTGGACAGCCAAACGGGGCAATTAGAACATTCGCTAATTGTTTAAAGAAGCTTTTGGTCAGTATCTATCTACAGAGTGCAGAGTGAAGGCTCTGATCAGACTGGATTGTCGTTATTTAACTGATTCCAACACAACAAAATTTTAGACTGGTCGGAAATTATATATATATTGTCCTTTTTGGATGGAAAGCATTGTGGAAAATGAAGAAATAGGTTGTATCAAGCAATTTCTTCATTATCCACAATGTTTACGAACGCTTTTTCTTGAGAGGCGTCGACGGCGGCACTCGTTTGTCTTCCACCAATGGGTCGATAATCGTAGACCTATGTTGGATAGCAGCTGGAGGCTAGAAAAAGATGTGATGGCGGTACTGGTGTGAGAAATGCCATGAATCTATTGTTAGGTGTTCCAGCCTCCGCGATATAACTGAAAGATTGTTGAAAGCGGCGAAACCCCCATTCAAACAAGCAAATGTTGAGGAGCGTAAAAGTGGGGGTTCGGTGGGAATGCGTTACAAAAAAGCTCTGGAAAAAAATAAAACCGAAATGCCGTTTACAGTTGAGTAGTAATATGACCAGACCCTCTTTGTTCTCTTTAACCCATTATCAGATTAAACATTTCAAACTAATCAAAATTGAAAGAGGTTGCAGACGACAAAACTAATCGTTTTCAAAATTGAACATTAGAAAACATATTGAGAAAAGAAGACATTGCGATTTCATTTATCGATGAATCTTTCATCAACAGCGGCTTTTTTTTTTTTTTTTTTTTTATCAATTTAGGGATCGCTGGCCACGCCAACTGAACTCCGACAGTCAGTTCGACTTTGATCTTAAACGGCGTTATTTTGCAAATATTATGATCAGTAACATGTAACAAAAAATTTAGCGGTTGGTCGCCGACCAAAACGTCGAGACTACGAACAAGCTGTATTTTCGTCTTTTGAGGTGCCAAACCGATACATATAAATATCGATCAATGGTGGAGTTCAAATTTCAATTCCGGTCTAGATCTTTGATTTGATTGGTCTATCTATTTTTTAATTCATTTGTCACCATCAATCACGATATGTCGAATAAGTTTCATGTTTGAAAGAGAAGAAGTTCACATGTTGAAACAAGAGTGGAATCCACGTAATTTTGTTAAGAATGAAGAATACATGTTTTTCTTTTCAAGGGTGTATGAAACGAAACGCGTTCTCTTATTTATTATAGTTTAATGATATCAAGCGAAAAAATTCAAATATTTTTCAATTTTTTGTATATTTTGGAACTATTTGTGCGCAAACGAATGCTAAAAATTTGGTCAAAGAGGGTTTATCATCCAATCAGAACGCTCGTTTTTGGTAGTCGAAACTTACAATTGAATTAGTTACTGATAAAAGCAGTCGTTTGCATTTGGCTTTATCCACAAGAATAGAAAATTATAGAACAAAAATGTTACTATTAAATTCAACTTTTAAAGCATAGATGATGATAAATTGAAATCTTTTTGAACAGAAATTCACTGTATAATATTACAACTAGTCGTTTGACGAACAAAATATCGTAGATACAGCTTTATTTAAGCTGTATTTATGACATTTTGTTCTCCGAACGACAATTAATTTTGCAGTATACATATAAAGCAATGATCGTCACGAAAAAGGTTTTAAAAAAACGTATCCTCAATTGCAGCGTGTTTACCAAGCTCAGATGAAGTGTTGAATGAAAGTCAAGAAGCCATTGCTCATTTTCAACCGACTCACAGTGACGGAACCGTCAAACACGGTGCGTTTATTTTTACATTTGAGCCTGTGCGTGACATTTCCAACAATTTCGCAGGTGCGTGACTGGCACACATTGAGCACCATGGACAGCCATTCGGGGCAATTAGAATAATCGCTGATTGTTTAAAGAAGCTTTGGGTCAGTATCTATCTACAGAGCACAGAGTGAAGACTCTGATCAGACTGTGCGGATGCACAGGCTGATCTGAGTCTTTACTTGGCGCACATGTGTAATGGTTGGAATGGTCACGCATGCGCTCATATGTACTGTATTTCAGAAAACTTCCATCGCGAAATTGGTGTTTTTCAAACAATTAGAGCCCTTAAAATCCGATCGAAAAAAAAATAAAAAAAAAAATACAAATATCTGATGAAATTATCTGTAAAGAACTTTGAATATCGGCTGTTCTTCTTTGTTTTAATTTGTTTCTTCTTCAAGGAATTAAATCCTTATACATTGACGTTATTGACCAATTCGCTGGCCCGTCAAGTAGCTCTGTGTCCCGCCCATTCACCCCGACAGGATGCTCCATTTTAATTTTAAACAGCGTGTTTTTAAAAAAGTTATGGTCAGTATCATGTAACAAAAAAGGAAATTGGTTGGTTTGCGACAGCTGTAGTTACGGCGTTTAAGTCACCGAACCAATAAAAAAGTTTAACAAAAATAGCGGCCAATGTTTGTCTTCAAAACTCAATTCTGGTCTTCATGAAAAATTTCATTGGTCGACTGTTTATTTGACAGTCGCCATGGTC
This sequence comes from Fragum fragum, assembly GCA_946902895.1. Taxonomy (NCBI): domain Eukaryota; kingdom Metazoa; phylum Mollusca; class Bivalvia; order Cardiida; family Cardiidae; genus Fragum; species Fragum fragum. Next base: position 5,213,404 of record OX336373.1, read on the forward strand.
ATTTAATGGATCGCGACGTCAATCGAAGAATAGATAGACCAATTATTTCATTAAATTAGACAGGAAGTGAACTTTTACCTCCAACATTGGCCGACGTTCGTGTTAAGCATTTTTTGTTGATTTGGCGAGTTAAACGACGTAGAATGTAACTATGGTTTATATAAACTGTATAAACGACGGTTACGTCGCCAACCACTATTTCATGATTTCGTCACGAGTAAATAATTTAATTTTTAGTTTAGTCTACCAATATTGGGCGTTCTGATTGTTAAAAAAAAAAAAAAAAAAAAAATCATAACTCTATGAACAAAATTTTGAGCACGCAGCTATTTTGTATGCTTCCGCACAAAAAAGTCCAATACAAAAAGGTATCAAAAGATGTAGGACTTTTTCTTTTTTTCGCTCGATACTGTTACACTATAAGAAATGACGAGAATTCGCGTATTCATACAGTGCGATTAGTTTTTTCGGTTCATACGTCCATGAAAAACAAAAAATATTCTCTTCATCTTAAATGACCTTATATTTTGCAAAATTACTTCGCCTAGTATCTATTTCGAACTTCGCCAAAACAACAAACATGCTAAACAAAAATGGCGGCAAATGTTGGAGTTCAAACTTCACTCCCGGGCTAAATGAATGGTTTACTGGTCGACTGTTTCTCTGTTTGACAGCCGCGATTGGTCAATTGAAATAAATCCCACTCGATCCTGCTTCTTGGAGAATCCACCAGTACCCTTACCAAATATTTGAGGTCGACGAAATACCCAAGTTCAATACACTCCACGGAAATCAAACTCTGGACCTCTTCATCTTTACGCCGGCGCTCTACCTCATTGCAACGTGCACGACAATAGTTGACCAATCGTGACTGTCAATCAAATAACCAGTCGACCAATTAAATCATACATTTAGACCAGTCGATGGGCGTTGTAACTGGAGTAAGTGGGCGGGGCCAGCGATTGGTCAATTGACTTCTACCCATTCGATCAAATAAAAAGTAAGTAAACATCTGCAATCCGTACGCTATGGGAAAGCATAGAGCTGCTACCGAATACAAATAAGCAGGCAAATAAATGAAACGAACATTACTCTTGGTATTATTTGCAGACAAAACAAAAAATAAATAGGGATCTTAGAAAGTGATATATTTATTTTAACCCAAAAGATCAAATAAAGTCCGCAAATACCGGTTAAACCACCTGGTAAAATCTGATACATTTTTGTGTAAACAACAAATATTTAACAAATTACTCAATTAAATATCAACCGATAATTTTTTAACAGTTTTAAAGGGTAAGGGATTTGGAATCAATCGCATGCCGTGCTTGCCATTTTGTTTTGTTACGTAAATACTATAATAATATAATAATACAATACAATACAAAAAGTTTATTGCATTAAACATGTTTACAATGTTTACAGCAAATAATCAAACAAAATAGAGGAAATACATGGATTAACAGAAGAACATGTCATATACGTGAACATGAGTTAATTTCTTCGAGAAAATGCATAATACAAATATTTCGCCAAATTACAAATCACAGACTTTGATCTATTTGTCATAAGATTAGTGAATTTTTGAATCGTTGGCCAAGTGTAATAGTAACGTTTTAGATATTTGGTTCTAAGATCAGAGTATTTCGGGCAAATAAGTATAAAGTGAAATTCATTTTCGATCATGTTTTTATCACAATGTTTACAAATTCTATCTTTCCTTTCGATGTTTAAGTATCGACCATATTCAATTTCCAAATTATGAGACGAAATTCTTAATCTAGTAAGTGCACATCTGATCTTTTTGTCTTGTATAAAGTCTAGGTATTTTTCAAAGGCAAAATCGTGTTTGAAGAGAGAATATGTTTCAAGTCGATTTGTATTATTAATAGTTGAATACCACTGCTGGTTGAATATATCTATTAACCTTTGTTGTATTATATCATAAGTGATTTGTGTGGTAAATTGGTTTTGCCAAATAAAATGTAGACCACATTCGTCTATGATACATTTTACTTGATAAGCCCAATTACATTTATTATAGTTCAGGCCGATTTCTACGTCTCTATATAGCATAACATAAGTATTGAACAATAATGAATTTCGCTCAGAGTTAATAACCTTAATCCAATATTTTATCATTTGGAATTTTCTATGCAATAATAAGGGTATGCGCCCTAATTCGCCATAAATCGCTTCAATATTTGTAGATCTTTTTACAATCAATAGTTTTCGACAAAATTTTAGAAAAACCGATTCAATTTCCGGTGAAGGATGACCTCCCCAGACTTCTGCGGCATAATTTAGGACAGGTAACAATAAACTGTCAAACAATTTTAGTTTATGTGAAATAGGTAAATCAATTTGGTTGAAAATGACAAATAACCTATGTTGGGAAAACGATGCGCGTTGTGCGATATCGGATTGTGTTCTGTTCCAGTTACCATTTTTATAGAGATTAACTCCCAGGTATTTGAAGAATTTGACAACTTCCAGTTTTGTATCATATAAGTAAAAATCGTAATTTGTATGTCGGCCTTTTTCAAAAATCATTACTTTGGTCTTGTTCACATTTAAACTTAGTTTCCAAGTGTTGCAATATTGTTCAATATCATTAAGTATAGATTGTAGAGATATCGGATCTTGCGTAAATACCGCCGCGTCGTCGGCAAACAGTAATAAAAATAACTGTAGTTCATTAATGGATATAATGCCATCTAAATTGTTGTTTATACTGCTGATTAAATCGTTTAAATAAAATAAACATAAAATACTACTTGATGGATCACCCTGCTTCACGCCAATATGTGAAAATATGTATTCCGATTCTTCTGATCTGTATCGCACATAGGATTTTACTATGTCGTACATAGCTTTAATTGATCTAACGAATTTACTGCTGACTTGTTCATTAATCAACTTTTGAAAAAGTAATGATCTGTCGATTTTGTCGAACATTTTTTCCCAGTCCAAGAAAGCAACATATAATTTTTTATTATTCGAAAGTGTTTTGGTAATAATGGCATGTAAAATAAAAAGACAGTCCACCGTCGATTTACCTTTTTGAAATCCATATTGGTTTTCGATTATTTTCTTATTCTTGTTTGACCAGGCGTTTAGTCTAGTCACTAATAATTTGGAATATATTTTTGAAATTATATTATTTAAAGTAATGCCTCTAAAGTTTTTTGCCTCTGGGTTACCACCTTTAAATATAGGTATAATGATTCCTTCTCCCCAACTTTTCGGATAGACTCCATTGTTATAAATATGATTATATAACGTTGTTAAAAATGGACCTATTATGTCAAAAGAATGTTTAAATATTTCAGCAACAAGTTCATCAGTGCCCGCACTTTTGCCATTATTTTGAGAAAAAACTGCAGCTTTGACTTCCGTAACCGTAAAACTCATATCTAAGTCATCGTCCGTTCTAATGTTAGAAAAATCAAAGGAATCGCTCGTTTCGAAAGATGCAGAGCTATAAAGATTGTAGAAATGGGAATGCATATTTTCAATGGTAATGTTTTCAGGGTTTCGCGGTTTGGTTTTGTAATTTTTGTTAATATTTTGCCAGAAAGACCTTGGATCATTGTTTGCTAACTTAGAAATTCGGCTTCCTTCCTCTTTGGCGTATTCTTTCTTTCGCCGTCTTTTGATCTGTGTGTATAATTTCTTTTTATAGAGGAAAAAATTTTTGTTTTCAACAGTTTTATTTCTTAAATATTTATTTCTTGCCTTATTAAATTCTTTGCGTGCTGCATAGCATTCTGAGTTAAACCATTTGTTTTTCTTCACATGTGTGTTATTATATGCGTTTACGTTATGCTTTTTTCCGAAAGTTTTAATTGCATTGTCTTTTAGATAAAGGGTTAAGTTTTCGACAGTTTCGTCAATAGACCAATTTTGCAAGTTTTCGGTGAGTAGGTGGAGTCGATCAATATTATCCAATAAATCGTTTCGGAATGTTTGGACAAGCGAGTCGTCCCATGATATAATTAACTTATCAATACAAGTAGGGTCGTGCGGATTAAAAATTGGGCGTTTCCTTTTGAAGCAAATAAATATTTGGTTGTGGTCGGAAATTTCGTTGGGTGGCAGGATATCAAAATGGCATATATTTGCAAAGTCATCTAAATGTAGCAAGAAATAATCTACGGTGCTTGATCCGTTGTGATTTATAAATGTATAGTTCCCCGCGTATTTATCATTTCCTAATCGTCCGTTTCCGATAAGTAATTGGCTGTTTTTGCAGAGCTGTATTAGTCGCCGACCATGCGTGTCTAACACATTATCTTTATTTACACGATTGGTGATTTCTTGACTAGTTGGCTGACCAGAGTTTATATCTAAATATCGATTTAAAGAAAAATAATCTAATTCAGTAGATGACCTTGCATTAAAGTCACCAACTATGAACAGTTTACCTTTTGATTTTAACAATTCAATATCTGATTCCAGTAAGTCGAATAAATCTGAATTAGTGTCATTAAGAACTTTTGAGTCTTGTGGTGGAAAGTAAACACAACATAAATATGCGTCTTCATTAAATTGAAATAAACTTTTACAAATTTTTAACCATAATAATCCACATTGATGTTGCTTATGAATTCGTATTTTATCTTGTAAAGAATTTTTGTAATAAATACTTATCCCTCCACTATATCTTCCTTTTTTAGTGAAACGCGATTTGTTTCCAAATAAATGATGAGAGTTGTATCCCGAGATATCTAAATTATAATGGGTTTTCGGGGATAATACAATGTACTTCGTACAGCGGTAAGCTATTACTTGTGTAACATTTCCATCAAAAGTCCTTTAGAAGTCGTGTTCGCGTAAAACAACTCGGGCATCCATGAATCCTGTAGCATTTAAGAGTGAGCGCTCATGTTATGAGAGTGACCGCGTAATCTAACGCATGAACTTTCAAATTTTGACAGTGGACGAATGAAAACTAAGCACATTAATCTTATTCGCGTGCATTTGTAATTTTGTGTGCACGTGCACATTTTATATATGCTCTGGCTCATCATGCAGCCTTAATTTCATGAAATCACCTGCAATATATTCGAGAGCACATATTATTTCTTTATGTGTGTATATATATATATATACATAACGTACATGGTATACCATTTTTGTCAACTTAAAGTTAGACTACCATTATAAAATCGGCACGACGTCTTGATTCCTTGGTAGACGTTTTAAAATAACTAATTAGCCAGTATTTATTACGTCATTTCACTATCTTCAGCTAGCAAATTAACGGGTACGAATTTACTTAATATTTCGGAAGATTTCCGATGTTCCAAAATAATGGATTATTGGTAGAATATCATAACCTTTTTCAAATTCATACTTTAACCTGCAAACAAATATTCGACTCGGTCGGGATTAGAACCAGGGACCTCTATGTCTCGAAGCAAAAGCGCTGGCTAGGCATTCTGATCAAGGTCTTTCCCTTAACCCTTTCCTGTTTTTCAAAATTTTAGACTTGTCCAATTTCAAAGAAGCTGCAGACAACAATTAAAAGTGAGTGCAATTTGAAAAGTAGGTAGAAAATATTGTGGGATAAGAAGAAATTGCTTGTCACAAGCATTTTCCTCTTTTCCCACAATATTTTCTCAAGTATAAATACCCAGGGACGTAAAATCCAGGGATTAACCAAGAAAGGGTTAAATCTCTCCACGCCTGTTTTCAACTATTCATGTGTGTGTCCGGTGTTTGTAAAACAAAAGATGGTCCATTTTGAGCGATGGCAACAAATATGTATAAGTTTTAAAGTCTTAATAATTAGGATAATTGAAAAAAAAATCTACATATAAAGAATTACAATGGTTAAATAGTTTAAGTGATATTATTGAATTCAATATATTTAAACTTAAACAAAAAAGAAATTCGAACGCTTGCAAGAACGATTGTTCTTTTTTCTTGGTCGTTATAACCAAGTTGACGTACCACACAAGTTGTTTAAGAATTATGCGGTACTAAATTCGGCTTTTCTGTCATTTATTGTATAAAATGTTTGCATTTGTTAAGTAAATAATAATAATAAACGGTAAACTTCCGACAAAAAGAATAACAGTATAACACCTGTCCCCTTTTTTATTCTGACTATTTGCCAACTTTAGATTCGTATTCGATTGAAGTTATTTATTACAATTGAATACTTTCAGTTTCGAATTCATTGTTCGAAGGTATTTCATGTCTTTGAATGACAATTGTTTCGGAATTTCTTTGATATTATTATGTCCATAAAGTGATACCATGAAAGGATGTTAAATTGCCTTCAGAAAGAATATTTTGCAAGTAAATAGAAACACTGCATTTAAATTTTTGATTTGAAATGCAATCCTTTCAAATCAGCTTCTGGAAAAAAAAAAGAGAGGTCATATTTAGCTTGGTAAAGGCTGGTCTAACGATCCCTTGTACAATTTACTCTGGTGACATATATCTCTTTATTAACTTCAGTTGACCAATCGCGTCTGTCAATCAACATAAATGTTGCAAAACAACGCCGTTAATAATCGAAGCGGAACTACCTGTCGAAGTTTAAGAGCGGGACCTAGGGAGGCAGTGGGCGGGGCATAGGTAGGCAGTGGGCGGGGCCTAGGTAGGCAGTTGGCGGAGCCTATGTAGGCAGTCGGCGGGGCCTAGGTAGGCAGTGGGCAGGGCCTAGGTAGGCAGTGGGCGGGGCCTAGGGAGACAGTGGGCGGGGCCATCGAATGGCCAATCGACTGATCGTGGCCCGACCTACCGAGCTCCAACCAGGAAGTTCGATATAAAACGACATTATTTGGCAAAAGCCGTCTTCAGTAAGAGGTAACCATGAAATAAAAAGGTTGGTTGGCGGTCTAAAGGAATATGGTAATGGTACGTTAAAATAAGCTGTTGAATAAGCTTTAGTCACGATGTTTAAGTCGCGAAGCTAATAAAACTTCTGCACATGCATGTCGGCCAATGCTGGGTTTCAAAGTTAAGTTACGGTTTGAATAAATAATTTGACAGGTCGGTTGATTCTCAGCGACATGTCAAATACATTTAGTAAATGAAACATAACGTTACTGGTTAGAGTGAAAAATACCAGTTTGGTTATAATTCATAATTTCTCGTTTTTGAAGACGTCTTTGTAAATGGTTATAGCACATGCAATCGTCGGTTTGCGACTGTCCATCAAATCATTCATTTCGAGTAAAAATGGACTTTGAATACCAATAGTTGCCGTCCTCATACGTTCCTTGGTTTGGTTGCCTAAACTTAATAGTTACGACGTTTAGGTCGACAGCCATTTTACATTTTTGTCACATATTACTGGCAATAAATTTTAAAATGATAATATATAAATTTAACCCTTGTCATGCTGTATAAAACCCCCAACGGAATTGCATTAAAATCAAAGGGCTGAGAGCACTAATAGTACTTGTTGTTCAATAACCAATATTTCTTTTGAAAATTAACTTCATAACTTCTCTGAAAGGAAAAGTACAAGCAGGAGGTATAGACCAAGAACGGACTGAACTTATGTGCAGTCTGATCTTTGTCTATACCTCCTGCCCAAACCGGAATATTCCGGATTTAGCATGACAAGGGTTAATATCTAAGTCGAACTTTCTGTCGGAGTCAGTGGGCGTGGCCAGCCGTTTTGATTGGAGGGGCCAGCGATTCATTATTTGGTCAAAGTTATAAAAATCCTTATATGGGTCACATAATAAAACTTAGAAGATACACAATACATCTCATGTATTTAAATACAAAACAGTCGTCTTTTGGGTGAAGCCATTGTTTTTGACACGAATATTTCGTCCAGTCTTGATAGGAAATTTTTGTAAAAAAATATTTATCTCAGTTCGTAGACACACACACACACACACATATGCAAGTTAGAGTGGCTTACTATTTAGCTAGCAAAGCGTCAGCTTTGATAGTTTAAGTTAACACACAAAATTTTGACGTCTTCTCAAAGTTCACGAGAGCAAACTGCCACTGGAGGATTAACCACTAAAGCATTAAATGCCTACGCCATAAAAAGTAGATCTTAATTCAAGAATATTGCAAACTATGCGACTGCTTTCTATGGACACAGAATAAATTTTATTCAAATTCTATACAACTCTTATAAAAGCATGCATTTTAACCCGACCCCCCTCAAGCGTGCTTTTAAATTATCCCAAAGTAAATAGCTTTGGAAAACATTGTGGACAATGAAGAAATTGCTTGTAACAGGCAATTTCTTCATTGTCCACACTGTTTTCTACCCTACAAAACAAACGTTTTCTTATTCCATCAATCATAATTACCTTTGACAAAGAATATTACTAAATAAAAGCATGATTTGCTAGCTTACAGTACTTTCAGTACTTTGATTGTATACAGCGTCCTACGATATCGTTCTAATTTTAACCTGACTCGTTGAACGGATCCAATTAGGAATTGAATAAAAACAAAACAAACAAAAACAAACAAACAAACAAACAAAAAACTGTCAGTTGTAAAAGAGACCAAATTAAGTCGGAGGTCAACTAGAATTAAAATTGATAAAACCAAGGTAGAATGATTTCACTAAAAAAGATTTAAAAATATATATAGAAATAAACAAAGAATCAACAACACTAAAAAACAAAACAAAACAAACAAAAAAAAAAACCACCTCAAAATGCGATAAGTTTCGACCCTGATCAGACGGCACACCTAGCTCAGTCTAACCAAGATCAATACTTATAAATCTTGCCAGCATTTCCCTGTCTGTGTGACGGACAACATTGTTATTTATTAACCTTTGTCTCCCTTAGCTGACAATATGTCTTAAATCAAAGGCCTGATTAACCTAGTAAGGATCTATCTATTGGTTGTACTGAAATACTTAATGGTTCCTTTCTGCTTTACGGGTCACATATGCAGCTATTAAATGTAAAATTAAACGTACCGTGTTTGACGGTTCCGTCACTGTGAGTCTGTTGAAAATGAGCAATGGCTTCTTGACTTTCATTCAACACTTCATCTGTGCTTGGCAAACAAGCTGGAATTGAGTATACGTTTTTTTTTAACCTTTCGTGACGATCATTGCTTTATATGTATACTGCAGAATAAATTGTCGTTCGGAGAACAAAATGTCGTAAATACAGCTTAAATAAAGCTTTATCTACGACATTTTGTTCGTCAAACGACTAGTTGTAATATTATACAGTGGATTTCTGTTCAAAAAGATTTCAATTTATCATCATCTATGCTTTAAAAGTTGCATTTAATAGTATCATTTTTGTTCTATAATTTTCTATTTTTGTGGATAAAGCCAAATGCAAACGACTGCTTTTATCAGTAACTAATTCAATTGTAAGTTTCGGCTACCAAAAACGAGCGTTCTGATTGGATGATAAACCCTCTTTGACCAAATTTTTAGCATTCGTTTGCGCACAAATAGTTCCAAAATTTACAAAAACTTGAAAAATATTTGATTTTTTTCGCTTGATATCCTTAAACTATAAGAAATAAGAGAACGCGTTTCGTTTCATACCCCCTTGAAAAGAAAAACATGTATTCTTCATTCTTAACAAAATTACGTGGATTCCACTCTTGTTTCAACATCTGAACTTCTTCTCTTTCAAACATGAAACTTATTCGACATATCGTGATTGACGGTGACAAATGAATTAAAAAATAGATAGACCAATGAAATAAAAGATCTAGACCGGAATTGAAATTTGAACTCCACCATTGATCGATATTTATATGTATCGGTTTGGCACCTCAAAAAACGAAAATACAGCTTATTCGTAGTTTCGACGTTTTGGTCGGCGACCAACCGCTAAATTTGTTGTTACATGTTACTGATCATAATTTTGCAAAATAACGCCGTTTAAGATCAAAGTCGAACTGACTGTCGGAGTTCAGTGGGCGTGGCAAGCGATCCCTAAATTGATAAAAAAAAAAGCCGCTGTTAATAAAAGATTCATCGATAAATGAAATCGCAATGTCTTCTGTTCTCAAAATGTTTTCTAATGTTCAGTTTTGTCGTCTTCAACCTCTTTCAATTTTGATTAGTTTAAAATGTTTAATCTGATAATGGGTTAAAGAGAACAAAGAGGGACTGATCAAATTGCTACACAGCTGTAAACGGCATTTCGGTTTTGTTCTTTTTTCAGAGCTTTTTTGTGTAACCCATTCCCACCCATCCCCCACTTTTTACGCCCCTCAAGAAAAGGCTTCGTAAACATTGTGGATAATGACGAAATTGCTTGATACAAGCTATTTCTTCATTTTCCACAATGCTTTCTATCCAAAAAAGACGAAAAAAAAAATATCCACCAAATTTAAATTGCCGTCTGCTACTTCTTCCACTTTCGACCAGTCTAAAATTTTGTTGTGTTGGAATCAGTTAAATAACGACACTCTGCCGCAGTGTGCGTTTTCGACTGAAGGAAAGTTCTTTTACCTTCTCTTAATTTGGCAAGTTGCTGAAGCAATAGGTCAGCCGCCTGGACCTGTCCCAAACTACGGATAAAGCTCTCACGTGTCATCTCACAGAGTTCTCTCCCATTAACATCCGGGAACCTCTCCAGATTGATGACGTCACCGAGACTGTACTGGGTTATGATGTATTCCATCCACAGCTTTACGTGATTCATTGTCCAGAACATAGGATCTAGAATTGAAATTGTATTCAGCACTGTACAGTTAACCCATTCCCACACAATCACTCTTTTTGACACCACAGATAAATAACATTTTTAGAAATCAATATGGAAAAAAAAAAGAAAAAAAAAGAAAAAAAGAAGTTGCTTGTAACAAGCAATTTCTTCATGATCCACAATACTTTCTGCCTCAAAAGACAAGTAATAATAATTATAATAATAATAAGAAGAAGAAAAATATAAAGAAAAAATAAAACAAATCATCAAGATATAATATTGTCGTCTGCGATATCTTTGAATTTTGGACCAGTCTAAAATTTTATTTGGTGGTGAGGGGTTGAGAATATCGTGTAAATGACAAAGCTAAAGTAATGGAATAGAAACAGCTTGATGGGCAGGTTTGGGAATGAATGCATTTTCCGTAAATAGGATCTCCGACAATTTCTGGTTCTAGGCGGATATTCTGCGTAAACATGGACCGACTCTGGGGCAATTTCTATTCGCTAACACTTGTCATGAAGTTAAACAAAAGTACTAAAAGTACTGTAAGCTAGCAAAACATGTTTTTTGTTAAGTAATCTTCTATGGCAAATGTTATCATGATAAATAAACGAGGTTAAAGTAACCAAGGAATTAACCCATTCCCACACAATTTCACCTTTTTGCCTAAAGAAAATAGTCCTTGAAAACAATGAGGAAAATGAGGAAATTGCTTTCTTCATTTTCCACATTGTTTGCCACCCAATGAGGTAAATACATGTAATAGAGATTTTTTCAACAATTTTAGATTGTCGTCTGCAACTTTTTTGATGACTCTGATCAGAGTCATTGTGAATATGATGGGCTCGAATGAGCAAAGATACCTAGGAGACGAACTTGTAGGCAGAGTTTGTAATATTCCTGAAGTACACAAGAAGTACTTTTTATGGCGTAGGCGTTCACAGGATTTAGTGGTTAAAGCCACCACTGACAGTTTGCACATTTTGAACTTTGATTCTAGCAATTAAGTTAAGCTATCAAAGCTGACGATTTGCAAGCTAAAAAAACACACTGACGCTTTCATCCAAAATCGCCATTCACCGTTCCATTCATATCATTCAAATCACAAATTCATAACGTCAAAAAGCACAAATACAAATTCTCATAAAGTGAGGCAAATACCACCCGTCCCATTCAAAATCCTCCTAGTATCATTAACTTTATTAATTTCACGATTTTCTTAACTATTTGTGTTATTCATGACGTAATTACTGCGTCTACCGGTTTTGTCGTCTTTTTGAAATTCAAAATCTTATCATCCAATGAAATAACTTATCGATGACATCACTTGTGCTCTCATGCCAACAATATTCATTGTCTGTATAAAAAAGAAGGGGATTTTGAAAATGCGTGATGTGGTTCTATTCAATCAAAATGTGTATTCTATTGATAAACTTGTTTGAAAAATCCAAACACATGTGTGGCTGAAACTGCTATGCAAAAACAGAGAGAGGGTTATAACTATCTCGCACTCCGTTTCACTCCCTATTCACCTCAGAAAATAGATTGTCAATACGTCACCATTTCGTCACATAAGTTATATACTGCAACCGTTTTCAAATTTAAAACAAGCGAAGAAAATGAGGTTTTTTTCCGCTGGCAATTTAAACGGTTTTATAAGAAACCAGTTCAGTGGATTCAAGGTGAATTATCAAGTTTCAATGAACCAAAATGTATCTTGAAACACATTTATTATACCCTAACAGGTTAACTTCTCGTGAAGCAACAGGAAAATAATATATCTTTGATTTCTTGGTTTGACATGACTTCTCTCATTTTGCCAATCGCAGAGATGTGTGGTGAGAGTAACGTACGGCAATTCTATTTGGACATTAGGAAAAAAGCACCATTTTGAAGGTACGCAACCGAACAAGTTTTCTGCACTGACATCAATCAACATAACAAACATAATCGCCTTTTTTAAGTCGGCAACAGTTCGGTTCCTACAACGCATGAAGGAAATAGTCCCGTGTTCGGGATGACATACGACTTTCGAGCGCTTCCGTCTTGAAATCCGCTTTTTTAACGTCCATGTGCAAAGCGAGGTACCATGCTACGCTTTCTGAATGCTGGGCAGTTTATACTGTTTTCCATTTATGTGGCAGCAGTAAAATGATTCGAAATAAGAAATATATCTTTTCTGTAGAAGAAGGATAATATGTATTAGGAAAAACACATCGCTTTGCCTTGAAAGATTAATGGTAAAAATCACAGGAAGATATACTCAAGTGTATCTAATGCTGTGTAAATGATAAATAATATATCTTTAATTCCTTGGTTTGACATGACTTCTCCAATTTTGCCAATCGCAGAGATGTGTGATGAGAGTAACGAACGGCAATTCTGTTTGGACATTAGGAGAAAAGTACCATTTTGAAAGTACGCGACCGAACGAGTTTCTGCACTGACATCAATCAACATAACAAATAAAATCGCGTTTTTAAGTCGGCAGCTGTTCGGTTCTTACTACGCATGTAGGAAATAGTCCTGTGTTCGAGATGACATACCACTTTCGGGAGCTTCAGTCTTGAAATCCGCTCTTTTGAATGTGCACGTGCAAGGCGAGGTACCATGCTACGCTTTCTGAACGCAGGACAGTTTATACTGCTTCCCACTCAGCAGTAAAATGATTCGAAATAAGAAATATACCTTTTCTGTAGAAAAAGGATAATCTGAAGTAAGGAAAATGCATCGCTTTGCCTGGATAGCTTTATAGTTAAAGTCACAGGAAGCTATGTTTAAGTGCATCTAACGCTGTATTAATAAAATACCACTGAAAGTGCCGTTAAACCAAATTCCCTTAATCGCAGTCTTGTTAGCTTCCAAGATAATTTCTTTTCCGAGGTGACTCTTTTTCCTTGACAATCAATAAATAATTAGGATATCTTTAAACACTTTCCTCTTTAGCAATATTTTAGATCAGTCCAAATTCAAAGGTTTTATAGACAAAAGTGAAATTGGATTTCATTCGAAAAAATAATCGGAAATGTGGAAATAGAAGAAATTTCTTCTTCTTTTTCTACAATGTTTTCTCAATTATAGAATCACAGAGATTTGAAAAAACAGAGATTGAAAAGGTAAGGATTAAGAATCTTTGATCATATTGGATTAGGAATTCACTTCGAATTATAACTTACAAGAAACAAAGAGATGCTCTGTATATCTTTTAATTCCATTGCGACATACTAGTAGCTTGAACAATTGACGAATGGAGCTTAAATGGGTACTACTTTTCCTACACCGTAGTCAGATGCTACTGGATTTAGAAACCTTATGAGACTGATGCACGTTGAGACGTTCACCAAAGACTGTTTTTGGTGCTCAAATGAGAATATACTCATATATCAATGACAATTTATGCTTAAATGCAATGGTGATGGCCCGTGAGTATAAAATATGATATTGACGAATTGTTACGGATACCACTTATTGAACAGTTAAAGTAGAAGTACAATAGTAATTCAAATTTTTCAAAGTTTGAGTGCATTCTGAGTTGTGCATGAAAAAACCCAGGTAAATGTATAGAAAAAAATGTTGAGTTTGTCATGCAGAATATAGACTTACTAGCAGGAATTGATTTTCGTTTAGAAGATTCTTTCGAACTCCTAGACCCGTGACCACCGCCAGATCTTTGGACCCCCTGTCCTGTACCCTGGTCTTCCCCTTTAGATATAGCCTGGTAGCTTGGATAAGTATAGTGATGTCCCGTGTATCCTTGGTCCTCATAGGTCTGTAAGTCATCCAGTTCGGAGGGTCGTGGAAGCATGGGGTCGGGCTGTGCTCGAGTAGGGTCCTGATATCCTCGGTTTGTTTCATATTGTCTATTATATTCGAAGTAAGACGGACACGGATAATCTGGAAAACTGGCGTTGTTTGTAGCGGTAGAAGTACTATTTGTATACGCATTCCAAGAAGAATTAGCACTGTTTTCGAGATTTGATTCCACCGAGGAACTTACTATTGAGGATCTAGCAATTGCATATTCAGGTGGTTCAGGCTTAACGTTTTCAGATTCATGTCCGTACGGTTCTGGGTTTGCAATGGGGCTTTGGCTTTTAGTAGAGCTTGGCATATCACTTTGAGCGGAATCTGTAACGTAATTTGATTCGATATACCGTGCTGTTTGAGCAATGACACTGGTCCCCTGAAAAACATGTTGCGGATAATATGGCTGATAAATTGATAAGTTGGATTGGTTGGAATTTATAGTTTCTTTTTGAGATTCCTGGTGCACGCTCTCGTATTCAGAACAGTAAGATTCCGATTGGTCTTGCGTATTCTGTGAAGAAATTTGTGACGTCAATAAAGGAGAAATAGATTCTTCTTCTGTTCTTGTTATGTTTGTATCTTCTGCAGTTGAATTTGGAGGACTGGCATCAATGTCTGGTAACGCTTCACCAGCTGTTTCGTTAGATTGTCCTTCAACTGATTCCTCAGTGTGACTGCTGTCTGGTTCGTGAACCTTGCCAACTTGTCTTTCTCCTGTTTGAGAATCTTTTGTTACTTTAACTCGACTATCAAGCGATGCTACTTCTTTGTATGCAACATCATCTCCTGTTTTTGCTGTTTGTGTCTGCTCTGCAGTTTGAACTCGTGTCTCGACGGTTCCCTGAAATAAAATCAACAAAGAAAATCTTTTAGTTTTAAAGAGACAATTTCTCTTTGTTTTGTGGAAGTATGAAACGAAAATTCTAACAATTTGTGAATAGGTTTTCACTTTCGCAACTTAATGAAATAATAATTTTCTTCATTTTGGTCTATTTACGAAAAACTTACCAGCCTTAAAAAAACTTGTTTCATGGAACTACTTTATGCCTAAGATTTGGAAAAATCCGTACTATTTTTCATTGAGGTATGATTTTTTTCATCCAATAAGAATGCAGGAATGTTGATAGACACATCTTAAATCAAACTATTAAGGAATGAAGTTGATCTAGTTTTTGATCGACGAGTTAATGGATGGACAACAAGTTACCATATAGTATATAGAGTGGCAAACCTGTTCTTGACAAGTCCTTTTCTACGCCCAAAGAATGAAAGCTTGGAAGTTGGTTTTTTTTTTGAAAAATGAAGAAATTGCCTGAGACAGGCAATTTCTTTATTTTCCACAATGTTTTCTACTCAGAAATACAAAGATTTGTTTTTCATATTTGAAATTATCGTCTGTAACTTCTCTCAATTTGGACCAGTCTAAAATTCTGTTAGCTGTTAGAAAAAAATGTTGATTGATTGATTGAATGGTGTTTATCACCACTTTTAACAGTATTTCAGTCATATCGCGGCGGTCGAAAGACTTAACAATGAATTCGTGGTATATCTTACACCAGTACTACAACTACATATTTTCCTAGCCTCCAGCTGCTATCCCACTTAGGTTTACAATTATCCACCCATCGTTGAGAGACAAATGTCGGAAAGGGTATGTGCCTTCGCCGGGGATCGAACCCATTACACCGCATGTTTGAAGATTAGGAGTCTGATGCGCTACCAAACGCGCAATGACCGCGGCGGTAAAATATTGGAGGAGTCAAAAGAATAACTAAATTCACAAGAGTTTGAGTTCAAAATAGTAAAGACTTGGATTAGTCTACACAATCGTTAAGTCTGGCTAGCATGTATTTGAATTAACTGTAGCTACGACGTTTAAGTCGTCAAAACAGCACGAATTCTTCACATAAATAACGGTCAATGTCTGAGTTCAAAGTCCAATTCCATTCTAAATGAATGATTTCATTCGTCGACCGATAATTTTATTTTAAATGACGTTTTTATTCATAATTCATGGAAAACAACATTTAACAAAAAAATAAAACCGTTTGGTTGGCGATCCGAACGCCGTAACTAAAGCTTGAATAAACTGTATTTAAGACGTTATTACATCGCAAGACCTACACAATAAGCTTCATAGAAATGTCGTTCAGTGTTGAAGTCTCTCATCGAGGGGTCCCGGGTTCGATCCCTGGCCTCGGCGATTATCCATCCCGATATTTGTCTCTCGCAAAAGGGTTGATAATCGTTAACCTAATAGGGATGATCAGCCGGAGGCTAGGAAAGGATGTAGTGTTAGTGCTGGTGTGAGAAAAACCAGGAATCAATTGTGAGGTGCTCCAGCCACCGCGATATGACTGAAATTCTGTTAAAATTGACGTTCACATTCAAACAATCAATAAAAATTCCATTGATGGAAGCTTGAAAAATCAGCCAAGCGAACCCCTTAATTGTGACAGACGAAACAAAAAATGTATCTTTGAAATAGATTTTTGTGTGATGATGACTTAAACAAGAGCACTGCCAACGGGTGCAAACGCTCGGCTGCAGGTGCTGGAAAATGCAAAAATTCTAAGTCGAATAAAGGGGCATAACTCTTACAAAAAGCTTCCCCTTTGATAGTCTAGATAGCTCTTGTGGTTGTCAATAGACATGTCAAGTTTCATGAGGATATCTTCAAAAACAACGGAGATATGACCAAGGTTAAAGTTTGTCACGCAAACGCCAACGCTAACGCCGACGCGAACGACGCCAAGGTGATCACAATACCTCGGGTTATCTCCGAAAACAGTCCAGCTAAAAATAAGTTTTATTGCTCATTATATATCTAGTTTTCGTTTAGGTTGTCCTTCATCAATTAGCTTATTGTTCCCGATCAATCTTTTCTACAAATGTTTATCATACGAAATTTCAGACCAACTTTCTTGTCTGAGATCAGAGGGGCCGTTCTGTGATCTAACAATTGACAAGAAAACTTGTCGGACAATATGCCGTTAATTCCATCTTAATATTTCGTCAATTCGCATATTGTTCTTAGAGTTATCCTATAGCCCTTCTTAACCTATTGAAATATGGAAAATTTTTAGACTGGCTTAAATTAGACTTAAAAATTGCTGTTTTACATTACTTTTATTGTTTTTATTTTATTTATTTATTTTCTATAATGTTTTGCTAATTTTAAGAATTTTTAATGGGATTATTTTCAAACAAGTCCCGTTTTTTTTTTGTTTTGTTTTTTTTTTTTTTTGTTTGTTTGTTTTTATTTTGTGTGTGTGTTTTGTTTTCGTATTTTTTTTTATATATATATTTATTTAGACCTGTCCAAATTAAAAGGGGTTGCAGACTACAATGAAAATTGGATGTAATCTGAAATAAAACCATCATATGTAGTAGACAATGTTGTGGAAAAAGGAGAATTTGCTTGTTACAAGCAATTTCTTCTTTTGCCACTATATTTTCTCAAATATTAAATCACAGGGACGTAGAATACATGGTTTGTAGAGGAAAGGGTTAGATTTGTTCAAACCAAAAATTCGCACGAAGAAAGTATATGCATTTAAAGGATTAAGTAACTTAATAAGTAATAAGGTGTACATTAACAAGATAAACAATAAAATTTGTTCTGAAAACTTAAGAAGTTTTTCAAGCTTTTGTGAAGTGTTCATTATTGCACCTCATACAGATCATTCAAAAACAGGAAATGAAATATAGAATAACCCGGATGTAAGGATGAGTCTCGTTCTGCTATCGTTCCGCGAGATCTCCTTTCAATATGGCCGTCAAATTGAAGTATGTAGATCTGTTTTGATAGAAAATAGATCGATTTCCGAACAGGCGTTTAATCACTAATTTCGGTCCTTAAAGACCAATCCTTATTGTTCATGACTGTCACATCATACAAAAAGAGACCATTTTGGGGAGTTTGAAAGATTTCTCTTCTCTTGTCTTTTGCAAACTGCGACCAATTAAATCGCGGCTAAAAGAATCAATCGACTTACCAAAACATTCATTTAGACCGAGAGTGAACTTTTAGCCCCGACATAGACTGACATCTTTTTTAGGCATTTTCATTTGTTTGCGACTCATACATCGTTAATACAGCTTATTTAAGCTGTAGCTACGATGTTTAAGGCACCAACCAATCATTTTATTTATTTATCTTTTTTTTTTTTTACTTATTACTTGTCATAAATTTTCACAAAATAACGCCGTTCAATAATGACATGAACTAACTGCATGAGATAGTGGGCGTTGATAGCGGACTCATTAGGCGGGACCAAGGCAAATCAAGAGTGAACAAATGTCTGATGTGCTGAATGCAGATATAATGATTGATTGAATGGGGTTTAGCGCCGCTTTTAACAGTATTTCAGTTATATCGCGGTGGCTGGAGCACCTAACAATGAATTCCTGGTATGAGAGTATGAGAATTTATTTTCTTTTTATGTTCGACAGTTTTTAGCCTGAGATTGCGTAGCAATCTGAGGCTAAAGTTACCACGGTAAAATTTCAACCCGCGCAGAGTTCAATGTATAAATGTGAGGCAAAAAATATAATATTCTGCCACATGGAAAGTAGATCGGCGCGAATTACATGACTGCGAGTATAAATTAATACGCCCGATTGAGGCGAGAAGGATTGATTGATTGAATTGGGTTTAACGCCGCTTTGAACAGTATTTCAGTCATATCTCGGCGGCTGGAGCACCTTACAATGGATTCCTGGTATTTCTCACACCAGTACTACCACAACATCCTTTCCTAGCACTCAGCTGCCATCCCACTGAGACAATCCACCCATTGGTGAGAGAGAATGCAAATAAATCATTTTACAGTACTCTAACTTGAAATATTATCAACCATAGACCTGTTCTGGATCTAAACTGTATGAACCTTATATAAATTCATGCATGAAGCGCGAACACTATTCCATCGTGGTCATCCATACACCTACAGAGAAAATGAGAGATAGACTGAGTGAGTGAGTGAGAGAGAGAGAGAGAGAGGGGGGGGAGAGCGAGAGATAGAGAGCGACAGAGAAAGAGATAGACAGAGAGAGAGAGACAGACAGAGTAAATGAGAGAGAGAAAATGAGAGAGAGATGGAGAGAGAGACAGAGACAGAGAGACAGAGACAGTGACAGAGAGACAGAGTAAATGAGAGCGAGATGGAGAGAGAGACAGAGAGACAGAGACAGAGAGACAGAGTAAATGAGAGAGAGAGATGGAGAGAGAGAGAGACAGAGAGACAGAGACAGAGAGACAGAGTAAATGAGAGAGAGATGGAGAGAGGGGGGTAATTTGTTATGAAAGATTCTGGACCCGTGCTTAACATTGCTGATTATGCGGATGGTCATGTCCGAATATAGTCAAAGATACTCTGGATATTTAAGAAATGTAGATATTTTTCATACCTGTAAAAGATATAGACAAAAATCTGGCCAACTAATATAACTCGACAGAAAAAAATCCGTATTGCATGTACCCTTTGAGTACCGTTAAACACGGTCTACTTTTTTGTTTATTGACGTTCGTTTTTTGTTGTTTTTTTTTTATTTTGGAAAGTTTGTTATTTCTTAATCATTTAAGAGAGTTTTCTTAATGTCATGATCTAAAAGGTATGTAATAAGAATATTACAACAGTATGTTTTTCTATTTGTTGTTATCGTGTTCTAAAATCGTATTTAGGTATTTTTTATTGGATTCGAACTTCGGTCTCATCCAATAAAAAATACACACACACGATTCTCGAACATTCGGCCTCATATAATAAAAAAAACCTACACACGATTCTCGTACACGATAACAACAAATAGAGAAAGACACTATTGAAATATTCCCTATTGATACTCTGAATACTTAAGAAATGGAGATATTTTTTTTTAAATTGGGGTACTTGAATGAATCTAAAGACTTCATCACACTTAATGAATAGGCGAAGCGGATTCAAACATTAGTATGATCATAATTGTAGGTTAATATCTAAATAAAAAACAACAATGTTCCCTTCATTTGTTATAATTTCATGCTATCAAGAAAAAACAAAGCAAATATTTTCCTAGTTTTGAGTGAAATTTTCTGTATCTACTCTGTTCGCAAGTATATAAAATAGTTGCGAGCACAAAATTTTGTTCACGGAGGCTTGTGAAAAAATTCAGCCAATTAAATCGCTATATCCTTGATATACAAAACTAAAATTTGAATTGAATGATATCTATTTCTTCGTTTTATATTGTAAATTCTATTTACTTATTCAATTGTGAAAAATCCAAAATGAAATGGTCAAATGAAACGGTTCTAACGAGTCGGAACAAATATGATTAAGGGGAAAATCTTTAATATACAATTCGAGGGTTAATTGAGAGACTGTTCTAAGTTTTTATACAATTGTAAGATACTAAGAACAGCCTCACAATTGACCAACCTCGGCTGTCAATCAAAAAACCCGTCGACAAATCAAATCATCCATGCAGACCAGATATAAGTTTTGAGCTCTGACATTGGCCGCTATTTTCGTTAACCTTTTTTTTTTGTTGGTTTTGCGACTTAAACGTAGTAACTACAGCTTTTTCAAGCTGTAGTTACGATGTTTAGGTCACCAACCAACTATTCACCTTTTTTGTTTCATGCCTCACTTACCATAAATTTTCAACAAAAAAAGCCGTTTAAGATCGAAGCGGGACTTCCGGTCGGAGGCGATGGACGTTGAAAATGGAATAAGTGGGCGGGGTCAGCGATTGGTCAAGTAACCCTCGAAATAAAAACGATGATAGCCCCGCCAAATGGTATTTTCACTTCGATTTTATCCCTTACCATGCTGAACCCGGAATATTCCGGTTTTGGCAGACGCTATAGACAAAGATCAGCCTGCACATAAGTGCAGTCTGATCTTTGTCTAAACCTCCTGCTTGTCTTTTTTTATGCCAGAGTTCTTTATGAAAAATAAATTTCATAAAAAAAATTGATGATTGAACAACAAGTACTACCAGTGCTTTCATCCCTTTGATTTTGATGCCATTCCAAAATGCTTTTAATCAGCATGACATGGGTTAACTACAACTAGAATAAGCTTTAGTTACGGCGTTTAAGTAGCCAAAACAACAAAAATGCTTTACTTAAATGTCGGCCAATGTCGGAGTTTAAGTTCCAGTAAGGTTTATATGAATGATTTGATAACTCGAAAGACAGTCGTTGAAAACAAAGAAATTATGAAAGATAGACAATTTTGGCACGTAGCTTAACAAGTTGTCGGAAAAGGATAAAATGCCAGTAAATAGCGTTGTGTTAATGTTTTTCAAAGCTATCTTTTTTTTCAAAATTCAGAACATGTCCTGAAGAGAAGGGTTGTTATATTTTTACGTCCGCCTTTTTCACGGAACTTAAGTTCCCTATTGTTTGAACAGATTCAAAATAATCTTAAGGGACATCTTAAGATATAGCCCAACATACTACATACACATCAACCAATCATTCTTTTTTCCAGATTTGTTGTTGTCGTATCTATTTTCTTCATATATTTGACAACCTTTGTTAACCCATTTCCACACCATCACGCATTTTGCGTCCATAAGAAAAACAAATTATTTTGAAAAGAAGAATAATTAAGAAATCCCTTTTCACAAGCAATTTATTCATTTTATCCACAATGTTTTCTACATAAAATAAAGAAAAAGAAAAGAAAGATCAAAATGTCTCTAAAATTTATCGTCTTTAATAACTTTGAATTTGGAGCAGTCAATAACTTTTTTTTTGTTTTAGTAATGGGTTGATGTTCAAGAGCAAAACGCCATCAAGAAATTCTACAACACAAATATTGGAAAAAGAGATCAGAGCAACCAGGTCAACCAGCACAGAGGCAACCAAGGTTGATATTAAAACGGATTATATCGAGGTAGAATGTCCATTCAACATGCACGAAATCGATCCTTGTTGGTCTTAAAAGATTAATTGTCCAGTCTAAAAGAATAAAAATATAAGAAGATTAAAAGAAGAAAAATCTATATGAACAAATAAATAAATAAACCAAAAAATGAATAAATAGATAAACTAGTAAATAAATGAATAAATAGATAAGTAAATTACATTGATAGAAATAAGTAAAGTGGGTTGTTGTTCTTCTACCCAAGACCACGTTAAGTGACATGCTTGAAAGATGCCATTGTACGCATTAAACTTGTTATTCAACCCCTACTTTTTACGTACCTGTGAATTATAATTGAAAAAAAGTGTCGTAGAATAAGAAGAAATTGCTTGTAACAAGCAATTTCTTCTTTTTCTACAATATTTTCTACCCTAATGAATGGTTATATTTCAAATTAAATCCACTTTGCATTTTTTTTTTTTTTTTTTTTTTTGCAAAGTCTTTGAATTTGGACAGGTCTAAAATGTTGCAAAACAGGCAAGGGTAAAGAATATGCAAAACTGGCTTATTTAGAACACTTTATACGGGTTCCAACACTTGGCTGGTGAATCTATGGTAAAATTTCGACCTTTTAGCTTAATCAAGATCAGCACATTTGCTCTCAAGATGCACAAATGTGTAAATTAATTACAGGATGATTTAGTTTCAAATTGCATCCAATTTTCATTTTCATCTACAACCTCTTTGAATTTGGACGAGTCCAAAATGTCTAAAAATTGGAAGGATAAAAGCTTGTAATATAAGGGGTATGTTCAATATTCTTTAAAAATGAAATTTGTCCAGCAAAGGTCAATAATCCTGATATGAATCCTGATCAGCCTTTGCAGAACATGCAGTCTTATATATTTTTTTTTTCGTTGTCTTGGATTATTAATGCCTTAAACTGGATTGTATACTTTCTTTAACCCATTCCCACACAATCCTGATTGTTTGCACCCCACAAGATATAAACTTTGGAGAACATTGTGGATAATGAGGAAAATATGCGAATTATTTCTTCATATCCCACAATGTTTTTTGCAATATAGGCATATGTTGTTGTTGTTGTTGTTGTTGTGTGTGTGTGTGTGTTTTCTCTCTTCCTTCCTTTTTTGGGGTTGTTGTTGTTATCATTTTTTTCAAATATGAATTGTTGTTTGCAATTTCTTTCTTTTTGGACCAGTCAGAAATTTGATTGTTTAGTAAAGGGATTTAAAGTTAATATTTATTACCTTGCATTATTCTCTATCTCAATAATGCAGTTTTTAATGGCTCTTTTAATATATTTTGCTTGAATATTGCATTTATCCTGTAAATTTGTATCTCTTGAGATCCTGTCTCTTTTGTTTTGATATAATGTAATGTTATTATATTTTTTCCGCCAAAGTCATTACCATTTTTTGACGTTGTTGCCGTTGACGTCATGTGACGTCGATGTCATTATTATCTGTTATTGTTTAAAATGGTGTCCCTTGAAAAGAGTTTTTTATACCGAAACTAGTCGGGAAATTAAAATTAAACAAAATATCTTGAAGTGTGATCTCTATTTTCTAGTTTTATTAAATTAATCATGAGAATCGGACCAAAGGATCAGTTCGAGAATGGACCCCTAATCCTTTGCTGTGGCCTTACCTGTAAAGAAGAAACTTAAATCAAGCAAAACACACTCAAGTGTTACAAGTAAAAAAAATATTATGAATATATCCTCAAAGATCAAGATATGTGAGCATGGTCAATATTTGACTTTTGGCGTCATGGTGTGACATTTGTATTTAGAGTAGAGACCTGAATCAAGCACAGTATACTTTCTCTCATGTGTGTACACTATTATGAGAAACGGACTATGGGATAAGGAGATAAAGACAATGTCGAATCTTTCAAACTTTGACCTTCTTCTAACGAATTGACCTATTTTCCAATAGTTATTAAATATGTTTTCTTCATGCTAAATCTACTTAATTCATCTGAGATTTAATTTAATGTGGTATATTTCCTATGCCTTACTTTGAAACGTCGGAATATATCGGGTGAGGTCGCTAATCTTCGGTTGATGTCGATCACGACTGTATTTCTAACGGAAGCCAGTGACGTAATTGATACGTCATGGAAACTGCCGTTGTCTGCGCATGTCATACTCTCCGAAGATTGACCTGTCTTCGGGACCGTAGCACTTATCCAGATTGGGAAAAATATTACTACGTCGTACGCATAACTCCATATTATATCGCCAAAAAGTAGCAAGTGAATAATTGCAATAAAAACTACACTTCTGGAGAAATCAAAATTAACTGTCGCCCCAAAATAATAAGAAAATAATTATTTCAAATTGCGAAAGCATTTATGTCTTACCTGTGCTCCAAGAAGAGGTATTAAGAATATGAAGCGTGTTTTTCATGGGCGCTGACATTTTGAATGTAGTTCGACGGAATCAGCCGAGTTGTCACGAATGACACTACCCAGAATGCTCAAATTAGATATTTGAAAAATGTCACCTATAGGAAGATAACGGGAAACTGCAATTAAGGCATTGTTTGGTGCAATCGACAGATAACGTATTTACCCGATGGATTCATGTTCCATTCGGGTTGAACTTTGTTGATTTCTTAGGCATCTCGTACCGCGAAAAAAAATTGCTTCTTTCATCTCTTTTTCTGAAGTTATTAAGTCATTTTCATTACAAAAACAGCTTAACGACCTTCTTACAAATGTCTGGAAGCATTACAGTTAGAAATTTGAAAATTGAGAGCCAACTTTTTTGCTTCAAATTTGTGCAAGAGCTGCTTTAACATTAGAAATATACAAAAATGTTGTTACTTGAATGGCATTTGATAAATATATGTATGGAAAAGGAGTTGGGTTTTAACCCTTGTCACGCTGAATAAAATCCTCTACTGAATCACAATAAAATCTAAGGGTTGATAGCAAAGGATGCAATCATTGTAGGTTAATGATTATTTTGAAAATGTATCTTATTAACAATTCTAGCTTAAAAAGGACAAGCATGAGATGTAGACTAAGATCAGACTGCACATATGCGCAGGGTGATATTTGTCTTTACCTCCTGCCAAAACAGGAATATTCCGGGTTCAGCTTGACAAGGGTTAATAACTTCATTTTAGTTAAGCCTATGGAAATTCTTTCGTTCTGATTGGATAAAAATTGTTTTATAAGGAAATAATTTAATTTTTAGTTTCGTCTATCAAAAACGGGGGTTCTGGTTAGCCGAAAAAATAATTCATACCTCAATGAACACAAGTTTGATCATGTAGCTACTTTTTACGCTGTAGCATAAAAATAATTCTATAAGAAATATCAAAATTTGTAATATATTTCCTTTTTTAACTTTATGTCTTTAAATTCAAAGAAATGAATATATATATATTTGTTTTTAAGGAGTTATTAATCACACTTTTGTATGCAACCGCTTCGTGTATTCATACCATCACCAGAATTACATTTGATATAAATATGCTTGAAATTTATTTGTAATTGGAAAACAGTTAACCCATTACAGAATAATTTCTCTTTTTTACGCCCACCAAGAACAAGGTCTGTGAAAAAAACATTGCTGGTAATGAAAAAACGTCTTTGTATCAAGGAATTTCTTCAATATCCCCTAAAAGTAAAGTCTATTCTATCAAGTCGTCGTTCACTTCTTCAAGCGCTCACTGTTCATCAAATATATTTTCGTAAATCTTTCGGTTAACCATTTGGCCAACGACATCGGAACAAATGCCTTTTGTCTTTTTTCCAGTCAAGCCCCCCCCCCCCCCCCCCCCCGCCCCGCCATCCTAGACATGCGTGACATGCAAATAATAAATTTCCCTTTATCATTCTTCATTCAGTGCGTTTTCAGTTTCTTCTTCTCTTTTTAAATATATAGTACCCCTTTTGCCCTCTTTTTGTATGAAAATCTCTTTTCGATAGTCTTCTCTACTTAATTGACAACCTACTCCGTTAGACCCATCAATTGACCAATCGCTGGACCCGCCCACTGACAACCTAGGCCCCTCCAATTGACTCCGACAGGAAGTTCCGCTTCGATTTTTAACAGTGTTATTTTGAAAAAAATTATGGCCAGTAACGTATAACAAAAAAAGTAAAATGGTTGGTTGGTGACTTACACATCGTAACTACAGCTTGAATAAGCTGTAGTTACGACGTTTTAGTCGCCCAAAAAACAATAAAGGTAAACAAATATGGCGCCAATATTGGAGTTGATAAGCTCAGGTCCGGGCTGAATAAATAATTTGATTGGTCGGTTAATTCCTTGATTGACGGCCGCGTTTGGTTAATTGATTCCGTCAGGTTGTTCTGCTTAAATATTTAACGGCATTATTTTTCAAAATTCATGGTGAGTAGCATATAATAAAAACGAAGAATGGTTGGTTAGCGACCTATTCAAGATGTAGTTACTACGTTCAACTCGCCAAGCTAACAAAAGTACTTCACATAAACGTCTAGTCTAAATAAATGATTTGATTGGTCCACTGAGTATTTGATTGGCACCACAATTCCTGGCTTATTTGTTATGAAGCAGTCATCAAAAAATGGCCTGTCAGAATATAAAAGAAAGAAAGAAAATACAAAATTAATCCATTTCCACAAAATATCTCTTTGTGATCATCCCCAAGAAAAAAAAGTTTAGCCATGTAGGACGAGCCGTTCCTCCGTTCAAGTATGGACTTTTGAACGAGTTTAACCAAATCTTTTTTTTTTTTTTATACTTTTTCACTGAAGTATAGTTTGAATTAAATATCCACAACGCTATAAACAATATTTAAAAAAAATCATATATTTGGGGCACTGATGTGTCGCTCTAAGAATTCGAAATTATGTTGGGTAATTTTTTGTTGTGGTTGTTCGTGTTTTTGTTGTTGATTGTTTTCCCTTCCATTCTTTTGTGTTTGTTTGTTTATTAGAATCTCCTAACGGAGTACCAACAGTATAGGCTTTAACCAATAAGCACAATATTCTGCTTTTTGACGGCCATAAAATGATAAAATTGGAAAACTTTGTGGGAAAAGGAGATCCTTTGTAACAAGATAGCTCTCTTTTTATCACCATGCTTTCTACCTTAATTAGAAATCATTTTCGTGCTGGTCAAGTAAAAGAAATGGTCTCATAATAGATAGGAACGATCAATCAAGATATGTTCATAATTATGAATGCATCACATTTGCATATGTGTCTGAAGCAATTGCGAAAGCCTTAGACCAATTCATGGGAAATTAATAGAAAAAACTCGACTCTTTTAGTTTGAAGGGAAGCTCTGTCTTGAACATACATTAAAAAAAGTCAATATAAATTATCAGTCCCTGGAAAGAAGGAAAAGAATATACACATGATTCTTTCTTCTTTAAAAAGAATCGTATTGAGCTAACCCAAATTATTTAATTGTTTACTTCGTATATTATTTCTAATTTTTCAGTCTTGTACTGTAATTAACTTGGATCCAGATTACAGTGAAAGGCACGTTCTGTTATGTTTTGTTCTATTCTATCAATATCGGCCAACAATTTCGCGGTAATTATGAATAGATGTGAGATATCAAAAACATCATCAATTAATTAGCCGTGACATTTTTTAAGAGGAGTGGAAGGATTTTTTGTTTACGAAAATTCATATTTTCAAAACAACTCACGAGCGAATCAATCAATAAGGAAATGATTGAAAGTACGCCATTACCGGTTTTTGAGAAGAAGGGGAAATCATACGGCCATTAGAGACTTCTTGTATTGTCGACATTTTAATATACAATTTCCTAAACGGTAAAAATTACGTCCGAATAGCTTCCAGGGCGCTCTTGTAAAAACCGGCAATGGGAAATGGCGGCTTGAGTGCAAAACGTACCATTTTCCTGTATGCGAACGCTTTTGTTTCATGATACTAATTGTAATGTAGACAAAGTCAAGAGTTAAGACTTCCTTAAAGAGAAAATTCCTACAAACATGCAAAAGCAATAGTTCAAGAGTAATATAATCTCACCGATTCGCTGTCGCTTTCTCCAGTTTCCATGTTAAAACAATGCCCCCAAACTTCGGGTTAATGATCAAGTTACAAAGAACGGACGCGTATTTAACGATTGTGACATATATATTAATAACTTCACTGGGTTCTGAGTGATTTCTCATATACCAAACATGTACAAAATGCATCAGAATAGTCGATTTGTGTGTGTCGTGAAATGATAAAGGCCCTTTTCTCTGTCTTAAGTGGATGAAACCGAGAGAGAGCCTGAGAGGTTAAGAACACCGGATACTGGCACTTAGAATGGTGAAACTTGCTACAAACCCTTATAGTTACTTATGTTAATATAGTATAATGCTTGGCGATAGAAAAGTCATATCCGAATAATTATTAAAGCGACTGGTGCACCTAACCGTATATCATTGTGGTTTTCAAGAAATTTTCTAATGCAAATTGACGGATCGCGTGTCAATCAAGGAAACAATTGACCAATCCTAACTTTCATATCGACCGGAAGTGAGCGTTGAACTTCAATATCTGAAAGGTGTAATTTTGTTGGTTTGATCACCAAAACGCCGTAACTACAGCTTAAATGTTTAGGTCACTAAACAACTGTTAAAATTCTCGTTACGTCTAACTGGCTACACATGTTATAAAAATGACGTTTTAAAACGAAGTTGAATTTCCTGTCGGTGCTAACATACGGCATACCCAGCGATCCGTTAAATAAGTAACGGTCATTAATTATTCACATTGCTACAAATAGCCATGCTCTTCGATATCTGATTACTCCAAATTTGAACTTTTTGAATTCCCCTTTGTTTTTTTTTTTTGCTTTTGTTTGTTTTTTTTTTTTTGTTTTTTTTTTTTGTGTGTGTGTGTGTTTTATTTTCTCTGTGATTTCTTTTGAGTTGGAACATCTCGTTACAACGGGGTTGACCACGGCCTATTTGTTCGCTTCGCTTAATTTAGCAAGTTTAAAGAGATATTATATGTTCTTATAATTCTCGAACGTGCTTATACAATTTATCGACTAGTAATCAAATTAACGCTTGAAATTTCTTTGATGACTACATAAAAGAAAGGCTTTTGTTTCAGATTTACATCGATTCGTTTATAGTAAAGACAACAATAGAGGTTACACTCTTAGTTGAGCCATAAATACATATATATGCATCTTCTTTGGTGCCGCCGTCATAGCGCACTAGGTAGCGCGTCTGACTGCCAATCTAGAGATCCCGGGTCGATCCCCGACGGCGGCACTCATCATTCCCGACTATTTGTCTCTCACAAATGGGTCGATAATCGTAGACCTATGTGGGATAGCAGCTGGAGGCTAGGAAAGGATGTAATGGTAGTATTGGTGTGAGAAATACCAGGATCCCATTGTTAGGTGCTCCAGCCGCCGCGATATAACAGAAAGATTGGCGAAAGCGACGTAAAACCCCATTAAAAAAACAAAATCTGCTTTAGTTAGTTGAAAAAGGAATGCGTCGATTTAAAGATTTTGAAAACATCAGGAAATAAAAACCGCTTGGCTTATATAGACTGGTCAACAGATATATTGATAAACATAAAGTCAGAAAAGCAATTGATCAATCGCGGCTGTCAATCAAATAAGCAGTCGACTAATGAAATCATTCATTGAGACCAGACATGAGTTTTGTTCTCCAACATTGGTCGCTATTTTGTTAACCTTTTCTGTTGGTAGGCGACTTAAACGTCGTAACTACAGCTTATTCAAGCTGTAGTTACAGCGTTTAGGTCGCCAACCAACTGTGATATTTTTTTGTTAAATGCTACTTGCAATAAATTTTGCAAAATAACGTCGATTAAAATCGAAGCTGGACTTCCTGTTGGAGTCGGTGGACGTAGAAAACGGAGTAAGTGGGCGGGGCCAGCACTTGGTCAATTCCGTCGATTTACAAGTGAATGTACATACACGCATTTAATAATTGTTATCAAGTAAGTTAAGAGACGGTTTTGAAATGAACGACTTATTTTCTTCTTCTAATTTTGTTGAGCATTCCACTTGTAGCATATTGAACTGATTAAACCTTGCTCAAATTATTTACCCGAGAAATTAAAAAAGGAGTGTTTGTGAAACAAAAATACCCCAATAATACTCACCTTTCAGGAACATTTTTACCTTGATCTTGGACTTTGGGCCCTAAGTAAATATGTATAGACGTAAGGTATCGATATACCATTCATTAATTTTTTAAGTTACTGTTGGGGTTATAGGGAAATGACAAGTTTTCAGAGTGAGTTTTCAGTTTGCTTTTTAAAGATAAAGATTTAGCTTTGACCTTAGACATATGACCCCCAACGAAAAGGTAAGCTACCGTAGGATCTGTGTTACTGAATTATGTTTTGGAGGTTTAGGGGAAATTTTAAGTTACACGCTTAAGTTAACAACAAACGGAGATCCTTTAAACAGTAGGTCCCGAATCTTTAGATGCGGGCGCGTATGGAAGTTTTAATACGTTCTGTTGTCTTAAATCGAATATGTGAACTAGGAGTGGACATGTTATTGTCCCATGTCTTCTGATATTCGATAGATATACATTAAACACATCATTGTAGATTGCCAACAGTTCAAAAGCTATCTTAGTCGCGACAAAAAACCTGTTGGTAGCGCGTATGACTCCTAATCATCGCTTTCCGAGTTAAATACTTTCCGATGTCTATCTCCTTCAAACGGTTGGATAATTATAAACCTAAGTGGAAAGAATTATACGAAAATTGCCAGGAATCTAAGATAAGATGCTCCAGCCGCCGCGATATGACTGAAATGCTGTTAAAAGTTTGTACCCCAAACGATATATTAATGAAAAACTCTCTTATCCTTTGTCAGATAATATTGTTTTATTAGATAGAGTCTTTTGTTGTTGTTGTTGTTATTAGTAAAATTCGATCGTAATACATACTCGTAAACATTTTGTAAGTTTTTGTAAACCCATAACAAAGTTTATAGTATCGCTATTTGCATTTGACCAAACGCTGGTCCCGCCCACTGACTATCTAGGCCCCTCCCATTAACTCTGACAGGAAGTTTCGCTTCGATTTTAACAGCGTTGGTCTGCAAAATTTATGACCAAGTTGCATGTAACAAAAAAGTAAAATGGTTGGTTGGTGACCTAAACATCGTACCTACAGCTTGAATGAGCTGTAGTTACGACGTTTAAGTGGCCAAACCAACAATAAAGGTAAAACAAAAATGACGACCAATGTTGGAGTTGATTAGCTCAGGTTGGGCTGATTTAATTATTTGATTGGTCGGTTTATTCCTTAATTGACAATTGATGGATCGCTAGCCCCGCCCACTAACCTTCGACTGAAGTAAATAAACATGTCATGGCCATGAATATATGCAATTCGATAGTTGGTTACCCAAACGTCGTAACCGCATATTGCATGAGTTATAATGCGCTACCGATTGCGCTATGACGGCGGCCCTGGAGGCTCAGAAAGGTAGTTGTAGTACCGATGTGAGAAACGAGGGACGGTCAGAAATTATCCGGACTTTTGACTAGTTCTCGAAAACCATTCAACATAATAAAAAAGAAACCTTTCTTCTCTTTTTCAGAATTTTCTTCACCTACATCTACGAGCTTTTTTATTCCCACTGAGAACCATGTTGTAGACCTATGTTTTAGGTACTATGTTACAGCAATTATTAAAGCCTCCCAGGTCTTATATATCTTTCTAATGAGCACTTTTTGCAGTTCTCGAAACAAATAAAAGTCACAAGGGGGTGAGATCTTGGCATTTAAGAGGGTGAAACAACAATTGCCATTTGTAAGAGTTGATAACCTCGGCTGCAGCTGCGGCGGTATGAGAGGGGGGCGTTTTCGTGAAGAAGGAGGACTTTTTTCTGTGTTAACCTGGGACACATTTGCTTGAGCTTTTCTCTGAGATTTCAGTACAACTTCAGAATAGTTCTTGGCAATGAACGTTTGACCATGAAATAAGTGAGTATCAATTCGCCTGAATCCCAAAAGGCAACACAAATAATTTTGCCAGCCGAAGCAGACAGCTATCTTTATCTTTTTTAGGGGTGGTGAACCAACCCGTTTCCCCTGCTTTGACTTAGACTTTATCTAAGATTCGGTATAATGAACCCGCATCCCATCTCCAGTGATAATGCGGTTCAAAAACGTATCTCCTTCAATATTTAAACGACTTATATGTTCTTTTGTATTGGTTACTCTGGTTGCCTTTTGATCTGCGGACAGTTTTCTAGGCAGCCACCTGGCACTTACCTTGCTCATGCCTAAATGTA
This sequence comes from Fragum fragum, assembly GCA_946902895.1. Classification (NCBI taxonomy): domain Eukaryota; kingdom Metazoa; phylum Mollusca; class Bivalvia; order Cardiida; family Cardiidae; genus Fragum; species Fragum fragum. Next base: position 5,245,992 of record OX336373.1, read on the forward strand.
CGTGTAAAGTCTTGTGTGCCGATGCCTTACCGATGCTTATGCTAAACTTGCTCGCCACCTCCTCCAAAGTTACAGGACGAATTTGCTACAATTGTTTGGGTCATCGCCTCAGCTGGCCGCCAAGTCCTAGGCCTGTCACAATCACTTGTTCTACATTCATGAAACTGAGAAATCCAGTTGAAGAAGGTTGCACGGGATATACATTTATCAGAAATTTTTCTAATCCTCTGAAAAAAATGTGGCAGGGCTTTTCACCTTCTGTAACCAGAAACTTTATTACATAGCGCTGTTTTTCTTATAAAGAGTCAATGATATACGAAACACCTATCACATATCAGTGCAAAATACTTTGTTAATACAACTATCATTGATATAAGCTGACCATGTTACTGGATGAAGGTAGTTTTCACCAAAATGAAATGTGTGAAAGGTTAACATGATAAATAAACGAGGTTACAGTAACCAAGGGGGTAAACCATTCCCATACAATTCCTCCTTTTTACGCCGCTTAATAGAATAAGTCTGGAAAACAAAGCGGAAAATGAATAGTCGTCTGCAACTTATTTGAAGCTTCTGATCAAAGTCATTTTGAACACGATGTGCTCAATGAGCTAAAACACCTAGTAGATGAAATTGCAGTATTCCGGATATACATAAGAAGTATTTTTTTTATGGCGTATGCATTCGTGGATATAGTGGTTAATCCTCCAACGGCAGTTTGCATTCTTTAAACGAAAAAAAAAAAAAAAAAAAAGACCTGATAATTTTGTATGTTAACTTAAGCTATCAAAGCTGACGTTTTGCTAGCTAAATACATAACTGGAAATCATCTCAATATAAAATATTTTGACGTTTCAATTGCTATGATCACTAAAGAGCACAGTTTGCAGTCTGAGACTATTCGCTGTGAAAATATAACAAGGTTTGTAAGCGACCTAAATGTCGTTGTCCATCTCGTCCGCCTAAGAAATGTGACGTTCCACTAGTGCTCAGAGTCAGGCTTTTGGTTTGGAGGGTTCCAGTTTGAATCCTGGCAGTGAGGATCGCAATGCCAATCAAAGAATCAAAGAATCATTCTACAAATCAAATCATGCATTTAGACCGGAAGTGAATTTCAAAGTTCGATATTGGTCGACGCTTATGCTATCTTGGATACTGTAAAATGCTGTATTTACGACTATCACGTTGCTAACTAACTATTATTCTTTTTTGTTATATTATTCTGACCTTTTCGAAAAAAATATATATAAGTTTATGTATCTAATTAAAACTTCCTGTTGGAACTCAGTAGTCGTCCGGCGAGTGTCAATATAAAAAAATCGAACGGCGAATGAAAAAATACATTTAGGTCGGAAGTTAACTTTTTACTCCGCCTATAGTCGATATTTATGTGAAGTGATTTTGTTGGTAATGGATTAAAACTCAATGATCGTCGTTTAAACCCATCCCAACATGATAAATTTGTAGAATGATCCAAATTGAAAGGAGTTGCAGACGACAATTTCAAGTTGATGAAATTTCAGGATTTTTCGACTATCTTGGTAGAGAACATTTCGAAAATGAAGAAATTCCTTGATTCAAGCAAACTCTTCATTTACCCCAGTGTTTTTTCTCAATTGTGTTTCTTGAGGGGCGCCAAAAAGCGCCTTTGCGTGGGAATGGGTTAAGCGTGAGTTCGGTTAAATATCGTCGACGGACTACATCTAACAAGCTACAGTATAGCTGTAGTTATAAGGTTTTGGCCGCTCATCGACGCAATGCATTGGTGTAGTTTTAGACTGCAAACTCATAACGATAACATCTATTAATTTAACGTATTGTCACACATTCTCACTTTTTTTACGCCCCCATCCCCAAAGACAAAATAAATTTCGAATATATTGTTGAAAAAGCAGAAGGTGCCTTACGCAAATAGTAATTTATTCTTTTACCATAACGTTTTCTACCCGAAAATTGAAATATTTTTTGTAATCTAATCAATCTGAATAGTTTGTCTGTAACATATTTAAACTTGAAACCAGTGACATGTTTTGTCGTTTTATAATGGATTATCTTACTTGCCGAAGATCATTGCAACTGACGGAAATATATATGGCCAGTCAGTCGATAATGGAAAATGCAAAAATAAGGGGCATCGCGTGAGGACCAATCGACGAACCCGCCAGTTTCTAATTTGGCCACGCCCACTGACTCCAACAGGAAGTTCAACTTCGATTTTAAACGGCGTTATTTTGCAAAATTTATGGCCAGTAGCATATAACAAAAAAGTAGAAGGGTTGGTTGGCGACCTAAACGTCGTAACTACAGCTTGAATAGCCAACAAAATGTTTCATACAAATGGTGATCAGAGTTCAAATCTTAATTCCGGGCTGAAGTAATGATTTGATTGGTGGATATTTTCCTTTATTGACAGCCGAGATTGGTCAATGATGATTCCGGAAGAAAAGTGACATATTTTTTTTTCAACACTATGTTTGTTACCTTGATTTCTTGTTTAACCTTTGTCATGCTGAATAAAATTCTTTCTCAAACCAGCATGAAAATCAAAGAGCTGAACGCACTGAAATTACTGTTTCTAGGTTTGTATTTACTTTGAAATCCAATTTCATAAACAACCCCGTCTTTATAGAGATAACCAGGTGGTGTAGACAAAGATCGACCTGCACTTATGTGCAGGCTGATCTTTGTCTATACCTCCTGCATAAAACAGGAATATTCCGGGTTCAGCATAACAAACGATACCCTAGTTTTAGCTTGAGAAATGCATATCTCTAAAATTTTATCATCAAAAACATCAATTTTCAAAAATGTCGGTAGTTTTTCGATAATGATCAATTCTGATATTTGTGGAATATTCTTAAATAGTTTGGTTCATTGAAATTATGGATTCTTTTCATCAGTTTTAAGGATCCAGCTAGTTGAAATTCCAGAGAGACGTCGCCCTTAATAATTGTTGTCTTGGAATCTACTTTACTTCGATAGCACGCCAAATCACAAAAGTCAATTTATAACACATATTTTAAATGAATCTGCAAGATTAATCTTACAATGCCTATCTGAACGCCAAGATCACTTAAATTTAGAAATAAGATAAGTGGTTAGCAAAATGTACTCAATGGGAGTTCTGGGATACATAAAGGTTTTTGTAGCAGGTGCTTCGACAGTTGGTCGAAAGACTAGTATATATAAGTGAAAAGATATAGCTCGACAAAGCAGTTGAAGCCTAAAAGGTTTTACATTGACCCTGTGCATGACATTTTTAACCTCTCTCACCAGTTGGTCGATAATCGCAGATGTAAGTGGGATAGCAGCTGGAGGCATGGTAAGGATGTAATTGTGGTACTGGTGAGAGATATACCAGGAATCCGTTGATAGGTGCTCAAGCCGCCGCGATTTAACTAAAACATTGTTAAAAGCGTTGAATCCCATTCAAACAAACAAACAAATTTTTAGCCAATGGGAGTAAAGGAAAGACTCAGGTCGGCATGTGCATCCACACAGTCTGATCAGAGTCTTCACTTAGTGCTCTATAGATAGATACTTACTCAAAATGTCTTATACCCTTTCCTGTACAAACCAGGAATTGTACGTTGATGCGATTTTATACTTGAGAAAACATTGTGGAAAAAAAGAAATTGCTTGTGACAAGCAATTTCTCCTTTTACCACAATACTTTCTACCACAAAGGATGGTTTCATTTTGAATTTCATCCAATTCTCATTGTTGCATGCAACCTCTTTCAATTTGGACCAGTCTGAAAATTCAAAAAAAAAGGGGAAAGGGTTGAACAACCGACAACTATTCTGTATGCACGTTGTGGCTGTTCAGGTTGTTCAATGTGTGCAGCTCAGGAACATGTGAGATAGTGAGAAGGCTCATTTATGCTCACTCTTTTTACACAAATAGTAAAAAAAAAAAACAAAAACAAAAAACCCGGGGGATTTAAAGGATCTTTGTTTATTATTACTTCCTACAGCCAACCCAATACAGCTCGGCTGAAGAATTGATAGAAATAAAACTAAAGCTACTGTATCTCTCACCAAAAGATATCAAGGTTGGGAATCCGTTGATAATTGACAAATGACGGCTGTCATTCAAAGATCGATCATGGATCAATCGAATTTTATATATCTAGACCGGAGGTGAACTTTGAACTCCGACTTTGGTTGAAATTTATTTAAAGCGTTGTTTGTTGTTTTGGCGACTTAAACATCGTAAGTACAGCTGGTCCAAATTGTTGTCAATACATTTAAGTCTGAGGCAGTCGGTGGGACCGGGGATCCGTTGATTATTTGAACTTAAAAGACTTTCTTTGTAAGAGAGATTGAATCGTGTAGGATGTTGGTTAGGGGAAGGGAGCTTATCGATTAAACATTTTAAAAAAATGACTCAAAATTATGTCCCTTTATTTACCATGCAAACTTCAATGGCAGATTCACTGGCGCATATTTCATAGTTTGATATTTCTTTAACCCACTACCAGACGAAAAAAATTAGACTGGTCTAAACTAAAAGGAGATGCAAACGACAATATAAAGTTTATGAAGTTTTTTAGATATTTTTCAAATTCCTGGGTAAAAAGCATTAAGGAAACAGAAGAAATTGCTTGTTGCAAGCAATTTCTTCAATTTCCAAATTGTTTTTCAAAGGTTTTTGTTGTTGTTTTTGTTAATGGGCGTTTAAAAGCGTCATTGTGTGGGAATATGGGCTAATGCTTTCCGGTGGATTATTGAGATTTCTTGTTTAATTATCACTTGATAATTTCACCGAAAGATAGAGTAAAATAATTCAGATAAAAAACTCTCGGTTTTGGTAGATTCGGCCCTGCTTTCGTACATTTCGCACTACTGATCGTCATCTCAGCCGGTCAAAAGTCGGGATGACGTCATAAGGTTGCTATGTAAATCATTTTGAAAATGACGTGTTTTGAGTAAAATCATATTTTGTCTCTTCTGGCAATCAAGAAATTGAAAAAATAATGTTTGTTTTTCGTGGAAGATCAACATAGCCATATACTGAAAAAAGTCATCGTCTATTTTATTAAGTGATCCGTGTGTTTTACTAATCTATTCATTATTCTCTGGTTAAAATTAAATAGATTAAGAAATAAATGCCTGTGACATATTTTTTTTTATTGAACCCCCTCCCTTTCTTTAAATATTCTATCTATATTTTCTAGAGAATCATATGACAAGCTTTGAAGTGATGATAGATTATAGAAAAATTACAATAAGTAAATAAATGTATTTCAAACAGACATTATCACAAAAAGTGGATCAGTTGTCAATATTGAATAGGTAATAGATCGTTTCACCTGGAAAAAATACGGATACAAGAGAAAGTGAAGGAAACCAGTATTTTCTCTTTTTTGTGTTTTTCATCAAAGTATTTAAATATCCGTAGTCATGACATGGAGGGAGTATAGAGTGTTTGTCTGTTGGTTTGTTTGATATGGGGCGTAACGCCGCTTTTAACAATTTTTCAGTCATATCGGGGCGGCTTTAGCACCTTGCATTGGATTCCTGGTATATCTTGCAGAGACAAATATCGGAAAGGATATGTGCCGCCTCCGTGGATCGAACCAATGACACCCCATGATTGAAGATTGGGTCTGATGCTATACCAACTACGCTGTGATGACGGCTCAAATAAAGAGTGATTAAAATGAATAAATAAATTGTTTCAGTTTCGTGTAAATAACGTTAAAACGCCGAATAAAAATGATAACAATAAAAAAAAATCTACGGAACCCCTTAACCCATTCCAATACAATAAGATTTTAGACTGGTCCAATTTGAAGTTGATTTCAGACGACAATTTCAAGTTGATGAAATTTCATTTTTTTTTTTGTCTTTTTGCCCGGAAAACATTGTGGATAATGAAGAAGTTGCTTGATACAAGCAACTTCTTCATTCTCCACAATGTTTTCCAAGGCCTTTTTATTGAGGGCGTAAAAGGAGGGATTATGTGGGAATGGCTTAAGTGACATTCCAGAATTTGTTTTCAATGTGCAAATGATCCAAATTATTTCGTAATTATATCCTTTCGTAAATACGAAATACTCTTCGAAATACTCTCAGAAATATTTCGAAATAATTCGATTTACTTGAACAAGCTGTAACGACGTTTAAGTCACCAAACAAACAAAAATGCTTCAAATAAATGGCGACCTTTTACGACACTTAGGTCGATAACCAACTGTTCTACCCTTTTAGTTACATGCTACTTGTTATAAAATTTTGCAAAATAAGCCGTTTAAAATCGAAGCCTATGGGAGTCGAATGGCGTGGCCAAAGGAGTAAGCTGGTGGAGGCAGCGAAGGTCATTGGTTAAGTAGGACAATTTTAAAAAGTTCTAATAACATATGATTATGTAAATCACCCGATCAGAATGATGTACCTGATAAAATAATCTATTCCACCTCCATTGATGTATATCGAAGTTACTCAATCCATTCCCACACAATTCCGCTTTTTATGCCAAATATGAAAAAGCTTTGGACAAAACTGTGGATAATGCAGAAATTGCTTGTAACAAGCAATTTCTTCATTATCCACAATGCTTCTTACTGAAACAGACAATTAAATTGTAATTATCAACTTGAAATTGTTGTCTGTGAAAATTATTGTTATTATTATTATTTCTTTTTAAAATTCGATTTATCTAAAACTGTGCTGTGTAGTAAGGGATAAAAGGCATAAAGACGTCTTAACAGGCTTAAGACCTAGATGATCTGTTGATGATTGTATAAAAAATGGGTTGAAATAAGCTTCTTTTCTTTAACAGCATTATGAGTATATATGATATATTGATATTGTTGAAATCTATCGAAAGCCGATTAGAATCATAACTATAATCCAGTGCACATTTCCCATACGAAATAGCTTTCTCCGAACCATTAAGATACAGTGTGGTCATCATATATATAATGAACTAGTGCACGAACAGGACAGTGAAATTGTATATCAGAAACTCCTCGCAAGACCTCTAAATTCGTGGTTATCCTCACCAAAAACATTCTACCAATTATGTCATACTTATATTGCCACACTATGTAGAAATTATATGTGATAAGATAAACAATATACAATAGTGATCGCTGAATAGTAAAACCTTAGTGTGATTATAAAACCTAGTAACTACTGCTTGACTTAAGCTGTGGTTGTAAGGTTTTGGAAATATAGCGACGAAAAGTTATACGCATAGTGAAATACATAATCGAAAGATAATAAAATACAAATGTATAAAATATACCAGCGATGTGATTGGTTGAAAATTATAATAAATTACAATGGATGTCGTCGATGGGCGAACAAATGTCGTAAGTACAGCTTGATTAGAGCGGTGGTTTACGCATCATCCGCACATTAATTCTTTGGATAAAATCATACACACAGCCTAATTGTTTGCTTGTTTTTGTTTGTTTGTTTGTTTGTTTGTCTATATGTATGCCTATGTCAGTGCTTGTTTGAATATGCTTGTTCGTTTGTTAATCTCCGCATAGTCAGGAATTAAAATAAATGAATGAATGAATGAATGAAGGTGAATCAAATACAGACTGGCCATTGCTATGTAGGTTATGACTGAAGCTGAAAAAGAAATTTAAGCATTAAACATTATTTCGTAATTAAGAAATAGTATTTCGTAATTAAGAAATAAACATTATATAATTACGTAATATCACGAAATAATCTTCAAAGTACTTCGTAACTACGAAATAGTATTTCGTAATTACGAAATAGTATTTACGCAATGACATTTCGTATTTTCGAAATACTATGAAGAGAATTTCGAATTAACGAAATAGTATTTCGTAATTACGAAATGTTATTTCGTACTTTTGAAACAATTTCGATCATTTGCTTAATTATAAAAAGTCTGGAAAGTCACTTCAGGGGTTCCGTAACAATCAGACATGAACGATGGATTTCAATATTCACTTCCGGCCATTTCATTCCATTTCATTGGTCAATTGGCTATTCTGATTCACAGACGCGATCCGTAAGGTTATCACATGTTGACTAAACGATTGAAGGGCTTTAAAAATTCTTCACAGTACTCTGTATATCTTATTAACTAGTCATTTTTGTGACATGAACATATCGATGGTTTAGACCAAAAACATAGCATGTCTCTTTACATTGTATAGAGTCATACTATGTTTTGGCTCTAAGCCCTCGTTATGTAAGGATTCCACAGGAAATATTTTATACTATTCTGTAACCAATATAAGGGAAACAAATACAACAGTTTTCGTTATTACTTGAATAACTTCCCTTTGATTAACATTTTTTTTCATTCGACGAAAACAACATAAACAACAGCAATAAAGAGGATAAACTGCACAGAATCTTGTTTCAATAGATTACTTCATTCGTTCACTAAGTGTAAGCTAAATCGTTTTAAAAGGGCAAGTTTGGCTATTGTGACTGACTTCGTTGACTTGAAAATGTTCTTAAATTTCTATTAGATATATTCGGCAAATGCAAAAGTAACAAAACAGTAACAAACATATCTTGTTGGTTAAAAATATGAATTTCGGAGACATATCTTTAGCAGCCATCAAAAAATTGCAAAAGTACTAGTCGCGGACTCCCATCCTTCCGATAAAAATTCATAATTTGACTTATTGAACGTTTTTTTGTATATTTTTTTCTTAACACGAGTACTTTACCTTGAAGTTCATTTTATGGCTGAAAGATGTGTAGCCATTGGCTTGGATCCGGTATCTGGGAGTGGCGGTATAATAAACTATAAGATATCATGGTTAGGTTCACCAGCCGCCACAACATAATACAAAATCAGTTCGTATTTCCCGTAAGTGAGTCTCAGGTCAAATTTGCTCTTTTCGGTACATGTCAACGAATGATATTTTATATCCATTCGCCATCTCGTTCGACTTTCTACAGTTTATTATTTTGTCTCATTATCAATTCGTTCTCGTTTTTCGACACACATACACACATACACACACACACACACACAAAAAAAAAAAAACACTTTGTTTTAATACTCTTAGCTGGAATTACAATAGACCAATCGCGTCTGTCAATTAAACAATCGGTGGACCAATGAAAACAGTCATTGAGACAAGAAGTTAAATTTTGAACCTCAACATTGGTTGCCTTTTACGTGAAGTATATTTGTTGGTTTGGCGACTTAAACGTTGCAACTTCTTGTCAAATAACAGAAAAGTGATATACATGTATATTTCATTCAATGGTTTGACAAGAATCTTGTCATTTAACCAATCGCAGAGGTGTTTGCTGAGAGTAACGAACGACAACTCTGCTTGGAGATGTACAGCAAAAAATACTGTCATCGCCAAATGACGAATTGGGTTGCATTTCTCTTTCACTTTTAGCTCACCTGAGCACGAAGTGCTCAAGTGAGCTATTATGATCACATTTTGTCCGTCGTTTGTCGTGCGTAAGCAACTTCTTTAACATCTCCTGCAAAATCAATGGGCCAATTTGAACCAAATTTGGGTGGTCCCTCTTAATACTAGCTTAAAGAATTGAAATATGTTGAAAACTCTGGTTGCCATGGCAACAAAAGTGAATCAAAATAATCTTTAAAAATCTTCTCCTCCTGACCCAGAAGATGTAGAGTCTTGATATTTTGCATGTAGCATCAGTATATTGACCTCTTTCAAAATTGCTAAAGTCATGATCCTCGGGTCCCCCGGGGGGAAACCACTGGGTGTGGAGTTTAAATTGAAATAAAGAACGACTTTTAAACGACACCTCCTCCCAAACCACAGGGCCAATTTTAACCAAATTTGGCAGAAATATTCTTTGGTGGTCCCCTTTAAAAATAGCTTCAAGAATTGAAATCTGTAAAATCTACCATGCTACCATGGCAACAAAAGTGACATTTTAAGATAATCTTTAAAGATCCTCTCCTCCTAACCCAAGAGGCATAGAGTCTTCATATTTTACAAGAAGCATCAGTCTATTGACCTCTTTCAAAGTAGCTAAAATCGTGATCCCCGGGTCCCCTAGGGGCGGAGGTCGGAGGGGGGGGGGTATGTTCATGAAACATCATTTCACTGACTTCTTTTGTATTTCTGAAATTACAACCCATGGATCCAGAGGGAGGAAAACGTTGTCTCCTTCTTTCAAATTTACCCTTAAGCTTTAGAATTTTTGATTTAGGCTTGCGGATAGAGCCTATATATTATAAAGTATTTCTCACTTTTATCATAACCCTAACCTTAATATGAAATTAGACTGTTGAATGAAAAGGAGCCTTTATCCCAGGTGAGCGCCCAAGGGTCAACAATTCTCTTGTTTCATTCGGCTTTACACGAGGTTTTGACATGCTTTTAAAGTTAAATCTTCGGCACGAAATTCTAATGTCTCCTTGGCATTTGGACATGGATTCGTTGTGTGATATTTTTGGTGTTTTGAAATTCAAAAATGATTTTTTCGAAACTTGGTATCTTAAGATAATTTTTTTAATGCAAAGTGTTACTGGGACATCAACCCTATCATCTTTTTAAAAATTGTCCAAATTGAAAGAAGCTGCAAATGAAAATTTAAAGATGAATGCAATTCAAAAAGTTACCAACCTATAGGAAAGAAAATATTGTGAGAAAAGAAGAAATTGCTTGTTACAAGCAATTTCTTCTTTTCCCACATGGTTTTCTCAAGTGTATTGTTCTACTTTTTTTCCGTCTATTTTTTCACCTGTCTTCTCAAATTATGATTTACAGAAATCACCTTTTAATAATTTCAGTTTTCCCAAATGTTTAAGCTCGACTTTTTCTTGTGGGGCTATTTCAGACATCAAGGAGTCGACAACCTCGTCGGTGTAATGTCTTTGTTAACCCTTTAGTGTACAAAACCGGGATGTGTGTGTATTTCCGTTTATTTATCGTCGCTACCGTAGCACATGAAGACGGTTAGTTTTTACGGGGGATAGTGCATGGATACAGGACGAAACTGCTGAGAGCTCCGCCTGGTTCTTTAACGTGATCGATGGATAGCATCGTCACACGCGGCCTCGGTTTAACGTCTCATCCGAAAGGCAATTAGTTTGTAAGTTGATATGGTCAGCCAAGGGCTCGAACCCGTGATCTTGAGGTTTGAAGTCAAGTGCTCTACCAACTGAGCTAATCGGGCTGACAAAAACAACAACAACAAAAAAACGGGATTTTAGGTTGCCGTGATTTTATACGTGCGAAAACATGGAAAAAGAAAAAATTTCTTGTAACGAGCAAATTCTTGTTTTTTCACAATATTTTCTTCCACATAGAATAATTTTATTTCATATTGCATCCAATTTTCATTGTTGTTTGAAAACTATTTGGACAAGTCTAATACTTGGACAAGTTAAAAAGAAAAAAAAGGGGTTAAAACCTCTCTAATCCCTAGAATGTTTTCCCCTAAATCTTTGCATATGTTTTGGGGACCTATATGGAGAATATTGAAAGAGTTATCATGACATACCGAGCGCATTAAACCCGCCATAAACAGATAAAAACGAGGCTTTATCGAGATTTCAATATGTTTTAGATAACAATCGGGATTTTTTCAACATGAGTTTGATATTCTGTTTGTGATATGACACGAATTTTGCGATAAATCGACTGAATTCTATTCTTTTTCTGTGCTGTAATCGCTCATTGATAAAGTAATGCATGTATGATTATGAAGCGTCATTTGGTTCTGTACAATTCACAGACATTGCTGAAAATTGTAAGTTTACATAAAGATTCCTTTCAATGACACTGATCAGAAATAGTTATTTAAGAAATGAAGAGAATATTTTTTGTTTTCATGGAGGTATGAACCGAAAATTCGAATCACACTTATTCTATGCTTCTCGTATTCATACAGTGTGATTAGTTTTTTTCGGTTCATACCTCCATGAAAACAAAAAATATTCTCTTCATCTCTTAAATGATTAATTTTTTTCGACCAATCAGAACGCTCGCTTTTGATAGACGAAACTAAATATTGAATCATTCTTAGATAAAGAATATCGGCGGATGGTCAAGATATATCACCCCGGACGAACGGAAGGACAAACGTAAGGACAGAAGAAAGATTAAAGGATTCTACGGATGACTGGGAATAAAGGGTAATAAATAATTAGATTAACAAACCAATGGGTTAGATATCTTTTATTCAATAATTTCCGGTTGATTTTTTTCCTGGATTTCAAGGTTGATTTTCACTTGATAATTTCACCGAAAAAAACGATGAAACTCTCAAAATAATAAAGTATCTGTTTTGGTGCGTTTATCTACTTGTGAGCTTATGCTCAATTAGAGCTACAAGGAATCCATAAGAAGGTGTTCCAGCCGCCATGATATGACTTGAAATTGGAATTAAACCCCATTCAATCAATCAATCATTTAAAGTTACTTAACGTCATCTAAGTAGGACTCAAGACAGGGATTACGTCATCATGTCGTCATACAATTCACGTGCGTATTGACGCGCTTTTAGAAATTTTAGCGAAAAATAGATACAGAATAATCGTTTGTTTTTTGCCGCTGTGTAAGATCGAACCATTGTTCATTTCGTGAACAACTTAAGCATATTTTCACTCCCTCCACCACTCCTGAAAATATAGCCTTTGTCGTTCACTCAATGAACGATAAACTGATATTACACTGAAACCAACACGTATCCTCTATATATTGAAGCCTGTAATTATGTGTTATATCTACGGAGTACCTCTAGAGCAAACTTAAACGATTTTGACATTATATTAATTTTAACTTCAGTATGACTTTATTTGATTTACCTGATATTTATTTGTCGCAACCGGATGACGGCATCTTATTATGTCCATTTTAGATGACTTTCGGTAGCGAGTGAATAAGGAAAGAAGGTCTAAATTTGCCCAGAACAGTGAGGCTGGTCATTTTGATAATAAGTGATATTAAGTTTTCAGTAAAATTATCAAGTGATAATATAGAGAAATCTCGGTAATATTTAAGAATAGTTTTCCTTACTTCTGTAGTACCAATAATATAAAAAAAATCATGAAACAGTTTGCACACAACAATTATCGAATCGATGACCCCGTCCACTGAAGCCCGACAGAAAATTTAACTCAGATATAAAACACGTTATTTTGTAAAATCTATGATCAGTAACAGTTATATAAAAGTAAAATGGTTGCTTGACGAACTAAACGTGGTAACTACAACTTCAATTCAGCTTTAGCTACGACGTTTAAGTTGCCAAACCAATAATGAAGCTTCACATAAATGTCAACCAATTTAAGAGCCCAGAGTTTACTTCTGGTCTAAGAGAATGTTTTGATTGGTCGATTGATTTTTTGACTGACAGCGGCGATCTATTAATAAAATCCCAGTGTGTGTGTGTGTGTCTTCCCAACAATATCACATCCGCATGAAGCACGGTTTGGCAACTTCAATGTCGTACTACAGCTGATTTAAGCTGCAATTTCCACTTTTAGTTCGCCAAACAACTGTTTCCTTATCACTGACCATAAAATTTGCTAGTTTTCTAAAAAAATTCAGTCAGTTCCTATTAGTACCCAGGGATTAGTGACGTCTCAGATCAGATTGAACTTATGCACAAGCTAATCTGAAACTGTACATCGCGAACGTGTTATTGTTGGGAATGAAACAGACAGGCTCCATTGACCAATCGCGGCTGTCAGTCAAGGAATCAACCAATCGAATCATTTATCAGCACGGACCTGAGATTCCAATTCCGATATTTCTTAACCTTTTCTGTTGGTTTGGCGAGTTAAACGTCGTAGCTACAGCTTATTCAAGCTGTAGTTGCGACGTTTATTTCGCCAACCAACCATTTTACTAGTTTGTTACATGCTACTGACCATAGTTTCTGCAAAATAACGCCATTTAAAGCGAAGCGGAGTCAATGGGTTTGGCCGAAGGAGTAAGTTTTGGGGCGGGGCCAGCGATTGGTCAATTGGTATGATGTTTTATAACGTGTATGATAATATTAAGGTACCACTGAACATGTTCCAAACTGGGTAGCCAGAGATAATGTTTTTTTAAGTCAACAGCACCATTAACTACAACTAAGGTGACTTTATCTGACGAAGATAGCAGTGCTGTTGTTGACACGCTAGAACACACACCAAGTGTCTTTCTGGTGAGAAGAACTATGCGGAACACCGTTCACTTGGATCTGGTAGTGAAAAGAATTGACAGGCGAGCATGTCCGAAGCTGACGATACAATATCGGAGAGCAGCGCAGATGGGACAGGCTCACCAGTCTATGAAAGGAATAGTACGCCTCGGGACAGATCTGTGCCGAGAAGATATAAACACCATTCCTCGATGCGGTAAACACGCCAGTTACTTTGTTGTACCCGTCACCATGGTTGGACAGTAGTGTGTGGCAAACTATCGGTGTGTTTTGTGGAAGGTCTTCTGGTGTCCCGTGGACGAAAAAGAAGACTTGATCCAAATCCTCAAGTAGAGTAAGCTAGTCTAAATGGGTGATTGAACTAAGTACAAAATCGAATGTCTTATTACATGCGCAACTTGTTTGTTCCGACTTAAAATATATTTAGGGTGGGTTTACTCGACTGACCCGCCTAACTCAAGAAGAGGCGATTGGCCCGCTAGAACTTGTTTCATTTAGTCGACCACAGATATTTAGGTGGTCTACCTAGATCGGAGAATATCATCTAGAGCTGATAATAGCACAAAATGATATATCTAAAATACCATCAATTGACTATTGCGCAATCAAAAACGTGTGCGTTACTTCAATTAAAACTGGAGTTTATTGAAGGATATCGATAACTTTTAAAAATTGACCTACAATTTAACCCTTTACAAAAAATAATCTCAGAACAAAAGAGGAAACAACCGAAATTTAATGTGTATCGAAAATATTGGGAAAGAAATATCGGTGTTGAAAATACTCTTTTTTTTCGCACTATCTCTGTTCTCTATTATTTGGTTTGTTTGCTTGATTTGTTAGGAACTAAAAGCAATGATTCACTTCAAAGTACCTCTATGCTAATTTTGTTTCGAAAAAGTAGTAAACTATGAAGACAGGATTAGAATGACATTGGTTTACGACGAATGGAAGACGACTGAAATGTGTGTACATATATAATCAAAGGACTGAAAATACTGAGAAGTTGGAATGCGCTGAAAGGGTCATTACTGTAGAATTCGGTTCAAATTCATTTATTACTTTCCGAGTAAGCCTCCCTCCTTTAAACCTAAACCAGCATTCCCATACTTGTACATATGTGCGTGAATAACGCACAAAAACATAAATCCACATACAGAAATCAAAACTTGTATTGTCTTAACCCATTCCCAGACAGTGACGCTTTTAAATGACCCTCATTATGAAAGCTTTGGAAAACATTGTGGAAAACGAAGAAAGTGCTTGTTACAAGTAATTTCTTCATTATCCACAATGTTTTCTGTCCAAAAGACCAGGATCTTAAAGATATCATCAACTTACAATTGTAGTCGCTACTTCTTTGAATTTGGACTGGTCTAAAATTTTATCGTGTTGGAATGGGTAATAAGCTCGTGTCACGCACAACAAAATAAGAATTTTCAAGCATAACATTCTCCTTTTGATCAACTATAATACGTGAACTCCTTTAAGAATCTTGAAAACAGAGAATAACAGCTTCTACAGTAAGAAATCAATGACCTCGATGATTATTTGACCCTCAACTCGGTCAATTCTTTAACGTACTAAACTCACGTAGATTTTCACTTCATTTTTATGAGTAAACGTGGAAATTTGCGGAAATGCGTGGAAACTTGTTTCAGGGTGATCGATTTGAAATACCGGTTTAGACTTAGGAAAAAGAATATTTGAAGTGTTGTGAGTAAAATTCAAAAGAAAAAGGCGTTAACGTTATTGTAACGTTATTGTTTGTACATGGTAGATTTGCCCTTTTCCTAAAAAATCCTATAATATGATGAAGATAGTATCAAATTATCTTCGCGCGATTTTCTTATTCGTTATTCAGCTTTAGAACCGTAAAAATACTTAAGTAAAAAGCACCAAGCTGAAAGCTAGATGACACTTGTTAAAGGGTTTATGTGTTATTATTGATTTAAACTTGTAAATAACGACATAATAAAGCGTAATTATTTAGTAAATAATAGAAATCGGAAGTTGATATGTTTTCATTCTAATTTTCAAAATCTTCTACTCTCGGTTTGCATCTATTTGATTTTTATTGAGTAAAAGCTGTAAATCCCACAATAAGCGCGTTTGCTTGGTGCCTACGATCCCCCTTAATCGCTCTAGAATGTTTTAAAGCACTGGGCGGTGTGACTTTTGTAAAAATGCATTTGCGACCTGAGCCATATTTGTAAACATTGCCTATCTATGGTCACATGACTACCACTTGTCACTTGAGATCACGTGATTACCAAACACGGGACGGCGAATCACAAAAAACAAATTACTGCGCTGATTATTACCTTATTTTCAATAATTTAAAACAAACTAAAGCATATTTAGAAGTCTCTAAACGAAATTTTATATCATCCTTTACATGTGCCATATTGTCTTCGGCTACAACTAACTGATTGTCCGTGGCAAGTTGAGATGATAAGTAACCCGAGGTGTATTCATATCTTAGAGATAACGTGATATGTGTCATCACGAAACCCGAAATGAAATTGTCTTGTGTTCATTTTGCGTTTTTTTTTTTTTTCATTTTTTTTTTTTTTAATTTAAGTTGGAATTGCTTAAAAACTATCACAACAATTCATATATTAAGAGTATTAAACATTTAAACCGGAGCTACCTAGTCTAGTCAAGGGGGATATTTAAATTAAATTAATACGTGTAATGCCAATTGGCAAATCGCTGGCCCCGCCTACTTATTCCGTTGGCTCCGCTGTCTCCAACACTGTCTTCGATTCTAAACTGCGGTATTTTGCAATATTTATCGCCAGTAACATGTAACAAAAAAGTAGAATAGTTTGTTGGCGACCTAAGCGTCGTAACTACAGTTTGAATAAGCTTTTGTTACGCCGTCGCCTAACCAACAAAAAATGTGGCAAATATCGAAGTTCAAATTTGAATTCTTTACTGAATGAATGATTTGATTGGTCGGTTGATACCTTGGTTGACAGGCGCGACCGATCAGTTCTGTATTGGCTCTGTTTAGTATATTAGGGGGGGGAGGGGTAAATGAATGATGGTTTATACACCAGCTTAAGACAAACTCGCTAGCTTATTTCAAAGGAAGATTTTCTATTTTTAGCGGTTTTGAAGGTTCAAAACCGGTTTAACCGGAAACAAGCTTTCTTTCATTTCCTCTCTTTCCACGAAAGCTCATAAACTTGAAGTGAAAATCTTTGTGATCGCCTCCACCTTGCTTCGCTGATGAAGAAAATAACTTACTTGCAGAATGTCAACAGCCTCATTTTAGTCGTGAATAACAAGAAAAGTGGTTTAAAACTTCATCTTAATATGTCCATGGTAAATTGTCTAATGAATTGTCTAAATGAGAGAAATAGTTTCCTTGCGTTTCAAGATATAATATAGGTCAGTGATTTTACCCTAATAAAACGTTATTATAAAAAAAAAACATCTCCGAAACGGCATTACTACAGTCGTTCGACATTACTTCCGGTGAAAGAATAATCTTTTTAAAAGGTCGTCCCATTGCTTAGACGATATAAAATATCATGATGATATTGTTTTTTGTAAGATCAATAAGATTTGATATTACATAGCCTAATCTTATTCTGGAGGCTACATCAATCTTCCATCTTAGAAAACACGGTGACGGAACGCAGTCAATCCTTAAGAAATGACGATGTCACTATGATATTTCTGCCGCATTTTATCAGAGTGCAAAATCGTCTTTTGATTGAAAATAAGGCATATGTGACATTATCACGTGAGTAACCACTTCCAGCAAGTTTGAGAAAGATCGAGCCAAAATTAAGCACCTGTTGCATTGTAAAGAGAAAACTGGCATTTTCCTGTGAAAAAGGACAAAATGTCATCAAAGTTCAAAGGGATCTTCCTAAAATGACCATTCAGAAATTTCGGCAAGTTTTGGAAAACCCACCAAAATTGTGAAATCTAAAGTGGTATTGCTGAATTTATGTCCGACATTAAAGGATTACAAAAACTCACCATGAGCATGTTGTGATCAGGTGAGCTAAACGACTGATTGCTTTTGATCACCCCTTTAATGGACACAGGATATTGATTGTTTGCATGAACAGTGATGTCAATGACATTGCATTTCATTGGGTGATATGAACTTGAAATTAAAATCTGAAAAATAATAGACTTTGTGTTGACAGCATTGATAAAATGAATGAGGGATCAAGTCAATACAGCAAATGTTAGCTTGTAGCAATACACTCTGTGTGGAGAGCAAATTAACTGATCATCTTTTTTTGAGTCTGAAAGTATTAATTCTTACTAGACTGCAAAGAATTTGCATGTTCTTAATAGGCATGTTTTCTGATATAACACTTTCCTGTACAATCCCTGCTTTTTAAGTCCTTGTAATTTTATACTCGAGGAAACAATTTTGGAAAAGAAGAAATTGCTTGTAACAAGTAATATCTTCTTTGCCCACTATAGTTTCTACTCTGTAGGTTAGTTACTTTTCAAATTGCACTCTAATTTCATTGTTGTCTACAACTCCTATGAATTTGGACAAAGTAAGTCTTAAATTTTGTAAAGAGTTAAGAAAGGTTTTGTTTGAATTAGGTTTAATGCCAATCTGAAAATTCTTTCACAGTAAAATTCACTTATTCATATACTTATTGCATACCACTAGTGCTAGGCTTGAGCTCTGAAATGTCTTGCCCAAGGACAAACCCACTTGACCAGTGGTGAAGCTGGGATTCAAAGCCACAATCCTTGAATCCTTGCTGCTTACATGTCTGCAGACCTTACCATTTAGCCATGCAGGACCCCTTTGAAAATTTGTTCTTCTTCACCACGGTTTGAGGGTAAAAACTCATTGGTGTAGAATTCACATGCCCATTTGTCTGACATGGCAGGTTTTTCTACTTGCGGACAAGTACATTGTTCAATGCAACTTGTGGAAGGACTAGTAAATACCAGGGCATATCTTGGAATGGTACAAAACAGATCTCAACCCACTACCATACAGTGACGCTTTCTGAAACCCCTCAAGAGAAACAATTGGAAAACATTGTTGAAATTGCTTGCAACAAGCAATATTTCTTCATTTTCAATAATGTTTTCTACCCAACAAGGTAAAAAAATCTAAAATTTCATAAACTTTATATTGTTTTCTGTAACTCCTTTCAATTCGGACCAGTCTAAAATTTTGCAATCTGGTAATGGGTGAAAGAAAACTTGCTATATACATGTATTGCCAATTAAGGAAATTATGATGATTTTATAGTGAATAGTGTAAAACATTGATGTAAGTGAAGAAAATAGCATTCTTTAAATCTATCTCTTCACCTTTTAGGAGACAAGTTTGTTTAAAATCTGGAAAAGTAAAATGTCTCACTTGCCCGTAGAAAAGTAGAGCAAATCTGTATTCAATGTATAATGATGGGTCAAAGCATGTAGTTTTCATTCCTTGTTGCATAGATTTAAATACATTTCATTTGGATTGATTGTATCTCACTTAACGTCTATTTCAACAGTTATTCAGTTATTATGCAGCAACTGGTCACCTAACCATGGCTTCTTGTCATTCTTTTCAACAGTAAAACCGGGACATTCAATATGAGCTAACAAATGCTTTTTAGGGGAACTACTTACAATCACATATATCTTACATTTAGGGAGATACAGAAAGGACAAAGACACAATGACTGGGGACTGCGGCCATAGCGCAGTTAGTAGCACATACCATTTCCAGTTGCGATGTTCCGAGTTCAATCCCGGCTCGGACGAAAATCCTTTCAGACATTTGCCTCCCACAAATGGGTAGATTAAACCTTCGTCTAATGAGCGGCTGGGGGGCTCAGAAATGTTGTTGTTGTTGCTTTAGTGTGAGAATAACAAGGAATTTAGGGGCAGGTGCTCCAGCCTCCATGATATGACTGAAATACTATTAAAAGTGGCTTGATTGTCAGCTCAGCAAATAAAGTGCAAGGGAAAATCAGTTCAATAAATATGTGTTGTTATTGTTTATCTTTGGTCCATACAAAACTTAAGTGACTGTGACTTATTGAAATGCAGTTTTATTGGGTCTTTTTTTCATATTCTAAACATCTGAAAGGTTTTTCTTAACATGTCAACCTTATGGTGGAAGCGACCATCTCAGTCGAGTCCTAAAGGAGGGAGGAGGGTGCAGCTGTGATACCTGATATTACAATAAAACAAATGATTTTGAATTTGATACAAACTGCTATAAACTTTCAAAACACACAATCAAACCATTTCCGCTCAGTTCTAAATCATTCAAAAGACTTTTTATTGTCAATTTAATAATTTTCCTTCACTACAGAACCCGGGTCCATGGTTTGACTCTGGTGGACCTACACAGACATCATACTCTACCTCCCAGGCCTTGTCAATTCCATAATTTCCTTAACCCTAGAACCCGAGTCCATGTTTGGACCAAGGTGGACCCACACAGACATTATACCCTACCACCTGGGCTATGGCTTAATCAAATGCTAGTTTAAATCCCTTTATGGCGCAATAGGATAATGTTACTACATTAAAAAGTAAAACGCCACAGTTCTAGAATTATAACAATTCCTTGCATAAAAGCCCATAACACTCTACTGTTGTTTTTTTTTTCCTTTAAACTTTTAGACTTGTCCAAATTCTAAGAAGTTGCAGATGACAATTAAAAGAGAGTGCAATCTAAAAAGCAATCATCCTACAAGGTATAAATTATTGTAGAAAAAGGAAAAATGGCTGGTTACAATTTCTTCTTTTTCCACAGTGTTTTGTCAGGTATAAAATCGCAGGATTTTAAAAACCTGGGATGGTACACTAAAGGAAAGGGTTTAAAGTATGAAACAACGAGTACAAATCTAGCGACAGATGCAAAGTTTCCAAGTTTCAAAGCTTCAAAGTTTTATTATCGACTCTCGCCCCTATCTGGGGCACAAGTCAAAAATACATGAACATCATAACTGAGTAAATTTACAAACAATGTATATCAAAAACTAACATCTAGCCATAATCGTGAGAAAGATAATCTCTTGATTAACTACGAGACTCAATATAAAAGGCGCTTGATAAACTTACAAACTGTATTACCAAATAGCCTGTTGCTAGACAACTAAATCTCTGACTGTTCCAACCTTTTATTTTGAATTTGTATGTAAGCAAAGAAAAGTTGGTACTTGAAAATGTTGGAGCTAAACAGCAAGAGCAGGACTAGTCTTTTGATATAACTTGATTAACAACTAACCAGATAACAAAGTCTCGAACTGATCCAAATAGACTAAGAAAAGGTTGCAGAAGGCAATCCGAAACTGATAAAATCTTAACAGTTTTAGTCTTTCTGAGTGCAAAACATTGAGGGAAATGAAGAAATGGCTTTTTACAAACAAATCACCTCATCCCCAACAATGCCTCAAAGGCTTTCTCCCTTAGAGTCCCAGACGTCATCAGTAAGTAGAAAAGATACAATTGATGTACCATACTTGGAATAAATGACTATATTTTGAAAGGCTGGTATTAAGAAAATGAAAGCCCTACTGTTGACTTCTAAGTATAGAGATATACCTACATGTATATGGTTAAAATATTTACTGAACCCACCTCCACACACAATACGTCCACCCAACATAAACGATACGAAATAGTTCAGGTACGATCTGACGGATCATATGATACCTTGAGTTATTTATCACAAGTTCACAAATCTAGAGTATTTCTAATAATTAGAATCCAGTTTGGAATAGAAACTTGTAAAAGTTTAAAAATTAAACATGTTTATTCATCTCGGGGTGCGAGCTGCTCCGAATTTGGTAGAAAAGTGCGACAAAAATATGTTCTGAAAAAGTAAAAGCTTTTCGCTTTGTGTATGTCAACCCGCACGGTTAAATATACCATTTATTTATTGATTGCTTAATCCATCAATTGATTGACGACTGGTTGATCGATTCATTTATATGTTGATAGATATTGATCGAAAAAAAAACGCGTTCGACAACAGATACAAACCTTATTGGCTATTCTGAAGAAAGGGCAAGCATTCTTAAGAATGGGCAAAATGTGTCTGCCCGTTCTTAAGAATGGGCATATTCTCAAGATCGGGCATAACATAAACGTCGTATAGGTTACACGCCATTCAAGCGTCTATTTAACTCCGCCGAACAAAACACCCTTTTACCTCTTGAATTCGACTATATCTTTGAATCGGGCAATTAGTACTTAAAGGCCTAGTTTAATCCTTCTTTATTTGACCCCCCCCCCAAATGAGATATACAATTAACCACCCGCTGAGAATTTAACGACCTTATCTGATAAGGAAGCTATATACAGTATACAAGGGATTAAATCTGCTGTATTACCATGGATAAGTATGGCACATATATTTGCACTTTCTTTCTAATTTTCCTCTTGAAATAAGTTTTGAATTTTATTTGGTTATATTTGTTAATGAAAAATAAGTCCTCATTTTTAAGACTTTTTCAAAGTACCGGAGACATAAATACAAAATATTAATCATTTATTATCATTACAGATCACGAATAGCAACTGGAATAACTTTGATACACAACATTGAGAAAAGAGAAGAAAACATTGATTGTTCTGATTTCCCCTTTTGTCTCAATATTTCAACACTTTTTGTCTTATATTAAATCAAACTTTTTTAGTTTGTAAAACTGCTATAATATTCAGGAAATACTTCAATATTCTAGGCCAGGAGATAAATCAAATTCGAAAAAAAAGTATTTTTACCAAAATTCTTACTTTACCACAATGATTGAAGAAACTGTTTAACTGCTTAAATTTCTTCCAATTATATTCAATCCAGCAATCTGCAACTTGGTCACTTTTAATTCAGTAATTTGAAATTGATTTGAAATATTAAAAGTATAAAAAAAATGATAAGATTAAATTTAAAAAACAACTTTACTTTGTTTTCCATCAATTTCTCATCAGCATAAAGCTAAGGTGCAGCTATTGCATAATATTGACAAATTTTGACCACTGTCATGAATGGAATATACAAGATGATTAACCCCCTGGTGTGATTTACAGATAAGGCAATTAGCTTATCAGTAGGGGTCCAACATACACAACATTCCTTAAACTAGGTCTTTAAATTGTAACGATAATGATATGCTAAATGAACAAAGTTTTGATTTTTCCATTTTATCATTTAACCCATTACCACCCAACCACAAATTTTCACGCACTGACGAAAAAATATTTAAGGCAACATTATGACATGATTGATTGATTGAACTGGTTTAACGCCACTTTTAACAGTGTTTCAGTCATAATGCGGTGGCTGGAGCACCTTACCATGGATTCCTGGAATTTTCGTGAAAAAATAATTGCTACTGCTTAATCTAAACAGTAGTTACGACTCTTTGGTCGCCAGGTGACGTTTTTACTCTTGATAGTTTATCGAGGGAGAAGTAAACAAATGAATAAAGTCTCTGTAACACATATGCATTAATAATAATAATAAAAGAAAAAATCTGTAGTCTCTAATTGGTGGCATGCCTCTTTAGACCTCCGCCAAAGCGCAGTTGGTAGCGCATCAAGTCCCCAGTCTTCAATCATGGGGTTTCGTGGGTTCGATTTCCGACATTTGTCTTTCACAAATAGGTGGATAAACGTAAATCTAAGTGGGATAGCAGCTGGAGGCTAGGAAAAAATGTAATGATGGTACTGGTGCGAAGTATATCAGGAATACATTTATAGGTCCTCCAGTCGCGTTGATATGAAAGAAAAATTACTAAAAGCGGTGTTAAATCCCATTCAAACAAACACTCCTTTTATTTTAGATTCGCTGTTATCAAGTTTGAAACTAAATATTTAATGTCTGTTTGTCATTCTGGCATAAATCATGCTAATATATTTTCATGTTATCAATTAAGGATTTAGATTCATTTTGATGAAGTGGTTTGGATAAGTCGTACAGTACGATGTTTTCGAAGTGTGGTTTATTTTGAAATAAAATGTTATTGTTGGAAAAGTCAACAAAGTGAAAATTGACGTAGATTTGCTATATTTTCCCTTTCCTGTTCAATCCCTGGTTTTTACGTCCCCATGTTTTTATACTTTGGAAAACATTGTGGAAAAGAAGAAATTGCTTGCCACAAGCAATTTCTTCTTTTTCCACAATATTTTCTGTCCTATTGAAATTTTGAATATGTTATTAGGGTTATGATATAACCTTCTAGATTAATTCCATTGGGTTCAAAATGATTTTAGAATCATTTTTAACTCTTTTTAACCTAGGAATTGACCTGCAAGTCTGCAAAAACTCTATGTATCTTAGTAATTTCACAACTTTTGCCTTTAAACTTTGCACATGTATTTAGAGGCATATTATTCTCCCAAGACAAAGGGTAATTTCTATGACATTCAATTCCACCCAAGTCGACAATGATTTGATGTTACGAGCAGAGAGATAGACGGACGAACGGGCAGAAAGACTAACGGACAACGCCTTAAGGGAACCCTTCTTCGAAAACCTTGATCAGGGGCTAATAGAATAACGAATAAACAACGAATAGGATTAAAATATTTATATCAAAGCTTGTAAATTGAATGCCCACCATTTATAAATGACATTTAACTGCAGTTTGAATGTATTTGTTTCCTTGTACATAAAATAGTTCAAATACAACATTGACCCCGCTTGAAACTAGTTATAAACACTTTGTCACAAACAATAACAAAAACGATGAATATTCCTGCTTCGGTAGAAGTTGTAGACAAAGATCACCCTGCACGTTTAGGGTATCTTATCTTAGTCCAAGCCACTTGTAAGTCTCTTTTAAGCTAGAGTTGTTTATAGAATCGATTTTCTTCTAAAATACTTATCCACAGTTTGTCCTTCTGGTGATTTAAGTCTTTGATTTTGATGTTCTCAACCCTTATCATGCTGTATAATTAACAACACTGAATTGCTGTAAAATCAAAGGGCTAAAAGTACTGATAGAACTTGCTGTTCAAAAATCAATATTTCTTTTAGAAATAAACTTCATCCATAACTCTGGCAGGAAAAGTACAAGCAGGAGGTGTAGACAAAGATCAGACTGCACTGATGTGCAGGCTGATCTTGGTCTACACTCCTGCCAAAACCGGATTATTCCGGGTTTAGGATGACAAGGCTGAAGAGAAGAGGATATTCATTAACATGACAAGACCTGAACTGACCAATCGTTGGCCCCGCCCTCTAACCCCGTTGGCTCCTCCCATTGACTCTAACAGGATGTTCCGCTTCGATTTTAAACGGCAAAATTTAAGGCTAGTGGCATGAAGTAAAAAATGGTTGGTTGGCGGCTTAAACGTCATAACTATAGATTGAATAAGTTGTTGTTACGACATTTTAATCGCAAAACCAACAAAACTTTTTTCACAAAAAAAGGTGGCCAATGTCGGAGTTCAAAGCTCCATTCTGGGATGATTTGAATGATTTGATTGGCCGACTGGTTATTTGATCTGCAGTTATGATTGGTCAATTGCTGGATCGAATAACTCAGTCATTGAATCGATCGACCAATCCAACCATTGATATAGACCAGACGTGAACTTTGAACCCCGACATTCGTTGACATTTATGTGAAGCATTTGTTACTCTACTTTGACGATTATATCAACAAATTAACATTTTTAATCACATGTTACTGGCCATAAGTTCTGAAATTTAAGCCATTTAAAACTTCCTGTCGGACCACAGTGGGCGGGGCCGCTGATTCGTCAATAATGTCAGGTTGACGTATCATTATACGTGTATTTATCCGGTTATAGACAAAAGATCTTGTCTGAAAATAAAACTCAATAGAAAAGAGGCCAAAGTTATACAACAATCGAATGTTATAATTTACGCATAGCGACTGTCAATAAAAAAAATAACAAAAACCCCATATCAGCTCAATCATTTAGATTGGAAGAGAACTTTAAACTCCGACAAATATATTGACCATCTTTGTTGGCATGGCGATCTAAACGTCGTAACTATAACTTATAGCGACTTTTTTATAGCAAACCACCCATCTTATTATTTGCGAAATAACATCATTATGTGTTGAACTTTCTGTCTGAGTTCTGGTTGCATGACCACCGACCCGTCTATTTCACGACTATAACATTCTTACGGTGCTTCATAAAACGAAACTCAGCCTAACAACAAGTTTCTTTTTACGTTTTACGAAGCTATACTATGGATAAAACTATTGACGAGGAGATTCCAGCTTGTAAACCAACAAATGACGGACCGTTGTACCCGCAAACTCGAACAGAAAGTTCGACTTGGGCATTGAACGGCTTTGTTTCATACATGGTTTTTACTCAGTATCATCTAACAAACAATAAAATGGTTGGTTGACGACCTAAACGTTGTAACTACAGCTTTGAAAAGCTTTAGTTACAAAGTTTGAGTCGCCAAGCAAACAAAGTGTTTCACGTAACTGACGACTAATGTAAGAGTTCGAAGTTTAAATCCTGCCGAAATGGATGGTTTGATTGGTCGACTGTTCCTTCGAAAGACAGCGTCGATCCATTGATTGATCCTGTTTTGTTATTTCCCCGTGCATGAAGCACAGACACTGGGTAGGCTAAACAACCATTCAGTGGATGCAGAAAATTATCTTAGCCCATTATCAGACGGAAAAATTTTAGACGAGTCCAAATTTAAAGGTGTTGCAGACGACATTTTAAAAGTTATGAGATATATATATATATATATATATATATAAATGTGAGATAAATTGTATTCAAACAGTGTAAAATATATGGATTATCAAGTTATAACCCTAGCGCTTTCGAAACTAAGAGTTTCTTCATCAGGGGTTCAATGACAACAGTTGTACAATTTATCCCACATTTATTTAAACTATTTAGTATTCTTGCACCCTCAGGGATCCAGTGTTTTAGAAAGAAATTGCGTTGGTATTTTGTTTTCTTTCTCTTATATATATATATATATATATGTGTGTATTTCATTTTTTGGAGTAGAAAACATATTGGATAATGAAGAAATTACTTATAACAAGCAATTTTCTTCATTTTCAATAATGTTAACCAAAGCTTTTTTCTTGGGGGCGTCTAAAATGGTTGATTGAATGGGGTTAAACAACGCTTTTAACAGTATTTCGATCATATCGTGGCGGCTGGAGTACCTAACAATGGACTTCTGGAATTTCTCACATCAGTACTACCTCTACATTCTTTTCTAGCCGCCAGCTGCTATCCTACTTAGATTTACGATTGTCCACCCATTTGCAGGAGACAAATTTCGAAAAGGATATGTGCCGCCGCAGGGGATCGAACCCATGACATCCCATGAATGAAAATTAGGAATCTGAAGCGCTGCCGACTGCGCTTTGATGGCGGCTAAGGGCGTCTAAAAGCGTCATTGAGTAGGAATGGGTTCAATTCTAAAGAAAGGTTCGATCAGTACCTATCTGTATTCGGCGCTTATTAACGAATCGGTCCCGGGTTCGATTCCCGGCTGCGGCGAATATCCTATCCGATTTTGTCTCCCACCAATAGGTGGATAATTGTATATCTTAGTAGAATTAGCAGCTGGAGGCTCAAAACGATGTAGTGGTAGTGCTGGTGTGAAAAATGACAGGAATCCATGGTTAGGTGCTCCAGCCGACGCGATATACCTGAAAACACAAGACAAGTGACCGAGAACACAAGAACGGTGGCCGATATACGCTGATAATGCTAAGATTGATTGATTGAATGGGGTTTAGCGCCTCTCTTAACAGTATCTATCTATCTATATATACTGCCCAACTCCCCTTTCGGGTATTACTGGCAGGTGTACAGGCAGTATTTAAGTCATGTGGCAACTGGGGCACCTTACAATGGATTCCTTGTATTTTTCACACCAGTACTACCACTACATCCTTTCCTAGCCTCCAACTGCTATCCCACGTATAGGTTTACGATTATCCACCCATTGGTGGGAGACAAATGTCGGAAAGGATATGTGCCGCCGCCGGAGATCGAACCCATGACATCTCATGATTGAAGATTAGGAGTCTGGTCCGGTACCGACTGCGCTATTACGGCGGCTGAAAAGGTTAGAATAACACAGTCGCTAATGTTGTGTTTTAAAGGTTTTTGTTTGGAAACAAGTGACACTTTATCCGCGGATAAGTATATCACAGTTATGGCGTTGTTTTATCCTTTTTGTAGAATTCGGAGGTAAGAATATAAAGACACAAAGATGGTGTTCACTTCTTTATTAACAAACTCAGACTATCAAGGACAAGACATTGTATTGATTAATATAACAGGGACCATACTTAATGTTACCATGAATAGATGTAGCTATTTCCCTTTTGCGAGAATATGATTGGCGTGATTTATGATACTAATGTACCACTAAACATGTTCCAAACTGGAAGATTAGATACCACATTTTCTACAAGAACACCGGCATTCTTTATAACTACGGCGACTTGATCAGCTGAAGACAGTAGTGCTGTTGTTGATACACCAGAACACACCCCGTATGTATCGCTATACTGGTAGTAAGAACTGTGTGGGACATCATTTACTTGGATTTGGTAGAAGACGTTGTTGTCTGAGCATATCTGGGCTGAGAAGATATAAACGCCATTCCTCGGTGCGGTGAACACTCTAGTTGCTCTGTTATAACCGTCACCCTTGTTGGACAGTATGGTCTGGTAAACGACAGTGGTGTCTTTCGGCAGGTCTTCTGGTGTCCCATGGGCAACAAAGAAGATTGGCTCCAGCTCTGCGATGAAAAGTAAAGCCAATCTTAATAGAATTTTATTGCAGGAAAAAGGAAAGTGTAGACATTGCTGGTAAATTAAGTGCCATATGTATCAGAGCATCATGAAGATCAACAGTTATTATTAACCTTGCTGTGAAACCTTGGGATTTCTCAGTGTAATAAATTTTGATATCGTCTCTGGAGTGACGATAACACTTTTCAGTTTCACTCTTTGTAATAAATCTACAATCAGCCGCCGTCATAGCGCAGTTGGTAGCGCGTCGGACTGTCAATCTAGAGGTCCCGGGTTCGATTCCCGACGGCGGCACTCATCCTTTCCGACTATTTGTCTCTCACCAATGGGTCGATAATCGTAGACCTATATGGGATAGCAGCTGGGGGCTAGGAAAGGATGTAATGGTAGTACTGGTGTGAGAAATACCAGGAATCCATTGTTAGGTGCTCCAGCCGCCGCGATATGACTGAAAGATTGTTAAAAGCGGCGTAAAACCCCATACAAACAAACAAATAAATCTACAATCATATATTCATTCGCACTTTTCTCAATAGACCTTCTCTCTATCAAAAAGATTGGTTTCGATATTTTGATAAAAAAATAGAATAATAAGGTTAATAATAAATAGAATAATCAACTGGTTATTCTAGATATGAAAAAACATTTCACCCGGATTCGTTGTTAGGCGTTAAAAAAACTTGTGCTGCGCAATCGTTTTTTCAATGCCTAACAACGCATCCTCGTGAAATATTTTTCAATATCTAGAATAACCAGTTGATTATCCTCTATTTCACGCACCAAAGTGATCGGGGTATCAACACCAGGTTATTCGAAATAGAATCGACGGATCGTCAATGTCAATCGAAAAGTCGATTGACCAATTAAATTATTCATTTTGATCGGATAGTTGAATAATTTACCAATCGCTGGCCCCGCCCACTTACTACTCTGGCCACGCCGACAGGAAGTTCCGCTTCGATTTTAATAAACGGCGTTATTTTAACAACTCTACGTTAGCATGTAACAAAAAAGTTGAATAGACATAAAGTTGGCGACATAAACTTCGTAACTACTGCTTGTAAGTCGCCAGTACAACGAAAACGGTAAACAAAAATGGTGGCCAATGTTGGAGATCAAAATTAATTTCTGGCCGCAATGAACGATTTCATTGTTCGACTTGTAATTTGATTTACAGCCGCTATTGGTCAACAATTGTTCAATTTCTGCATAATTAAGTTCCTATTCCCCGCTTCTGACTCTACACCCCGACTTTTGTCTTGCTGCGTGCTACATATATATAATTAAGTTGTGTCACTTGGGTGTGTATATATGTGTGTGTAATCTTTCAATAGGGAGGACATAAAAGATAATATTGATAAAGAGCATGTACTATAAGACCAGGATTTCGTATATTCTAATAAAATTCTGCGATAAAGATAATGGCTGATTTCGCGTAAATTTGGAAAAATATATATATACAATTTCACGTACGCGTGTTGGAAATCTTAACTGCGATTTAATTAGCCGGATGCACCCTTAATAATAATAAAAACGGTGTCATACCCGGATCATACATTTGTAAACATGACAGCAGATTGTCTTAAGTAACAAATGTACCTTTTCTGTCACCTAAGTCTGCTCCAAGCACAGACAAATTCGTCTGAATATCCCTTAGATCGTCTTTAAGAGTGGAAAGCTGGTCAATATATTCTCTATTTTCTCTCGACTCTTTTTTTGTTAGTTCGAGTTTCTTGGACATGTCAATTAGTTTCGTCGACAAATCGGCAGTTTCCGTGTTCAAACCGGTTACCACCGTCTCCAGATTGTCAGATTTTTCAGCCATTTTCTTTAACTCATGATTTACATTCACCTCAAGGTTAATCAATTTCTCGAGAACTTTTTCTTCGAAGTGAAATTTCGAGCAAACTGGCTCATCAAAAACACAAAACACAGCGACATAGTTAGAGAAGAAAATCACAAGAAAGAACAGCGAAAATAAAGCCATATCGTTTGAGCTTCGCACGATACAGTAAACGTCCTTGAGTGGAAAATTGACATAGGAAAAAAAGTTGTTTCTCTACTTACGAATTGAGGAAAAACACGTCGCATAAAAACGGGTCGTCGGTTACTCTTTACATTCAAATACTACTTCCTCAAAAGAATGAAATACATGTACAAGAAACTTGATTATTTTTAGGGGAAAATATAATATTTTATTTTAAGATCATTTTACGATATTGAATATATCTTTTGTTAGAGGTAAACTTTCATTTTATTTTCTTTCCCTAGAACAAATTTCAGTTTAATAAGTGAAAGTCAAGGTCACTTCCCAGACCAATTATATTGATGATAAGAATTGTAGCATTGGCCATAGCTTTTGAATCGTAAGAGACAGGGTCTTAAAATACACATATGATAAGGTCAAGGTTATATCGAGAGATCAAACGTCAAGATCATTATTTTATAAATTGAGTTTAATAAACACTTACTGCTTTCTCTTGTCGTAAAATGCAGTTTCCGTAAAATACAAATGCCGATAAAAAACCCCCAACATTTTAAGTCCCCTTTTATCAAGAATCAAATACTAAGTATAGCAGTTGGTCATTTCGATGCGGTTTTGCTAAAGTTGTCTGACTTTACCCTGAAATTGACCAAATTAAATCGAACTTTGAATGGTTGTATCATTATAACGATAAAACCATTGGCTAGGTAAACAAATAAATCCTATTTTCTGATGACCTGTCTGAAATTTTAATTTTTTAGTAGAGACGCCTAGTGCAAGCTTTTCGAATTCAAGTGTTTCCTTTAATTAGGAACCAACTGTACCAGGGGAAAGTATAATTTAGAGCTTCTGTTATTCATCATTATTTCTCCCACCCTTGCCCCCCCCGGATACATTTTCTGGTATGCAAAAAGCTGTATCCTTACAAAGTGTCCATTAAAAATTCGTCTTCATAAATTCATTATGAATGCTCACATACAGGTGTTATCACGTAAGTGCCTACCTAGTCCATGTTACAATGCCAATACATGCCTACCGTTGTTACAAGGCTAAATGCACACCTAACAGATGTTACAACGTTAATACATATGTAACAATTTTACCAAGCTAATACATATCTAACAAATGTTACTACGCTAATACATACTAAAAAGATATTACCACATTTACATATCTAATGGATTGTAACACGCCAATAAACATCTAACAGATGTTACTACGCTAAATTATATCAAACAAATTTTACCAAGCTAATACGTACCAAACAGATGTTACCACGCTAATACAGATCTAACAGATGTTACCACACTTATACATATCTAATAGATGTTGCAACGCTAATAGATATCTAACAAATGTTATCACGTTAGTTCTTTCTAACAGCTGCTACAACGCTATTACATACAAAACAGATGTTAACACGCTCATACATACCAAACAGATGTTACAACGTTAATAAATATCTTACAGTTTTTTCCATGCTCATACATACCGAACAATCTTTACCACGCTAATGCTTATCTTACAGATGTGACAAAGCTAATATATACCATTCAGATGTTACCACGCTAATACAAATTTAACAGATTTTACTACGCTAGCACATATCTAATAGATGATACCACGATAATATATATCAAACCAATTGTACCACGCAAATACGTACCAAGCAGATGTTACTACGCTTATACATATCCAACAAATTTTACAACGCTTATACATATCTAACAGATGATACGACGCCAATACATACCAAACAGAATTTACCACATTAATACATATCTTGCATATGTTACTATCCTAATATATATCTAACAGGTGTTAAAACGCTTTTAAATAAAAAACAGATGTCACCACGATAATACATACCTAAAAGCTGTAACCACGCTTATACATATCATACAGTTGTTACAACGCTTATACATATATAGCACAGTGCTAATACATATATTATGGATGATAGCACTTGAATACATATATAACACAAGTTACTACGCTAATTTATATCAAACAGATATTACCATGCTAATACATATCTAACAATTTTACAACGCTAATACATATTTAACACATTTTAAAACGCTAATACATATCTAGCAGATATTCGAACGCAAAATTATAATTAACTCATGATGCCAAGCTAATACATATCTAACAAATTTTAACATGCTATTACATGTACATATCTAACTGATATTACTAGGCTAATACATGTGAATATCTAACAGATGCTACTTCGCCAATACATATCTAACATATATTACTACGCATATACATGTATATATCTAACAGATGCTACTACGCCAATAACTAACAGATGTTACTAAGCAATACATATCTAAAATATTTTTCCATGCTTATTTATATCTAACAGATATTACCACGCTAATTGATATCAAATAGATGTTACTACTCTTAAACATCTCTAGCAGATGTTTCCACGCTAATACATATCTAACAGATGTTACTACGCTAATTCATATTAAACGGATGTTACTACGGTAATACATACCAAACGAATGTTACCATGCTAATATCCATACATGTATGTAACAGATGCTACAACGCTAATACACATCTAACAGATGTTACCACGCTTATACATATCTAACAGAGGTTACAACTCTTATACATATCTAACAGATTTTAACACGCTAATAGATACCTAACTGACCGATCAACCTGAAATTTGGTCGGAATGATTGTCTTCGTGGTATCTTGGATAATTTCGAAATTGGGTCAACGTAGGATAAAAACTAGGTCACAGGGTCAAATCTTACATAAGCCTTGTATGCAGTCTAGGGGCCCCATCTTTTGCCAGATCAAGCTGATATTTTGTCGGAATGATTGTCTTGATGAAATCTGACAAGTTCAAAATCGGGTCTACTAAAGTCGAAAACTAGGTCTCAAAGTAAAGCCATCTCCGGAATCAGTTCACCTGTCAGATTTTCTGAAAAACATCTTTAGTTGAACATCCCATTGTTTGAAATACAGCCAGTGGAGCGATACAGGCCCTCTTGCGCTCTTGTTGTACCATGTTATTCTATTTTTCAGTGATAGGAAAACAAGGAAATTAGAAGAAGATGTGGACTACCTAAAGAAAGAGATATGAAAAGTGGAAGGAAAACAGGTTAAGAATGAAAAAGTAAACTAAGTGATTGGTGAAAAAAAAAGACGATCAAGTCATTGTGGATCAAAAGGATAGCAAAATAATTGATGAAGTATAGGTGAAGCAAAGAAAAACAGAAATTTTTGGTAGGAATTTACTTTTCAGAGGATAAAATAAAGAACTGTTCACGTACCGGGAAAAGCCTGGATGGCGCTCGCCCAGCACTGAATACAAGCGTGTTCATGGATCTTTCTAACGCAGTGATGCAGTATAAGAGCTACGATTACAATACCTTCTCAAAGAAACTTAAAAATGATCAAAATCATGAGACGTTAACCCTTTCCTATACAATCACTCCTTTTTACGCCCCTTGAGTAAAAGCTTTAGACTATATTGTGGAAAATGAGGAAATTGCTAGTATCAAGCAATTTATTCATTATCCACAATGTTTTCTACCCAAAAAGGCAGAAAAAAAGAAAAAAAAGGGAAGTGCATCAACTTGAAGTTTTCGTCTGCAGCTTCTTTCAATGTTGACCAGTCTAATATTGTTTTGTGTGGGAATAGGTTAAAGGGTCTTTATCAGATAAAGTTTAAAAGTTTGACTCAATAATTAAGTATTTCTAAGACTATTGAATGTGACGGATGCTTAATTGTCAAACTAAATATTGTAAAAGGACACACAATATTTGTAATTTTTCACTATAAGAACTTTTTACAGGAATATGATTACGAAATTATTACATTTCTTTCAACACTTTAAGAATAACAGGGGGGTAGTTATTGTCTTTTTTTCACATTATTTTTTCACTGATACCGATATGTTCATATTTTACTTTTGGAAATCGTCAAATTGTAACAGACGAATTTATTTTTGATAAATTCCACATGGTATAAAGAATATTTCAGTATCTGTTCAGTCATTCTGACAAAATAATAAGCACTACCTGGTGTTTAATGCCTAAGGAATGCTCCTCATAGGTTATCTTACAAATAACTAGAATTTAAGTTTCATCCAATCATCAGCGAGACGGACGTGACGACTCAAAATGTCATTGACAGACAACAAACTAACCGCCAAAATTGTTTATTTTGCACAAGACTTCGCAATAATTGATGACGCAGTGCACTAACGGTGCTATTTAAACTGCGTTCAGCGTGAAAATCACCCGTATTTTTACCCCTTCATACGGAGGTTACAAAGTGACCAACAGAGGCCAATATTTCGGAATGTCATTCCTTTCAAGACAAAAAATTGAGCTTTGGCAACAAAAAGATACGAAACCCTTATACAATAACTGCTTTTGCAAAAGAAATCAATAAATTACTTATCAATAAATGCATATAAACAACAACAACACACAAAAAAACTCAAGGAATCCAAGAAAAATTATTAAAGAGTTGAAAAATTGCGAAGCCATCTTGAAAATTATATTATGACGCTTCCTTTGTCCACTTTGACATACCATGTGAAACACACCTTTTAAAAGGTGCCAAAATCTGATAACATTTTTTATACAAAATGAAATTTCGTAATTGGGAAACACATTTCTAGTGCGATGTTGCCTTCAGTATCTCTTTGTGAATGTCAAAGGTAAAAACTCAAAATACTGTTTTTGTGGTAAGGTTGATGTCTGTTGTCTGTCGTAAAGAGAGATTAGAACGATAGAATTAGGAATTTATGTTCTTACAATCAACACTTAAGAATGACTTTTTTGTAGTAGTCCATAACTTTTAATGTCTAAAATCTATTGCAAATTTAAACATTAAATGGCAGACAACTGAGTTGTATGTGGTAAATCAAGTTTTGATAAATTTTTTACTTAATCTTGAAAATATATGGAGTATAGTTCATATTTTAACCCAAAAGTTCATGAACTTCCAGAGTTCCTCAACGGAGTTCATGAATTTTAAATGAACGTTCATGAAACGCAAAAGTTTCATTAACCTTAAAATATTCATGAAATATCCAGTTCCTGAACATGGCTGGCTAGTTAATGAACTTCTGAAGTTCACGAACAAATGTTCAAGAACTTCTTGAAGTTCATGAAAGACAAATTGTGCGTTTCATGAACGTTCATCAAAAGTTCATGAATTTTTTTTCGCAGGGGATCCTCCTGCGGTATCGCAAAGAATGACAGCATTTGAAATGCCTTTATATTTGACGTGTCATTTCTAAATGTATCAATAAACATGACAAAAATATCAATGATAAAAAGGCAGATGTTAAGAGCCGCTGTTAAAGGATTAATAAAGTTCTTTAGATACTAAGGTGCCACTGAACATGATCCAGACTAGTCTAGAGTTGCCTTTATTTTCTACCCAAACGCCACTATTCATTATAAGTATTGCGGCTCTATCAGATGAAGACAGCAGTGTTGTTGTGGTCACGCTAGAACACACACCATTTGTACCGCTATGTTCGTAGGAAGAACTCTGTTGGACACCATTTACTTGGATTTGGTAGTTAACAGGGTTTTCGGAGCATATCCGTGCTAAGAAGATATAAACGCCATTCCTCGGAGCTGTAAACGCGCAAGTTCTCCTGTTACAACCGTCAAGTTGGTTGGAGAGTACCGTCTTGAACACTGTCGGGGTATTTTATTGATGGGCTTTTGATGTTCCTAGTACAACAAAGAAGACTTGATCCAGGTCTGCAGATATAGTCTTAGTAAAGTACTCGATTACAGATAAAGTAGTGCAATAGACATGTAAATGTCCTTACTGCATGTAGATATCATGCTTATTCCAAGTAGAGAAGATTACCTCTGTTGACCCGTTTCGCACTGAACAGTCGATAAGTGTCTGTTTAAGTCGAAAAAAGATGTTAGGATAGTCTAACTCGATCGGCGTTCCTACTCGAAAACTGTTTGTATCTAAGTAAATTTTGAGTAGAGCTAATCTAAATAACCGTCCTGTTTTCGATCAGTCATTAGTAATTGGTCATGGTATTGAGTTACATATAATCCTGAAAAAATGCGGATAGAACTGAACACTGATAGTTTAAAAGAATGACGCCACACGAGTGTTTTATTAAGGTGAGATATCTATTGTCTTGTAGAGAAACTGTAGTCATTAAGAGCGGGTTATTCGGATCAACAGAATGCATCTAAATCCAAATCAAGAAATAAGATAGAAGATCGCAAAAGCTAATGAAAAGAATATTGTATATTGAGTGGATTCCCATTCTCTGTTCACACTGTTTATCAAATATAAGGATCGCTAGCCACGTCCACCGAGATCCACCAGCAAAGTCCATTTTGATATCAAACGGTGTTACTTTCCATATTTATTATCAGTCCTCGTAACTCGTATAGAAAATAAAACGTTTGGTTGGTTGTTTAAAGTCTCCAAATCATTTAAATTGTTTCACGTATAAATGAAGGTAAATATCAGAACCTCCGGTATAAGTGAATAATTTGATTGGTCGACTGATTCTTTGACGAACAGCTGCGATCTATTAAACAGGTCGGTCATCAAGGTCGAAATTCGACAGGACAGCGCGAAACAGATGTAACAGCGTATACACATATAGGCAGTTACAACTGTTTCGCGCTGACCCATGGAATTGTTTTCAAAGAAGCTCGATTAGACACGATTTTAAACGTGGTTATTAACAGCTAACACCAGGTCCTTAAGCGCCCCGATTTTATATTTGACTATGGTAAACCTTTGAGCGATTTTTATAAAATTTCTGTCCAAGCACAAGGCATGATAAGTAAAATTATGATGGATGCAACAGATCAGTTTATTACACTTCTTTTGTTAGAGGTAAACTTTATTTTTATTTTTTTTTTGTTTTCTTTGCCTGGTACAAATTCCAATGTAATCTGTGAAAGTCAAAGCCACATCCCAGTCGAAGTATATTGATAACAATTGTAACATTGGCCATAACTTTCGATTTGTACGCGAAAGGGACTTAATATATATGAGGAGTTCTTGAGGTAAGTTCAAGGTCATTTCGAGATATCAAATGTCAAGATCATTGTTTAAGAATTTAGTAACATAAACACACACTGCTTTCTCTTTCCGTAAAAATAGGGTTTCCGTAAAGTATGAATTCCGACAACAGACAGATATCTTAAGTTCCTGTTTTACCAAGAAACAAATACTAGGTTCATGATATTGCATTAGTTTTGTTTAACAAAATTCAAAAAAACATTAACGGCTGAATTTAATTACTGTATTGCGAAAATTTGAAGCGACACTAGAAAGAGTTTAACGTCGGAATGCAATAAATGAAAACGTTAAAACATATTTACGGTCACTGCAGATTTTAATGCCCGGGAAAATATGAACTTACGCTACTATATGAATACAATCTGGAGTAGCTGTTTTAAGCTTAAAAGGCGAAAGAAACGTTTTACATGAAGCTCAAAACTCACGGAAGATTTTTAGGGTGTATAGAAAATTGAAACAAACATTTGAAACAATAACTTTGCTGCGTAAAATGAAGTCATGCTCACCATTTTTTTTTCACCGAAGTAAGATTATCTCTTACAATTATCCTGTAGATTTCATTAGTGATGTTTGACCAGCAGTTATTCCTAGCAAAGAGTAAACTCTTCAATATCGTATCTTTACATTATTCGAACGGATCCCCCCCCCCAAAAAAAAAGTAGGACAACAAATATTTCAGAAAAAAACAATTCTACCACTATACAGTGTTTTTTTAATTCACTGACTAATATTGAAGTTAACATAAAAAATATAAGAAGAAAGACACTCGAATTTACTAATCACTGTAAAATACATTATGTGTCCAGTTTGGTATTAGTTTGGTATGAGTAATTATAGTCGAAGTTCAATTTCTCATAACTAGTCATAAATTTCTGACGCTTGTACGACGTTTAAGACAAACGCACCAAGCATTTTTTTACATTCAAGTCTTTCCTTTAATTCCGCACAAAACCATACAATGTGAAGGTATAATCTTGAGCTTCTGATAGTGAGCACCACCCCCCCTCCCTCGTCCAGGAAGCATTTTCTGGCATGAATGCACAAAGAAAAGATGTATCCTTACAGAGTGTTCATGCGCTTTTTGCCTTCATCATAAGTAGAAGTTTAAAATTCAAAATTGTGAATTTTGCCGCATATAACCAGGCCAATGGCTACCCAACCGGTGTTACTATGCTTATTTACACCTAAATGCTGTAACTTGGCCAATGCATTATACCTACACGGCGATGTTCCCACGATGCACACCTAACCGATGTTACCACGCCAGCGCATACTTAACAGTGTTTCTAGGTCAATGCATAGCATCACGATGTAATCGCGCTAATACATATCAAACCGACTTTATTCTTTAGTGCATGTTCTTTAAATCACAATTAATTCGGCTGTTAACACACGACGTCTATGTCAGCCACTGCAAATTTCCGGATATGCCTCACATGTACTTTTTTATGTAAATAGATGGCGAGTGGGGCATTTTGGGTAATATTTCGTATAAGTATTATCGGTAAATGTCCAATTTTTCGTTCGAGATTCAAATCCTGGTCCCTCCGATCCTCTGCGTTTTACAACGGGACGTGGAGTTTACTCCGCATATTGGATCCGAATGTGAATCAATATTTCATGCAACGATCATCGCAATATAGATTATTAATTTTTCTCTGATAAGCGGCGAGTGACAAAATATGTGTTTCGGATAAAACTGTTTCAACAAAACTATTTAAAACCAAACAGCACACACGTTTCCAATTGACAGACGGATTAAACTTACGAAGTGAAAATAGTTCGAAACCAATATATTCAAGTCACTGTACTCTGTATTAGTGTGTGACAATAAGTACAAAACTTCGTCACAGTTCAATGTAACCGGAAAAGAACCCGGTTGATTTTGTTTTTGTTGTTGTTGTTGGTTATCAGTCAAAATGATCAAATCAATTTTGTACACGTAGAAATTATCAAAATATGACATTCCTATCGACGCCGATTAGAAGTGAAATAAACGTCTTAATATAGATTTAAAAAAATAAGAGACAAACTAACAATGAACGCATCCTAAGGTCAGACGAGCAGTGACTGCTGATCTTAAGACAAGTACTACGAATTTAGATTGTGTTAGTTTGCAGCTGCAACTTATCGTGTTGTTATTTTCTTTCATTTTCTCGCAACAAAGGAGGGTTTGCTTTGCTTACAAAAAGATCGTTAACATCGAACTAGACCACTTGAGCAGTACTTTATCAATAATAACTCAAAATTTGATAATCACCGCAATTGCGATTGAGTTTATTTGTTATCCGATTTTTAGGCCTCTGAACATTTACTATGATTATGAAAATGTGTTCAGTTGGCAAAAACTTTGTGCCTTTAATCGCATGATCAGAAACGATGAAGCGTTACTGTGATGGAACTAAGCAGGGGTAATCATTCGTGGTAAATGGGAATGGTACACAGGTGAGAGTCTTTGTAAATATCAAGGCTGGTGATTAACTTCATGCTAAGTTTTATTTGTAGTTTTTAACCTGATAAATAACTGATCGGGATTACTTTCTCCTATGACTGTCAAGCAATCAGAAATTTTCGTTATGAGGGTTTGACTGGCTGCTTCAGTAGTGCCTGCTGAAGCCCCGGAACTGTGGCTAGCTTGATAAAGCGAGGGAAAATACTGATGTCTTCAGCATCCAACAGAGATCATCAACCTTGTAAAGGTCTGCTTGACTTTGTCAGGAAGCATTCTCTCAAAATTTATCAAAGTGAACGACTAGATTGAAATTCGTGACCGGAGGCGAATCTTAGAACGCATTTTGCGGTATGTAAGAATCGCCTGTCGAAGATTATGACCGATTCGTTAAGCTTAAAGTTATGATATCTTACGTTCTTTTGCACGTATCTTGGTTGGCCTTGTCAGAATCAATCTAAGATAAAAATAGAATATTCATATTGATCAGGTATTTCATGATGATTCGTGTTACGATAAAAATATTGAACCTCAGACAAAAGATCAGAACGTTATCCTCTGTACCTACATTTCTCTGTAACATGAAATATCATAAAACAAATTATTATTGGAAAAGATAAGGGCTCGAGATATGATTTAGTCAGAGGTTACAAACAAATGTCACTGAATTGAATCTGCTCTCTTATCCTTATACTTTGTCTACTTAGTATTTTATTTAATCTGTAAATAGTTAACATGCTCCAAAACTGCGCAGCCTTTTCCCCTGCAAAATAAATAATAATCTGTGCAGATCAAGTATATGGTTCGAAAGATGTCAGAAAAACTGAGTTATACAGAATTCAGTTATTTCCAGTGCTTTAGATAGTCTTTTGAATGCTTGAGTTGCATGTGGTATTTATCTAGATAAAATCTGGAGCGAAATGAAAGAAAACTGATTTATTTATTGATTTTTTTTTTTTTTTTTAATCTTCTGTCTCAAGTCATCAACCATATTCATATACAAAAACAACATTGATAAGTCTTTATCATTTGGTAGATCGCTGTGCAGACAACGTTTTTAGTAAGAATGTAAACAATGAGTTACATATGTGCATACCTTTTCTAATCAATTTCCTTTATATTGATAGAATGACATTCAGAATTGCGAAATATACAAAAATACACGCGAGCCATTCATCTACGCCGATTCCAAGCGGACCGTTATTATTTCTACATGATTGTTTAAAAAAAAAAAAAAAAGGAATCGCTCCTTGATCGCTTCCATTAAATACTTTGACCAAAAATTGAAAACAGAATTTGACGAAAGGAGCACTGTTGAGAAAGAAAAATACATATCTCAAACACAATCACCAGATTGGCACTTAAAGGCTATACGTCTCTCGTAGGGACAACATTTGTCACCGAAACGAATCCCGTAATCTACATTTAAATTCTTTATAGACCCCGTCCTTCATAAACTTCAAAATAGGTCACGAACCCGCTCTGAAAATCAAAGCGCTGAGAGCGCTGAAAGCCTGAGATATGTATACATGAGATATATAACTTTGGAAGAAAAAGTTTGATGGTCGGATAATCGGAGGTGTCACTTTCTACCCAAATCTACGGTCGATTACGCGCAGATCTGTCGATTTGTGCGCTAAGGGACACAACCTGCCCGCAATAATTTTCTTCCCTCTTTTGAGGTATTGTAACGATATATTTTCATGTATATATCGTTACATATTTTTCAGCGGATCAAAATGCTTTCAAGGAAACTGATAAAGGCCACCCAAGGATCCTTCCTGAGAAATTTGGTTGAATTATGTTCAGTACTTTTTGAGAAGAAGATTTTAAATGTAAAAGTTGACGGACGGACGGACGGACGACGGACACCACGTCATGACAAAAGCGCGTTGGCTTTTAGCCAGAGGAGCTAGAGAGAAAGAGCTAGAGAGGGAGAGAGAGGGGGAATGGAGCGTGTAGCCAGGTTCGAACTAGGAGGCTCTCGCGTGCGATGCGAGTATTCTACCACACAGGTCAATTTCGTTACGTAACTATGCGCTTTATAATCTCCAGGGAAAGAGAGCGAGAGAGGGCGGGCGGTCGTTTACCAGGTTTACATGATTATTTACACCTCTCAAAAGCGATATGTAGACGTTGCATCCTTTGGGTAGAAATGAAGGTAAATATGTATAGACAAAAAGTCCGAGCACGACTAAACTGTTTGTAGACAGTGCGAATATGATGCTATGAATGACCAATTAATTAGTTATACAAAACATTCCAATCGTGCGTAAAACCGACAGCTTTCGTTTATAAGCTTTATACAGCAACTTCGTCGAACCGGACCCTT
The DNA here is from genome assembly GCA_946902895.1 of Fragum fragum. Classification (NCBI taxonomy): domain Eukaryota; kingdom Metazoa; phylum Mollusca; class Bivalvia; order Cardiida; family Cardiidae; genus Fragum; species Fragum fragum. The sequence goes on from OX336373.1 coordinate 5,288,672, forward strand.
TTAACATAATAACTCTGAAATAAGTATTATTATTTTGGTATTAAAAAACACCTATTTTTTTCTTAACAATATGATATGATTATATATGATTAATAATTTCCAATATATTATATCTCTTTTCTTCCTGTCCATTCACACATCAATTTTTGGTAATTTTGCCAAATTCAGAACACTCACACGAAAGTACTATACACCAAATGACAGATTTCAATGAGTCATATCTCGCCTTCGTCCTTCTCGCCTTGAGCCGCCGTCATAGCGCAGTCGGTAGCGCGCCAGACTCCTAATCTTCAATCATGGGTGTCATGGGTTCGATCCCCGGCGGCGGCAAATATTCTTTCCGACAATTGTCTCTCACCAATGGGTGGATAATCGTAAACCTAAGTGGGATAGCAGCTGGAGGCTAGGAAAGGATGTAGTGGTAGTACTGGTGTGAGAAATACCAGGAATCCATTGTTAGGTGCTCCAGCCGCCGAGATATGACTGAAATACTGTTAAAAGCGGCGTTAAACCCAATTCAATCAATCAATCAATCCTTCTCGCCTCAATCGGGCGTATTAATTTATACTCGCAGTCATGTAATTCGCGCCGATCTACTTTCCATGTGGCAGAATATTATATTTTTTGCCTCACATTTTTACATTGAACTCTGCGCGGGTTGAAATTTTACCGTGGTAACTTAAGCCTCAGATTGCTACGCAATCTCAGGCTAAAAACTGTCGAACATAAAAAGAAAATAAATTTCAAAATCATCTTAGGTTTACAACATAAAAAATGAAATTGATTTTCGTTTATAAAACATCCCAATCTAATAGGCAAAGAAGTTTCATATTTTGTATAAAGCAATAATTTTTGGTCTTCGACCAAAATTCTTCAAACTATGACAGTAAATTCAAAAGCTTTAATGATCAAGATAGCAAGATAGCAATGTAGGTCCATCATGGACCTTTTCTTGCGTAAGACAGATTGATGTTCATTTTTCTTTTTACTTGTAGATCTCTTCATGCAGAGGAATTTTTTTTCTATTTCAAATAATATACCAGCGAAATGTTGTATATTCCACATTTTAAAATAAGCTGATCTAAATTCCTTTCTATTCCATGAAAAAAAATGTAATAAACAACTTTAATATACGCCAAATAATTTGATTTTTGATACAATAGATATACGCGATATTCGGAGCTTTAGAATGCCTCTTCCTACTTAATGAAAAGCGATTGCATGGATCGCGTCAATGGATTTTGAAGATTCTGATAGGCCTAAAAAATTGGTACACATCCAAAATCTATGAGTCTACTGACAGGCAATTGATACTTACCTAAAACCAGTTATTATTGACTGGCAGCATAAAACGAACGATGCAGGCCATCCGTCAAGTGTGTATTAAGAAGAAGGGTTTAAGATCCGTCAGGTCAATGTAATCTTAGTGTATGAATGATAAATATAGCAACACATGCCAGAAATAGTATCACTGTCGTGCCCATTCTTGAGAATGCCCATTCTTAAGAATGGGCAGATGGTAAAATCAAGGCTTTGCCCATTCTTAAGAATGGGCAAAACGTCGATTTTAATAGGAAACTAGGCCTTTTCGTTGGTAATACTGTAAGAAATATTAATTTTAGAACATTTAATTTGTATGTGAACCGTAATATACCATAATAAAACGTTATTATAGAAAAACAAACTCCGATACGGCTTCACTACAGTCGTTCGATATAACTTCCGGTGAACCAATAATCTTTTTAAAAGGTCGTCCCAAGGCAAATTAAAATATCACGGTCATATTGTTTTTGTTAGATCAATAACATCTAATATTTCGTAATCTTATTCTGTTATCAATCTTCCATCTTAGAAAACACGAAGACGGAACGCAGTCAATCCTTAAGAAATGACGATGTCACTATGACTGTTTCTACCGTATTCTGTCAGCGTGTAAACCCGTATTTTGATTAAAAATAAGGCATATGTGACATTATTAAGTGTGTGAAGTTATTCAACGAATTTTAACCGTGACAATTAGAGGTTTTACGCCTCTCAAAAAACGGTAGCACCTTGATACATTCGTGTCCGGTGATCTTGCGTATCCGGTGATCTTGCGCGTCCGGTGATCTTGCGCATTATGGAAGTTATCTTAGATGCGCAAGATCACCGGACAGCATCGTAAAGGAAAACAACTTTCAATCCCACGCAATGACACTTTTTGACAACATTTAAAAACAATTGGTAAACATTGTGTAAAATAAAGAAATTGCTTGTAACAAGCAATTTCTTCATTTTCCACATTGTTTTATAACCAGGAGTATGAAATATCTAAAGTTTCGTTGAGTTTAAATTATCATCTGTAACTTCTTTCAATTATTAGACCATTGTCAAATTTTCTTGTGTAGGAATGGATTTACCAATTACCAGACAAATGTTAGATAATGTAAAAACTGATAGAATTAAGCTGCAGGAAATTTTGCAAAGTCTACTCAAATTGGAAATAAGCACAAAATAAGGTAGAAAATATTTAGCAAAAAGGTGAAATTGCTTGTTACAAGCCATTTGCTCCTCTTGCTTCAAATTTTCCTTAATCATATTTCTTCAGGGCGGTAAGTGAAATTATGTGGTAATCGGTTACAAACAAGAGTAACAAATGGATGCTAAATCACTTACAATCTTGTGTCATCTATTCCACTAAAGTAACCATCCTTTATAAAGGTGTCATTTTGGTGACTACACAAACATTTAGGCATGTTTCATAAGTATAATGGACAAAAAGGGTGATTAGATGAGTAGTTACAATAACATTGCCTCTAAGCCAGCACAATACTTCATATATATCTAACCATGGATTCCTAGTATTTCTCACAAGTACACAATAGCTACATCCTTTCTGAGCCTCCACTAATGTCGGAAAGCACATTTGCCGCAAACCCAGGACCAAACCTGGTACACCCTAGCTGATTATAAGTCTGACATGCTACCGAAAGCAATATTGCCGCGGCCACAGAATTCAATATAAACTGAATTATCTTTGCCATATCTGGCAAATAAATCTGGGCAATGAATTCTTTGAAATAGTTCTACAGAAGCACTTAAAATTTTTCACTTTTTTACAATAGTCAAGTTAAGGTATGTAGAATTCATTCAAATAAAAAGGTATTTACAAATTTTTTAAAATATCCATTCTATGCCATGGACATAAAAGCCATGTTTTTCAACTGACCAAGGTTATATGAAGGTATCTGACAAACAGTCATTCTGAGAGTCTTTCCTGTGAAATTTGGTTAAAAATCCCCATCCACAGGATTCGGTGAAGATTTTAAAGTTTTCAGAATATATTTCATATTTGGAAATTAGCCCCCCCCCCCCACCAGGAAAAAGCCATGCTTTTAATATAATCAAATTCATTGAGGAAATCTGTTAAAGGGTCTCCAAAGGATAATTTTGTTGAAATAAGTCGACTTGTATCTGAGAAATAAAAGTTTTCACTGTCTACCATATATGGCAATAAGAAAGTCACCAAAGGCTCATCCCTGTGAAATAAGAATTAAATCAATCAACTGGTTTCTGAGAAAAAGTTTCTTCAAAGTTTTCACAATATTTGGAAATGAGCCCTGTCCATTAACCCTTAACCATATGACAAAGCTTTATACCAGTGCAAATTGAAAAGAGTTGCAGACAACAAATTGAATCCTGTGAATTTTCTAATTTTTCAATTTTTTTGAAAACATTATGGAAAATGAAGAAATAGCTTGGTTCAAGCAAATTGCTTCATTTTACACAATGTTTTCTCAATTGGTTTCTTGAGGGGTGACAGAGAGTGTCAATGTGTGGAAATGGGTTAAAGACACGATTTTCATCTGATCAAATTTGTTTGAAGGAATCTGATTCAGGGTCACACAAGGATCCCTCCTGCAAAATTTGGTTGAAATCTATCCACTGGTTCTGAGTGGCTTTTTAAAACTTTCAACATACAATGTTTCCACCCATTTAAGCCATGTTCTGAAACTGATCAAAATTCTTTGAAGGAATCTGATGAAATGTCACCCAAGGATCATTTCTGTGAATTTGGTTGAATTCAGGTCAGTACTCTGGTGAGAGGATTTTTACAGTAAAACTTACGGACAGAGAGACTACTGGACGCACAACAGACACCAAGCCATGTCAATAACCCTATGGCTTTTAGCCAGTTGAGCTGAAAATTATGATCTATAGTGCAGTATCAATGAATTAGTCACTAAAGCCCCTTTTCCAGTGACAATGGATGAAATGCTACCATGTTCCATAGGCATCAATCATACATTTTCAGCAGGCTTGAGCCATAAGAGTGATATGTTGAGTGGAACAAGGAAGTTGGCTTTTAAACCTGGTATAGACAGAATTGGATCCACGATTATTTAACCCATTACCACACAATGACACTTTTGGACATCCCCTAGGAAAAATAACGAGAAAAACATTGTGTAAAATGAAGAAATTGCTTGTTACAAGCAATTTCTTTATTTTTCACAATGTTTTCTGCCTAGAAAGTTAAAAAAATCTAAAATTTCATAAACTTCAAATTGTCGTCTGCAACTCCTTTCAATTTTGACCAGTCTTAAGTTTTGTCATCTGCAAATGGGTGAATGGAGATCATCCCTATGACCATACAAACATTTTCAGCATGTTATAGAAAGATTTACCCCAAACTGCAAGGTTAGAGCGGTAGCCTTGACATGGTCATTATTACAAATCCCCCCCCCCCCCTTGATATTGGGTGGAATGTCAACATAAAAAATTGAAATCATCAACAGTTCAATAAAAACAAGATGTGTTTGTGAAACACTATGCCCCCTAAACAAGAATTCTTTAGAAACGGGCAAAGGGTTAAAATTTTGACCTTGACCTTGATGAAATGACCTTCCCCAGTTGGGCCTTGTTGAGACATATCTACATGCCAAGTATTAGCATTGCAACTTAATCAGGGTTGAAGTTATAGGAAAATGTTTAGTAGGCAGGTTAAGTTTTACAGACAGATGGACAGACAGACAGACGGACACTGGTAAAACAATATGCCCTCGATGTTATCGATGCGGGGGCATAAAAATCGAGCATATTTGAGTAGGGTTGCACCAAAATTGTGACCCGTAGAGCGGTAACACTGAATTGACAATGGATGACAAACAACACACAACCAGAGGACAATCTGGACATTCAACAATAAAAAAGTCCACCATGAGCACCTTGTTGTACGGTGAGCTAAAAATAGCTGAACTCAGTTAACTTAGTCAGTAACACACTTTGATCCTGAATCCAAAGGTCATGAGTTTGAACCACAGATCAGCTATATTCATTTTCAACATGTGTCATTGCATGTGTGATTAATTCGTCTCTCACCAATGGCCAAATGAAAGTGATTTTCATTGACATTATATGGAAGCTCCTTGAATGTTCAAGTTCTGGTATGGAAAACAACAGGAAGCCATGGTTAGGTGCATCAGTTGCCCTGATATAACTGAGTTACAGTTGAAAATAGCATTGAACTACAAACAAATAAAAAAGAAAGGATTTGGCAAGTGAATATAAAATAAGCTATTTTTACAGGCCAAATGTATCAAATCCATGAAGAATAAAAATTCATATTTAACCCATTACCAGATGCCAAGATTTAAGACTGGTCCAAATTGTAATTAGTTGCAGACAAAAATTTTTTCCCAATTGTTTTTCTTGAGGGGCATCCAAGAGTGTTATTGTGTAGGAATAGGTTAAATGAAAAAAAAAAGCAGAAATAAGCCAAGAAGTTTCCCTCATAGCTAGCCTGTTTAGTTGGACAATCAACCAAGGGTTTTGCATGTCTCATTAGTGGCAGGCTATAAATCTGAGAGAAATTGAGGGTTGCAGGTTCGAATCTCTATGACTGCACTGCTTGTCACATAGGTATCTATGTTTTTGATATTCAAAGCCCAGGCTTACATTTACTGATACGGAGGAAGCTCGTGAATAGTCTTATAATTCTTTCCTGTTTTCCTGTTTTTTTTCAAAAGTTAAGGCTTGTCAAAATTCAAAGAAGTTGCAGAAGACAATATAAAAAGGGTGCAATTTTAAAGTAACACATCTTCTTAGTAGAAAATATTGTGGGAAAAGAGGAAATTGCTTGTAACAAAGAATTTATTCTTTTTCCACAATGTTCTCTAAGTTTTAGATTATAATGCTTTAAAACCAGAATTTGTTCAGGAAAGGGATAGGTGGACTAAGTGATGATATAGCCTGAGATCTTTAAAGTGTGGCATTAATTACCATACAAACAAACAAACAACTGACTTCAATAGAGCTGTTCTCTTCAAATAGTTAAATGAGTTAACTTCTAATTTGACATACAAGTGAAAATAAAGGTACATGTAATCTTAACATTGAAATGGCAAAAATCACTATTACAACAAGATGCTTTCAATGATATACTAAATCAATTGGTATGTTGTTGCTATCTCACCCCTTCCTGTTCCAACTCGGGATTTTACCTTGCTGTGATTTTATACTTGAGGAAAGATTGTGGAAAGAGAAAAAATTGATTGTAACAGGCAATTTCTTCTTTTTCCACAATATTTTCTACTTCATACAATGATTTCATTTCAAACTGCATCCAACCACATTGTTGTCTGCATTATGTAGATGCATAATAAACCGATTATAAGACGACAAAATTTTAGACTGGCCCAAGAGGAAAGGGGTTGCAGACAACATTTTAAAGTTCACAAAATTTTAGATTTTTCGACTAACTGGGTAGAAAACATGGTGCAACATAAGAAATTTTCATTTCATACCATGTTTTCCCAACTGCCTCTCTTGAGCGTTAGAAGACGTCATTGTGTGGTAATGGGTTAAGCCCATTGAATGTTACTGATATACTGTTCTAACCAGCACATATCCCAACACAACTCATAGGCAAAGTTTCTGATAATAAAAGTCTTTCCACTAATGTTTCTATAGTTATTCAAGTAAAAAAAATGCTAGTCCACATATCTAGGCCAACTTCTACAGGTTTCAGTCTTTACCAAAGATCTTCTTTTAGCTAAATGCAGAGGCATTCAAAATGGCTGTATGTGTTTACTACCATTACTTAAATAGACAAATAGACTCTAGCAGAACACTTGCTGTAGTATAATATATTAACTGATGGATAAGAAAAACACATGTATTCATATTTCTCTATTGTTTCTCTTCTCTTTTTCTAAGCCATCTCACAATCCATAAAAGTAATGTTCATAGCAGTTCTCATAGAGGACCATGATCTTATGCATAATGCCAAATAACAGGGCTATAAGCTATCCTAGTCATTGGGAGAGCATTTCCAATCTTAACTGTCTAAATTTCCATTTGTCAGTCGCCAAAGAAACTAGTTTGTAAGAATGTAAAAGAAAATCCAGTGATAATTCCTACAGCATTAGGGTTTTGTGAAATGCTTTTTTTAATCCCACCCCACCCCAAATCCACTAATTCTATATAGGGTGACCCTTTGAGACTCTGCCACTTCATACATGGTAGGAAACTTTTTTATTCCAGGAAATAGTAATATTTCCATGGGTCTCTGCAACTTGAGACATGACTCTCTATGGTCATAATTGGTATCAGAATCATAGAATTAAGCCAAACCTATAAAAGCCCCCGTTGTTTTTTATTGGTTATATTAAGGGATCTGCATTATAAGGGATCACCCAAGAATCTTTCTTGTATATAAAAGCAATGTTTTCAGAAATATGAGAAAGCTTTTCCAAGACCTATTGATGTGGAATTTGGTTGAAACCTGACCAAAGGTTCTGATAAAAGGATTTTTCACTATACATAATTATTTTATGCCAATAAAAAAATCATTTCAGATTAACATAAAGAATCAGATAAAAGGGTAACCCAAGGATAATCCCTGTGAAATTTGTTTTAAATCCATCAAATATTTTCAGTGGAAAATTTATAAGAAACTATTTAATTGGGTCATGACAGAGTCAACGCAATGACAAATCCCATACAGGCAGTGTTAGAATTGGCCCAAAAGCAAACTAATAAAATATTTTTTTTGTATTGAAATACTTATTTTGGATTTTGTTATTGCAAGAATTAGTAGGCAAGGTTGATGTTAGGCTAATATAAGTTAGATTATATATTGCCTGAGGGATATCAAAACTATGTAACTACAGCAGGATATTCAAGCTGCAGTAACAATCTTCAAGTAACCTATAAACAATGCATATAATTTTGATCCAGGCATCTCAATTCAAAAAGCTTTATTAATCTTTTACTTCATTATTGAACAGATTTTTTTTCATAAAATTTATCAGAATTAGTATGCAATACAGCAGTACCTGTAGTTACTACAGTAATGCAATGAATCTTTTAGAGCTGTTTCAGTGCAATACTGTAGTAACTCACACATATACATATAACACATTATATACAACTTTTTTTCAATTTTTTTTTCTTTATTACTTTCTTTTAATGAAAAAAAGGAAAATATGTTCAGAATTTTTCCTTTAGTAAATTAGAAATGAAAAAATGAGAATGTTTTTTCCTCTCTCCTGTAAAATTTGCCAAAAACAGAGTTACTACAGTTTTGCGATGAACCCTTGATATTCAATTACAATATTAAGAGTAAAGGGTCATTAAGATGACCATACAAATATCTTAAAGGTGGAAAAATGTACAGGCAAACAAGATGTGTTTGTGAAACACAATGCCCCCGCCATACATGACTGTTTTTTGTGTTTGATCTTGGTGTGTGACCTTGACCTTATCACATGACCTTGACTTTGAAATGAGGAGATGCGTATTATGGAGATGTATTTTGAATATGCTGGTAGTAATTGGCAATGTTAAGTTTTTTGGTTAAGTTTTGCAGACAGACAGACTCAATGACAGACAGACAGACAACGGTAAAACAATATACCCCCTATCTTTCGATGCAGGGGCATTAAAGTATAAAATGAGCTTCAAAGCTGTTATAGATACTAAGTCCCCTTTTTACTTGATATTTGATGGAAAAACTATTTTGTTAGCATTATGATTCTTTCTACAAATTTGACTACTTAACCCATGACCAGACAATTTTGCTTTTTGGCAACCTGAGGAAATATGATCACAGAAAACTTTGAGGGGAAAGGAGACATTGCTTGTAACATGTAATGTCTCCTTTTCCCCAGATGTTTACTACTTTATTTGGCAGTTACTTTCCAATCTTAGTCCGATTTGAAATGTCAACTGTAAGTTTTTTCATTTAGAACCAGTCTAAAATTTGTTGTGTGATAATGGGTTTGAGTTGCTAGGATATTTTCACCTAGCCCATTCCCATACCATTCCAGTTTTTGATGCCTGTCATTTAAAAAGCTTTGATAAACATTGTGGACAACAAAGAAATTGCTTGTTATAAGCCATTTTCTTCATTATCTACAAAGTTTTTACCCAAAGACAAAGATTATCATAATTCATGTCTTGATGAAAGTGTTGTCTGTAACTTCTTTTAACTTGGATCAGTCTAACAGTTAACCTGTATGAATGGCAGAGTTTCTCTTGATATTTGGTGAAATATGCTATTTTATTTGATATTGGGACTTCCACATAGCTTGAAAAAATATTTGGAATTCCCTTGCAGCATAAAACACAGAGATTAAGGCAAGATTTTTGACTTATAAGCCATAACAAGGCAATTGTCATTAACACTTTCCTGTTCAATCCCTGGTTTATAGGTCCCCATGGTTTCATGCTAGCAAAAACATTGTGGGAAAAGAAGAAATTGCTTGTAACGAGCAACTTCTTCTTTCCCACAATAATTTCTACCCTGTACATTGGCTACTTTTCAAATTGCACTGTCTTTTAATCGTTGTCTGCAGCTTCTTTCAAATTGAACAATTTTAAATTTTGACAAACAGGAAAGGGTAAAGGCCCCTTTTTATGATATTCTATACAAGGATCTTTCTTGCATGTAAGAAAATGTGCAAAACTTGTATAGCTGTAATTATAGGAAATTGTCATCAAGGTTTATTTGTTGAATGGTGTTTAAGGCCACTTTCAACAGTATTTCTGATACATGGATATCATATGACTAGTGCACCTAACCATGGCTCCTGTCATTTCTCACACAAGTAAAACCACAAGCTACATCTATTAAAACGTTCCACTTTTAATACAACATAGGCACATAACAGATCCTATGACCATACATGAGAGCCATATGATGCATGTTGTGATGAGCTGTCATATTCCTAATTACTATATAACCACTTCCAGCAAGTTTGAGAAAGATCGAGCCAAAATTAAGCACCTGTTGCATTGTAAAGAGGAAACTGACATTAAGAACACTTTTCCTGTGAAATAGGATGGAATGTCATCAAAGTCCAAAGGGATCTTCCTAATGACCATTCAATAATTTCTGTAAGTTTGGGAAAACCCACCAAAATTGTGAAATCTAAAGTGTTATTGCTGAATTTATGCCCGACATTAAAGGATAACAAAAACCCACCATGAGCATATTGTGACCAGGTGAGCTAAATGACTGATTGCTTTTGATCACCCCTTTCATGGATACAAGGTATTGATTGTTTGCATGAACAGTGATGTCAATGACATTGCATTTCATTGGGTGATATGAACTTGAAATTAAAATCTGAAAAACAATAGACTTTGTGTTGACAACATTGATAAATGAGTGATCAAGTCAACACAGCAGATGTTAGCTTGTAGCAATTAACTCATTGTGGAGAGCATATTTACTGACCATCTTTGTTGAGTCGGAAAGTATTAATTCTTATTAGACTGCAAAGAATCTGTATGTACTTAATAGGCATATTCTTTTATTTCACACTTTCCTGTGCAATCCCTGCTTTATAAGTCCTTAAGATTTTATACTTGAGAAAACATTTTGGAAAAAGAAGAAATTGCTTGTAACAAGTGATTTCTTCTTTTCCAACAATAGTTTCTATTCTGTGGGTTAGTTACTTTTCAAATTGCACTCTAATTTCATTGTTGTCTACAACTTCTTTGAATTTTGACAAAGTGAACTTGTGAATTTAGCAAAAAGTGTGTTACAAACTGAGCTACCTGGATTGTACAATGCATTTCAATTGGCATGTGCTCTTGAACCTATTCCCACTCATCTTCACATTTTGATGCGTTAAATAAAGACTATTGAAAACACTGTAACACATTGCCATGTATATTGCCTATGACAATATAACTTTTGGGGACTGCGTCCATAGCACAGTTAGTAACATATGCCATTCCAAGTTGCGAGGTCGCGAATTCAGGCCCGGGCTTGGACAAAAATCCTTTCAGACATTTGCCTCCCACAATTGGGTAGATAATTGTAAACCTAAGTCTAATGAGCAGCTGGGGGCACAGAAAGGATGTTGTTGTTGCACTATGAGAGAATCTAGGGGTAGGTGCTCAAGCCTTCATGATATGACTGAAATACTTTTAAAAGTGGCTTAAAATAAAATGTAAGGGAAGTCAGTTCAATGAATATGTGTTCCTATTGTTTATATTCGGTCAAACTTCAAAATGGGATGTCATGGGTTCGATCCCCGGCGGCGGCACATATTCTTTCCGACATTTGTCTCTCACCAATGGGTGGATAATTGTAAACCTAAGTGGAATAGCAGTTGGAGGCCAGGTAAGGATGTAGTGGTAGTACTGGTGTGAGAAATAACAGAAATCCATTGTTAGGTGCTCTGAGCGGCTGCGATATGACTGAAATACTGTTACAAGTGGCGTTAAACCCCATGCAATCGATCAATCAATCAAGACAAAACTTAAGTGACAGTGTGACTTATTGAAATGCAGTTTTAATGGGTCATATTTTTTCATGTTTTAAACATCTGAAAGTGTTTTTTTTACATGTCAACCTTTTGGTGGAAGCGATTACCTCAGTCAGGTCCTAAAGGAGGCTGTGATACCTGATATTGAAATAAAACAATTGATTTCAATTGATTTGGTGAATGAAACATGATGTTTTATGTTTTATATCATTTTTTTTAATCATTTTTTTTTTCAAAACAATTTGTTAAAACATTAGCTCAAGCATTTTGAATTTAATACAACCTGCTCAAAACTTTCAAAGCACAAAATCAAACCATTTCCGTTCTGATCTATACCATTCAAAAGACTATTCAAATTCAATCATTTTGTCAATATCATAATTAGTCTAACTGCAAAACCCGGGTCCATAATTTGACTCGGGTGGACCTACACACATATTATACACTACCTCCCAGGCATTAATTGACATTTCCATAATTTCCTTAACTGCAGAACCCGGGTCTTTATTTGGACCAGGGTGGACCCACATAGACATTATACTCTACCACCCGGGCTATGGCTTAATCAAAAGCTATTTCAAATCCCTATATGGTGCAATAGGACAATGTCACTACATTAAAAAGTAAAAGGCAACAGTTCTAGAATTAGGCCTATAACCATTCCTTGCATAAAAGCACTCAACACTTTCCTGTTTTTTTTTTTGTGTGTGTTTGTTTTTTTAAATTTTAAATTTGTACAAATCCTAAGAAGTTGCAGATGACAATTTAACGAGAGTGCAATTTAAAAAGCAATCATCCTACAAGGTAAAAGTTATTGTAGAAAAAGGAGAAATTGGCTTGGTACAACTTCTCATTTTCCGCCAATGTTTTGTCAGGTATAAAATCGCAGGAACGTAAAAACCTGGGATTGTACACTAAAAGAAAGGGTTAAAGTATAAAACAACGAGTACAAATCTAGTGATAGATACAATACGTCCACCAAACATAAACGGTACGAAATAGTTCAGGTACGACCTGACGGATCATGAGTACATTGCGTTATCTATCACAAGGTGATAAATATTTTACTATTTAAGGTATTTAGAGTCCAGTTTGGAACAGGAACTTGTGGGTGCGAGCTGCTCCGAATGTGGTAGAGAAGTGCGACAAAATTGTGTTCTGAAGAAGTGAAAGCTCTCCACTTTGTGTTTGTCAACCCGCACGGTTAAATATACCATTTATTTATTGTTTGGTTAATCTAGCAATTGATTGACGACTGGTTTGTCGATTCATAATATATTGGTCGATATTTGTCGAAAGAAAAAAAACGCGTTCGGTAACAGATACAAACTGTATTGACCATTCTTAAGAATGGCCGCCCATTCTTAAGAATGGGCAAGATGTGTCTGCCCGTTCTTAAGAATGGGCATATTCTCAAGATTGGGCACAACATCACTACCGTCTTTATGATAATCCGCTGAACGAATTTATCCGGTCTTGTTTTGGGCTCATCTTCATCTTTCATCCAGTAGTACTTCGACAAGCTTCCTACTTTCAATTGACTTAATCCTCCACGTAAGTCAGCTAAAGAAACGAAATTAATTCAAAACGATGTGATCTAATTCAATGGAAATTTCTTGCAAACTTAACGAACTTACAACATTTTTTATCGAATACCAATGCCATAATATGCTATGAAAAATAGCATAGCTTTAAATGCATTCGTCAGTGAGGAACGCATTTTTTTGTAAACACATTTTTCCTAAAATGACATACAATTACCAGTTTATGTCATGTTATAAGTTATATGTCAACATGTATACATAATTCAATACAAGAAACATAAAAAGGCAAGATAAAGATGTTCATAAAAATGCATTTCTTTTACAACGAAAACTTAGTCTGAATTTTAGAGTACAAAAATGTCGTCCAAGGTTGAATTATGTTGAAATGATATAAAAGAAAATTAGTTGGACAATGAAGAAAAACTAAAGTAAACTATGAGTATTCGGGCAATATTGGCCACCTTAGTGCTCTTTAAGGGATTAATCCTCCTAACTGAGGAAGACGATACTTGTCGTTTTCGGTTGATAAATCAAAATAAGATGATTTAAGAGATCTAATGACTCACCATTATCCCGGTCCACTGAGCACTTGGATATTAAACGGCGTTATTGTGCAAAATATATGTTCAAGAATGATTATAAAAAAGATAAAACGGTTGTCTGGAGACATGAAGTTTAAGTCACAAAACCAACAAAAATATCTTTAAACAAATGCCAACCATTTTAGGAGTACAAAGATCACCGTCGGTCTAAATGTATGATTTGGTTGATCTATCGATTTTCGTATTAACCATGTCAAATTCCCGGTTTTTCAACAAAAGTGAAACGCAAATAAGTTTTATTTCTTGTCCAAAGCCAAATGCCACTTGTGATATAAAATGTTTTCAGTTGTAACTTTGTCGATTTTGAAACCATTTACCAAATTACCCCCCTCCCCCCAAAAAAGGATAATAAATACATACGGCGCTCAATTACCCTTTCTGTTTTGTAATGTTCTTGCCATAGAAGGCAATCCTGTAAATCGTCTCTGTCGTCTCCACTTGATCCGAGAATTTTAAGCTGTTTTCTCACTTTCCTCATATCAAATTGCCCGCATTCGAGGTTTCTCTCTCGATCAAGAATTGTTAGTGGCAGTCTATCATTTTTTCTTAGAGAACTTTTTTCGGTATTGTTTGATGAAATAGGACACATCCTCCCATTATAGTAGGTATCCACCCATCCTGACGAATGAAGGTCTAGGTCACTTTTCGCTTTTGAAGATGGTAAATACCAAACGATTATCAAAACAAATATGAAATAAGTCATTCTTTGGAGCAGTACTGCTTGTGTACTTCTTACCCTAAGACAAAGCCTGAAAGGGAAAATAAATAATTGATTGAATTGAGTTTCACGCCACTTTTAACAGTATTTCAGTCATATCGCGACGGCTGCAGTACCTATACATGGATTCCTGGTATTTCCCACACCAGTACTACTACTAAATCCTTTCTGAGCCTCTAGCTGCTCAACCAACTAAGGTTTGCGATTATCAATCCAGTAGTGGGAGACTTATTTCGGGCAGAATTTGCCACGGCCTAGGGATCGAAACCTGGACCCCATGGCTAGGATTCCTACGCGCTACCACTGCTCTATTTGGCCGCGGCAGAAAAGGGAAAATAAATTCAATTATATGTAGAAAGAAATTACGCACCATTCGGAATGAAGATGGCAGACGCTAAAAAGTTGAATAAACAAATGAAAAATGATGATCATACCAAATGATGGGTCGATAGCCACGCCCACTGACACTTACTGTAAAATGATCAGGGACATACAGTAGAAAGTAAATCAACGCTTGGCGACTTTTAAGTCATAACTATAGCTTGAGTAACTTTTAATCGCCATGCCATCAGGAATCCTTGACATAAATGTCGGAGTTCAAATTTCATTTCATCCGGGTTAAATGAATGATTTGACTTGTTTATTTATTCTTTGATTGGCAGAGTCACACATTGAATTAATGAATGGGTGAAGGAAGGAAAAGGCGGGGAGAGGGCTTACGACTGGACGAACGAACTTTTTCATAAAGGGAGTAATTCATGGATGAAACAAAAATGTCACTTTTCGGAGAAACGGAACTCGAGAACTCAATAATTATTGATTTGATAAACGAATTCTTAGACAGTAGCAACCTGTCGAAAGAAAATAATAATAAAAAAAGATTCATAAATCAGTATTACTGATTAAAACATTTATCAAAATTCACAATATCGTAACAATTGGTTGTACGGCGATTTAGATTTCAAAGAGAAAGTTAATTGACAACCAAATATCGAGCAATTATTTTGCCATCGGTCTCTTATAGCTATAGTTTTTCCTTATTCAAAATCGGTTTTTGAATTGGTAACTATTAAAACGACAAAGTTGTTCAATAAAATCCCCTTCAAACTGTCTGTGGTCGAAGTGTCTTTGGAAAGAGTTACAGCGTAGTAGTATAACGAGAAAGAGACGGTAGAAAAGGCTTCAAAGAAAGAATTGGATACTTTATATGCCGTGACGAAAACATAATAACTGGGTACATTTAAAAAAAAAGAAAAAGAAATGTTTTAACAAACATTAGATATCAATTTTAACGAAAATTGTATAAGATGTACGGTGCATTTGTTGTTGTCTTCTTTTTATACCAAGAATTTCTTTTTTCTTTAATACGAAACATTTGTTCTGTTTGAATGAGATTTAACGCCGATTTTAACCATTTCTTAGTTAAATCGCGGCTTCTGGAGCACCTAGCAATGGATTCCTGGTAGTTCTCGCACCGGTACTACCACATTCTTTCCTAGCCTCCAGCTGCTATCCCACTTAGGTTTGCGATTATCCACCGATTGATGAGAGACAAATGTCGGAAAGGATATGTGCCGCCTCCGTTATCCCAAACATGAAGAAGCTCTTAACCTGCATGTTAAGTGCTCCTTACATTGTCCCTGCAAAAAAACAAACAAACAAAAAAAACAAAAAAAAACCCAAACAAACAAACAAAAAAAAAACAAAAAAAAACGTTACATGAAGAACTTGACTGTCATACCGAAAACAGCGGTTTCTTTTAGTTTATGTATAGATGCGTGTTCGCACTTTCTACAAAACAAAACATGACCAATGCAACGTGTTTCCAATATAGGTTGAATGAAAATGGGATCTTTTCTAGCGAAAATATTTTAAAATCAATTCATCGAGAAATAAAACTAACCTGTCGATTGTCAAATGAGCTCTCAGTCATTCATTGTTTGGGTATTTCCAATATTAGAACAAATCTGAAATCTAACAAATGGGTTATGCAATATGATATTTTATTTCATACCGATATCATTTAAGCGTTTACAGTCTGTAATATTACCCAATTCACAGTCCTTGTTCAAATCAAAGTACTGAAAAGTACTGTCAGCTAGCAAAGAACTGTTTTCTTCAGTAATCTTCTTTTTTCAAACGTTATCATGATAAAGATACGAGGTAATCAAGGAATTAACCCATTCCCACACAATCCCTCCCTTCAAGAAAACAGTTGTGGTAAACAAAGTTGAAAAGGAAAAAATTGCTTGTTACAAGCAATTTCCTCACTTTCCATATTGTTTTCTACCTAAAGGTATAAATATTCTAGAATTTTTCAAATTCTATAATTTTTTCTATTGATCTGTCGACGGGTTCCTTTTCCGTTACACTGAATCGAACCTTGATTATTTTCCAAGTATGTCTTTTCTCTCTCGTGACATAAGCTTCGGAGAGTAATATTTATTTCAAAGTTCGGTGAACACCTGCATTTGTCTATCGAGTTTTTGACTCACAGACCTGATCAGTCGGTTGGTTTCCTTTCCTTTACATACATTAAATCGAGTATTTATTATTTTGTATAAAATCGATTTAATTGAATTGGCGAATCGCTTGACCCGCCCGCTGACTCCGCTGGCCACAACCATTTATCTCCTACTTGAAGTTACACTTCGATATTAAACGAAGTTATTTTGCAGATTTTATGGCCATTGCCGTTTCACAAAAAAAGTAAAATGGTTGGTCGGCGACCAAAACGTCGTAACTACGTCGTATAAAATCGATTTAATTGAATTGGCGAATCGCTTGACCCGCCCGCTGACTCCGCTGGTTACAACCATTAAACTCCTACAGGAAGTTACACTTCGATGTTAAACGAAGTTATTTTGCAGATTTTATGGCCATTGCCGTTTCACAAAAAAAAGTAAAATGGTTGGTCGGCGACCAAAACGTCGTAACTACAGCTTTAAAAGCTGTAGATACGACATTTTAGTCGCCAAACCAACAAACATGCTTTACGTAAATGTAGACCAATGTTGAAGTTCAAAGTTCACTTCCGTTCTAAATGAAAGATTCGATTGGTCGAATGATTCTTTGATTGACAACCGATACTGGTCAATTGAAATAGTGTACAGTATATATTTACACTCTGAATTGATTAGCTCTGTTTCTCACCTCGGCGCGTTACATTTGGTTGCAGCGGTGGGATGAAGACAACTGCCAGACCGAATTTACCTTACTTACTAGCAAAGACCCGGGACGAGTCTTCTCGGAGTGGAGAGTAATGTTAGGGGGGGATTTGCTGTGGTATGCAAATTAGGATACCTCCAGAAAGGCAAGTTACTACTTTGAGTAATATGGTCGACCCTATTAGGGTTGTTGATCCTTTTCTCTGAATGGATTAGCTTTGTCTACCGTGTCTGCACGGTACATCTACAAATCAAAGTACTGAAAGTACTCAAAGCTAGCAAAGCATGGTTGAAAGCAATTTCTTCATTGTCCACAATGTTTTCCAAATCTTCTTTCTTGAGACGCTTAAAAAGCGAAATTGGGTGGGAATGGGTTAAATAGCATGCTTTTGACAGAGTTCTCAATAATTTTAATAGAGTATGCAATATTTCTAAAATACAAAAGAACTATTTTTTATGTCGCAGGCATTCCATGGATTCGTGATTAAGCTTCCAGTGGCAGTTTGCACTCGTAGAACTTTAAGAAGACCTAAAAATTTTATCTGTTAACTTAAGCTATCAAAGCTGACACTTTACTAGCTAAAAACATGTTTATTAGCTCGGCTGTTTTCGGAGAAAAACTGGGGTATTGCGATAGCCTTGGTGTCGTCGTCGTCTTCGTGGTCGTCGTAGTTGTTGTCGTCGTTGTCGTCGTCGTCATGCGAAAACTTTGACATTTTGTGATATCTCTAGTTCAACTAAAGGCATTCACTTGAAACTTGGCACACATGTTCACATTCAAAAGAGGAACCTATACTATCAAGGGGGTAACTCTAGATGCATTATGTGCGAATTATGCCCTTTTTTCGACTTAGATTTTTTATCCACTATCCGGCACCCAACAGCCGATCGTAGGCACCCGTAGGCGGTGCTTTTGTTAGAACATGTAACCGTTCGTCTTTCTCCTACTTTTTTTTTATCAAATCAGAAGGCTTAAATTTGAAATTTTCCGATTGTTCCTTTTCTATAACCTACCAAGCGAAAGGTTTGTATTGATCATAATTTCATTTAAACGTCGAGTTTTTTTTTTTTTATTATTATCATCATTATTATTATTAGGCATGGGTGCATACTAAAACCAACCCCTCGTCCATATGCAACCAATATCTAAATGAGCACATGACAAGTAAAGACATTTGGAAGAAAATAGTAAATTGATTCGTTGAATGGGGTTTAACGCCGCTTTTAACAGTATTTTAGTCATATCGCGGTGGCTGGAGCTACTAACAATAGATTCCTGGTATTTCTCACACAAGTACTACCACTACATCCTTTCCTAGCCTCCAACAGCTATCCAACTTATCATTATCAATGCCTGTATACAGAAATTGACAAATCGCTGCTCCACCTATTTACTCCAACAGCTTGAATAAGTTGTAATTACGATGTTTGAGCCTCCAAACCAACCAAACGACTAACGATTAACAAAATGATGGTGCTCAAAAGCGGTTTCAAGCCTAAATAAATGATTTCATCGATGGATTGGATATTTGATTAATGAATTCCTTTGAAGTGTGGCACAGAATTTAGAACTAAATTAGTCAAGTATCAAATAAAAAGACGGACCGTGCTAGTCAATCAAAGGATCATTCGGCTAATCAAATCATTCATTTAAATCGGAATTGAACTTTGAACTTCGACATTAGTCGACGTTATGTGAATCATTTTAGTTGGTTTCGCGATTTAACGACGTAACTACAACCTGAATAAGCCGCAATTACGACGTTTAGGTCGCAAACCAACCATTTCACTTTTTGTTGCATAGTACTTACTTGCCAAGAAATCTGCTTTAGAAGGTCTTTTAGAATAGAAGTTGAACTCCATGTCGGAGTTCTAAGGGCGTGGCAAGCGATCCGCCCATAGTGCTACAGGTCTATGATCGATTGTTACCAGGTTCAGCCATACAGATGACACTTAATCTATTCCCACACAACGACGCTTTTGGACGCGGCTTATGAAAAATATTTTGAAAAGCATTGTTGAAATTGATTGTTACAAGCAAATTTCTTCACTAAGAACGAAGATATATATCAAATACCAAACAATTGACAAATCACAGCTGTCAATCAAATAACCAGTCGATCAATGAAATCATTAATTGAGACCAGAAAGAAGTTTTCATCTCCAACATTGGCCGCCATTTTTGTTAACATTTTTGTTGGCTTGCAAACTTTAACGTCCTAACTTCAGCTTATTCATTGGCTCCTACAGGAAGTTCCTCTTCGATATTCAACGGCGTTATTTTGCAAAGTTAGTAACCAGAAACATGAAACAAAAAAAAAGTAAAAATCTTATTTTTCGACCTGACTGTCGTACATATACTTTGATTAAGCTCTAGTTACGTTTAAGTTGCCAAACAAATAAAAATGCTTTACATAAATGTCGGCCAATGTTGGAGTTCAGTTAGACAAAAATTGGCGAACATAATATCTGTTGAGAGGTACAAAAGACCGTGGCTTTTTATTGAGTTTGGCGCATGAAAGGCCACACTAACTCATCTCCTGCAGAACGCTCGATTTATACATGTACAGCCGAACGACCACGTCTATAAAGCGACCACTTCCATTAAATGGCCATAACCGAAATCCTCATTTAAAAAGCAAAGTCTGTGTTAAGCGACCTTTTTTGTCGTGCCTTGGTTGGTCGTTTAATACAAGATTTACTGTATATTAAGTGACGTTAGTGATCAGATCAACATAACAGTAAACTGGTTAATCGGCGGCTTAAACGTCGTAACGACAGTTAAAATTAGCTGTCGTAACGGCGTTTAAGTAGCAAAACCAAAAAGTATTCAAAAACCAATGAAGAGTTCAAAGATAACCCTCGGTCTGGATGTATGATTTGATCGGTCTTTCGATTTCATAGTTGAGTCATAGTACGTCAAATGAAATCAGCTTTATAACTTTACAACTTTTTTCCCAACCTTGAAACGATTTGACCAAAAAGTAACCAGTGCAGTGGGAAAAAAAAACACAAAAAACCGGGAAATTGGGAAATCATGATTGTTAAGCAAGATTAGAGTGACCAGTCAAATTGCTCAGTTATACCGGAAGTGAAGTTTGAACTTCGATATAATATATAGCGTTTCTGTTGTTATGGCGACATAAACGTCGTTTTGAAAGCTAATTCAAACGATTGATCTGGCTTTTATCATATGTCACAGAAAACAAATATCGTTTATCATCTTATAGTCGAGAGATCTGTCGATTGACCAATCGCAGGGCCCGCCAGTTGACCCCGACAGGAAGTTCTGCTTCGATTTTAACGACGTTATTTTGCAAAATTTATGGCCAGTAACCCGTTACAAAAAAATAGAAAGGATGGTTGGCGACCTAAATGTCGTAACTACAGCTTGAATAAGCTGTAATTACGACATTTAAGTCGCCAAACCAACAAATGATTCATCAAAACGGTGGCCAATGTCAGAGTTCAAACTGAACTTTCTAGTCTAAATGAATGATTTCATTGGTCAACTGATTATTTGATTGACACCTCGATTGGTAAGTTGTTACACTTTTGCCGTTTTTGAAACAGAATGCGTTCAATAAGGATCTTGATCAAATTCATACAGACGCTTTCGGGAGATTTGACAAAAATTTGATAACCATAAAGTGTCAATAATATTACATTTGCATTATCCTTTTATTGTCTTTCAAAAAATATAGACTTGTCAAAATTCAAAGGGTTACAAATGTAGCAGACGACATCGTAAAGTAGGTACGATTCTAAAAGTACCCACCCTATATATGATAGAAGAAATTGTGGGAAAAAACAAGCATTTTCTTCCTTTTCTACAAAGTTTTCTCAATCATAATATCACAGTGATATGAAAATCAAGGATTGCATGGGAAAGGGTTAAATAATATAGAGGATAATAAAATGGTTATTCCAGATATCAAAAAAAAAATATTTCACGAGGATGTGTTGTTAGGCGTTGAAAAAACGAGTGCACAGCACGAGTTTTTTTAACGCCTAAAAACGCATTCGAGTGAAATATTTGTTCATATCTGGAAAAAAACAGTCGATTATTCTATTTATTATATACTTTATTTTGATAAAAAATCGAAACCAATCTTTTTAATAGAGGAAAGGTCTATAGAAAAAAGTGCGTATGAATACCTGATTAAAGATTTATTACAGAGAGTGAAACTGAAAAGTGTTATCGTCACACCAGTGACGATTTCAAAATTTATTACACTGAGAAATCCCAAGATTTCACAGCAAGGTATATAATAAACTAGTATGATGCTCGAAATGAAGATGATGGCAATTAATTGACACATTTCTTTAAAAACGTTTTTAACCCATTCCAACGCAATCACACTTTTGGACACCCTTCAAGAGAAGAGAGTTGTGTGAAAGATGAAGAGATTGCTTGTAACGAGCGATTTGTTTGTTTCCCACAATGTTTTATACCAAAAAGGACAACATGTTAAAAATTCCACCAACTTTCTGCAAAATCTTTTGATTTGGACAAGTATAAGGTCGTTTGGTAATGGGTTGATAAAAAATGGTCATCTTCTGATATGAATTTATTAAGTAGGCCTTCCTAAGAATATCTGCTTGTGACGTTTTGCCTCACTGGGGAAATCGATACGCCCTTTAATCTATTCCAAAACAGCAAGATATTAGACTAATCCAGATTGAATGGAGTTGCAGACAACAATTGAAGGATTACAAAATTTTAGATTTTTCAACTTTCTGGGTAGAAACATTTTGTAAAATAAAGAAATGACTTGATGCAAGCAATTTTTTTTCATTTTGCATAGTTTTCCTTTCCAAATTACACATTGTCCATTCAGCAAAGGAAAAAGTCTAGAGTCAACTGGTCCAAATCCGGAGTAATTGCAGACGATGAGCTTTTAATCCTTTTGGACCTGTCAAATTTTTCAGACGGAAATTCAAAATGGATTTAATTAGAAATAGAAGGCTTCTCAATAGGGTAGAAAATACTGTGGATAAAGAAGAAATTGCTTGTCGCAACAATTTTCTTCTTTTTCTTTAATTTTAAGATCATTGGGGACGTAAAAAAAACAAGGACTGAACAGAAACGTGTTGATAAGATAAAAATAAAACCCAAACATTGCTAGGAAGGCGATAATACTTTTAAAGCGCATCTTATTTGGAAAAAAAACATTGAATACTATTGATGAAATTGTGAGAAATGGGAATTTTTCCGTAACATGTATTTTCGATTTTTATCACATTGTCTTTTATAACATAATTTTCCATAAGTGGGGGGAGGGTAAAAAATGAGGGGTTGTGTGGTAAAGGGCTTGCTATCAAGCAAACAAGAAAATAAGGGATTATAATTTTATAAAAAAAAAAAACTTGAAAAGGTTAAAAAGTGACTATTCTACGGAACCCCTAATGTGACATTTCGGACTTTTTTTTTAAAGTCTGAAATTTCACTTTAGGGCTTCCGTACCAGTCGATAGCCAAAAGCGATTTTCCGTTCTCTGCACTGTTTTCAAAATCAATCATTTTTTAGTCGAACAATCCGTTGGTGGTACAAAAGAAGGGTAAATCTAAATTTAAATGTTCGTCAAGATAGAAAATTCCGATATGTTCAAATATAAACTTTTGAACTCATTGGCGATTAAACTAATATGAAGGTCCTACTTACATTCGTTAAATATGTGTAGAAGATTTTAAGATGGTTTATTTTTGTAAAGGTATTGTACGGTTTTATTGCTTATTCCAATGAAATAGTTATTTAACGCCTTAAAAATTTATATCAAAATAAAACTTAACCCATTTCCACACAATGGCGCCTTTGGACGCCCCCTAAAAAACCTTTGGCAAACATTGTGGGAAATGAAGAAATTGCTTGTTACCTGTTAGAAGCAATTTCTTCATTATCAA
Organism: Fragum fragum; assembly: GCA_946902895.1. Taxonomy (NCBI): domain Eukaryota; kingdom Metazoa; phylum Mollusca; class Bivalvia; order Cardiida; family Cardiidae; genus Fragum; species Fragum fragum. The sequence continues at coordinate 5,312,369 of OX336373.1, forward strand.
CAATGTTTTTTACCCCAGAAGACAAAAAAAATAAATAAATAAATAAACTACACGAACTAAGAATTGTCGTCTGCAACTTCTTTCAAATTTGGCTGGTCTAAAATGTGCTGTCTTGTAATGCCTTAAGAGAGAAATAGCAAAGATGGACCCGTATTCTTTTCACAAAGCGAATTCCGGTGTAATATGTATTTTCTTCGTTTAATTCGATTCTGTTCGAAATATTACCTACCCTTCTGCTCATATACTAAAATCGACTAAAGAACATCTACGCACGTATATTTACTTGTTTCCCGCTTTACTTTTATCCATCGCTTTCTTAGAAGTTAGAAATGAAAATTTCTTTTTGGACAAATTCATGTATATTTACTTTGAATACATGTAATAAAAGTTTAATTCAATAAATCATTAATTTCGGTTGAGTATATTTTACGCAAAGCATTCACAAAGTTCAAGCCATTTCTAAATACAGTCAATATTGTGTAAGCGACCAACTCTATTCAGCGAACACTTTCATTAAGCGACCATTATCGAAACCCTCTGTCCAAAAGCAATGTATCTTCATAATGTGATGTGTCCGTGGTCGAGAGGAAGAGCGTCGGCTTCCCGATCAAGAGGTCTTGAGTTCGATTCTCGGGAGCGGCTATCGATCTTGGTTCTGACATTGGCCCACACTTTCGGCGCTAGTACTGGTGCATTTTCCAGGAAGCAGGATTCAGAGGGATTAATCTATGTTGGAAGAACTTGTTTCCCAATCGATATAAAATGAATAGGTTTAAACCATAATGTGACGTTTTTTCCTTATAAAACTATCAAAACTTAATCCTATGTTAGTGGTTCTCATGTTAAATTAATATAGGATTAAGCGAGAATCACGAAATATTACATGTATATGGACGCAAATGAAACACTCTTTTAGTGCATAAAGCGACTATTCTCTTCAGAAATCACATATGATAATCCTTGAGTGGTCGCATTATACAGGTTTAACTCTAAGTGATGACTATGAATAGTATGAATAACCGAATAACCTCATATGATTTAATTCTAGTATCGTCTGTCGAGATTCAAGCGTTTAGAGTGGCAGAAATTAATTTTTCAGCTCGCACTTATTGTTTATCTTGTGCACAACGTAGATCTACAAGATTTTACTCAAAACTAGTAAAGCATTTGCCTTGTTTAGCTTGATGATATCAAACTATAATGAATTGAAGAGGATGTTTTTATTTATTTCTATTTTTTATTATTTATGTTTGTTTTTTTTTTAATTTTTTATTTTTTATAAAGCTAAAAACTTGATCACTCACACCGTATGAAAACCTATCATACATTAGCGTGATTCAGGTTTTAGATTCACAATTCAATGAAAAAAAAAATATTCTCTTCATTTCTAAAAATACTGAGAGATTATTCAAAGCCGTGTAGGACCCTTTACACAGATCTAGCAAAATATTCTCGTGTTAAGATGTTTGTTCTTTTATTGATAAACTACGAAAAACTCTAGTTCTTTTTATAAAAATGACTACAACCCAGTACCAAGTGTCAACATTTTAGACCATCCCGAATTTAAAGAACATGCAAGCGAAATTCCAAAGTGTCTTATAATTGAATACAGGTGCCGTTTAGAGTAGAAATATTTGTGAGAAAAGGAGAAATTGGTTGAGATAAACATCTTTCCCTTTTTACATTATTGTCTTTTTTCTTCCTTTTTTTTTCATCCGCTTTACTATATTAGGGAGTCAAAATGCGGAATTGCGTAGTTTTTGTGACGGGCTACTCAAATCTGAACGTGATTATCTATAATTGTTCTATCATAGGTCGACAAAACAAAGAATCATATTAAGTGATACATACTCATGTATAGATAAAAATGTTGAAGTAGGCGTTTACTCGAAGAATAATATGCGATAAAGGTTTCTACAGGCCCAAATGAGCTTATGTATCAAAACTGATTTTCGCAAAGTTAACATGAACGCTCCCGTCGTGGATCTCATACATGTACATATAGTTCTCCAGTGTGTGCGTTTTCGAGAAATATGGCTATAATTGCCACGCCCTCTGAACTCTGCAAGGAAATATGACTTAGATTTTCAATGGCGTAATTATGAAAAAAATATGATCAGTAACTTGTAACAAAAAAAAAAAAAAAAAAAACCGGTAGGTTGCCAACACAAACGTCGTAAATACGGCTTGAATTATATGTAGTTACAATGTTGAAGTCGGAAACCAAGAGAAAGACAATTCACATTAACGTCGATAAATTCTGGAAATCAGCGATCACTTCAAATTGTCCACTTGTTTTAAAATTGGCCAATCGCTGACCCCGCCCACTTACTCTGCTGTCCATGCGCATTGACTCCGACCGGAAATTCCGCTGCAATATTTATGGCTTGTAGCAAGTAACAAATATGCGGAATGGTTGGTTGACGACCTAAACGTCATAACCACAGCTTGAATACGCTGTAGATACGACGTTTTAGTCGCCAAACCAACAACAATGCTTCACATAAATGTCGACCAATGTTGGATTTCAAAGACTACTTGCACTGTAATGATAATTTGATTGACAGCTGCGATTGGACAATTGTTATTATACTATAATTTAATTGTTAGTTTCGTCTATCAAAAACGAGCGATCTGATTGGTCGAAAAATTGAATTCATACCTCCATGAACAAAATTTTGAGTACGCAGCCATTTTGAATGCTTCCGCACAAAATAGTTCACTACTAAAAGGTATCAAAATTTGTTAAGTTGTTGCATTTTTCGCTCGATGCTATTAAATTATAAGAAATGAAGATAATATTTTTTTGTTTTCATGGAGGTATGAACCGAAAAACCTAATCACACAATGTATGAATCCGCTTCGCGTATTCATACAGTGTGATTAAGTTTTTCGGTTCATACCTCCATGAAAACAAAAAATATTCTCTTCATCTCTTAATTAATAGCATCACCACATACAGCTTGTCATTTCTTTTATCATAAACCTTAAAGTATCACTCTTCGCTGATTATCATCATTATCATCATTTTAGATAAACAAGATGGCTAAAATATTCCAAATATTGCCTGCTTTCCTGTTGATAGGGCTTATTGGTTTACTCCTTTTGATTCTTCTCGAAGACACGGAAAAGAATTCAGGGAGATCCGAAAAGGTACGTATTTGTTTGCTGCTTTTCATTCATTCAGAGATTTTGTATTAACATTTTCCCGTTTTTTTTTTGTGTGTGTGGGTTTTTTTTTTTTGTTTTTTTTTTTTTAATTTTAGACTTGTCAAAATTTAAAGGGTTTGCACACGACAATGAAAGAAACCATCCTATATGGTAGAAAATATTGTGGGAAAAGGAGAAATTGCTTGTAAAAAACAATTTCTCCCTTTTCCACTATGTCTTCTAACGTATGAAATAGCGTCGTAAATCCCGGGATTGTACAGGAAATGGTTAATTATGATATATAGAATTTGCACTAAGAGTTTTCAATCGACAGAAATTGGAGTCACTTTAGCTAAGAACGAGAAATCGTGATTTGAATCTAGACTCATTGAAACTGTTACGCATATCAGATATTTGGGTGTCGCATAACAGATATTTGGGTGTTTTCTTCTCTTCACGTCTCTAATAGGGCAAAATACACACACACAATAAATAAATAGATAAATAAATAAAATAAAAGAAATAAGCTATTCAATCTTAAGGGACTGCTGTAGAATGTATATAGTTTACAGGAAAAAAATAAATTGGTCAACCCATGACCAAATGGTAAACTTTTACTCTGGTCCAAATTTTCTCGGCCGAAAACAGTGTGTAACATGAAGAAATTGCTTGCTGCAAGCAATTTCTTCATTTTACACAATGTTTTTCCAATTATTTTTTCTTGAAGGGCGTCTAAAAGCGTAATTTGTGGGAATGGATTTGGAGTGGTACATGGAACATTTACCTAGAGTTTCTAGCAAACGGAAACATGGAGACACCTTAGAAATGAACAAGAATCTTAACCATTGTCATGCTAAAACCGGAATTCCGGTTTTGGCAGGAGGTATAGACTAAGACCAGACTGCACATAAGTTCAGTCTGATCTTAGATTACACCTCCTGTCTGTCCTTTTTAAACCAGAGTTGTTCATAAAATTAACTTTCAAAAGAAGTTTTAATAACTGAACAACAAGTACTACAAGTGCTTTCAGCCCATGATTGTTATGTAATTCTGAAACGGATTTTATTCAGCACGACAAGGGTTTTCTTTTTGAAACTGTTACACATTACAGATATTTAGATGTTTTCTTCTGTTCCCGTCTTCTTTGTGCACATACAAAAAGAAATCATGTTTTTCAAGATGTGTTTGTGAAACACAATGCCCCCGCAACAGGACTAAACGTTTGACCTTGGTATACGAGCTTTACCTCATCACATGACCTTGACATGAAGAGGTTCGTAATATGGCGATGTGTCATCGTACAAAATATGAGCATGGTATCTCGAAAAGGCTGGTAGTGATTGGCAATGTTATGTTTTTGGTTAAGTTTGGCAGATAGACAGATCGACAGACGGACAGACGTGACAACGGTAAAACAATATGCCCCCGATCTTTCGATGCCGGGTCATAAAATGTTTATATAGTTTACAGAAAACTAAAGAATTTGTCATTTCAACCTCATAGACAACTGAAACACTTTTCCACTACCAGACGACAAAAGTTTATACTGGTCAAAATTGAAAGGAGTTACGGACCACAACTTAAAGTTTATGACATTTTAGATTCTTCAACATTGTGGGTAGACAAAATAAAGGAAAATGAAAAATTGCTCGTTGCAAGCAATGTCTTTATTTTACTCAATGTTTGTCCCTTTTTTTCGGGGGGGGGGGCATTAAAAAGCGTCATTGTATTGGAATGGGTTACGCCAATTCTTCGTTTGGGATCCGATATATTAGGTATTTGATATCGCCATATAATTAAGAAAGAGTAAATCGATTTTTTAAAAATCCATGTTGTCTCAATATAGTTAACATTTTGAACTGACCAATCGCTGGCCCCGATTACTTGGTTTGCTGCGCCCATTGACTCCGACACGAAGTACCACTTCGATTTAAAACGGTGTTATTTGGAAGGATGTATGGACGAAAGCATGCAACAAAAATAGAATAAACTTGAATAAACTGTAGTTATAGCGTTGAAGACGCCAAATAAACAAAAAATGTTGACCAATGTTTGAGATCTCTTGTCTTGTCTCAATATATGATTTCATTGGTCGACTGGTTATTTGATTGACAGCCACGACTGGTCAATTGCACGTAACTGAATGCTTGTAATTAACGTCGATTTTATGGAGGTTTTTACTGTAAATCTATAATCAATAATTCAAATTATGAAAAAAATGTCCTGATTGCTGGCGAGGTAACTATTGTATTATCAATTTTTTCAGGCGGATTTCGGCTATTTTCCAGAGTACAAGGAACTCTTGGTGTGGCTTCAAAATAGTGAAGATTCGTTGAGTAGCTCTGAAATTAATATGAACGAACCCAACGCAATATCAACTGAGTTCATAGACAAGGGAAGAAATGATTCACTTTCCGACATTGTTGAATTAGCCATTCTCACAAAATATTCCAATTCTTTAGAGTCAATAGAAGATTTCGAAGAAGAAATAGAGAATGGCATAAACGAAACATCTACTATGGGTGTATTTAGTAAAAGAGATTTATTTGAAAGAAAAAATCATGAATTAATGAGTTTCGACAGTTTGATAGAATTATGCAAACAATGGCAACTAGTGATAGAAAATGCAACAAAAGACAAACTTCATAAAGTTTTAACGGTTGGTGTGCTTATAAATCGAACACAGACGGAAAAAGGTAAATATGAACAAGAGGCAAGAAGCTTTGAAGAAAGAGCGAATGACGCAATTGAATTAACACGACCAAAAGTAGAATACGAAAATCATGGATTTGATGGGCTACCCCCACCTGATATATTGGAAAATATAGAAAAGGCGAGGAAGTTTAGTTTAAAAGCGAAAGAAGCAAGGAATAAAGCAGAAACCTGTGAAACGGTATCAGAAGTGTTGAAAGAACGACTTGAAAAGTTGAAGTATCAGCTAAATAACTTAAGACGAGAGGCAGGTATGTATGTGTCTAGGGCTTAGTTGCAACGTTTAGGTCGCCAGCCAGCGATATATCTTTTACTTATATCTCTAAACCATATATTTGACAATATGGTGTCGTATTTTACCGCATCAACACTGCCGTGTCGAAAGTGACTGGGCGTAGCCAGCTACATGTGCAGAACATCGTTTATTTGACAATCTGATTGTAACCGGATTGAATGCTATACGGTACACGATCGTGGTTGAATTATTGTGATTGAACGCTGATCGCTATTTCACTCTGAGCGGACTGAACGCTTTCTTGTTTAGATGCGATCGCTCAATCATTGCAAAATTTCTTTTAATCCCTACAATGAAGGAAATCATCTTAAACGAAAATATTATCGTTAAATTTATAATTCGAATTACCGAATTTAATTTTAACGAAAATATTTATCACGAAAACAAATATGGCTATGTAAATTATCGGAATGATTGAACGCTGCTGATTGAACGCTTTCGTTTAAGGATTGATTGATCGCAGATTTGCGATTGTTACCTGATTGAACGCTGATTGAACGTGATTGAAAGTTATTGCCCGGAATGTGATCGAAGTGATTGTCAAATTAACCATGCTCCGTACTGTATCCGCCCAATAGTTCCTCGAGCATATTTATGCGCAGAGTGTCTGATCCTGACAACCTTCATTTAACCCTTTACTGTACAATAACTGATATTTACATCCCCGTGATTTTATAACTGTGATAACATTGTAGAAAAAGAAGAAATTGCTTGAAACAAGCAATTTTTTCTTTTTCCAAAATGTTATCTACCCTGATGAAGGATTGTTTTACAAATTAAATCCACGTTTAATTTTCGTCTGCAAAACCTATGAATTGCGACAGATCCATTTTTTTTTCATAACAGGAAAGGGTTAAATGAATTGAAATTCTACGATCTCTCTCGACCTAGCACGCACTGCCTTCGGAACTCGCTCAACATATAGGCTATTTTTTCTCTTGCATGCAAACTCGTTATCTTTGCGGTAAATTCCGTAAATATTACATCCCCGTCTAAACGCATGAAACGGACCGCCCACTCATTCCGCTGGTCATACTCACAGACTCCGACAGGAAGTATTTTGTAAAGGGTATGGCCAGTAACATTTAAACAAAAAGTAAAATGATTGGTTTGCGATCTAAACGTCGTGTCTACAGCCAAAGCAAGTAAAATGATTCAAAAAAAATGTCGGTACTTGTTAGAGTTCAAACTTCAATTCCGATCAAAATGACTTTTTAGCTAGCAAAGCGTTAAGTTAACAGACACAATTTTGAGGTCTTCTCAGAATTCAAAGAGTGCAACTTCCATTTGAGGCTTTAACATCAAATCCATTAAATGAATACGCCATAACAAGTAGTGGTTGTGTATGTCAGGAATATTGCAAACTCCGAATGTAAGTTCATTGTAGAGAACTCCTTCAAAAGCATGATATTAAATTCTGGGTTACTTTTATCTCGTTTAGTAACCATTAAAACATTTGACCAAGATCACTTAATTTTTCTAGCTTTCAGTAGTTTCAGTACTTTGATTTTGATTAGTCGTTATTTGCTTTGATTGAAAGCTTTGTTTTGGTCAACTAAATAGTAGATTACCACTCAATGATGTTGTTATCAAATCTCTGAGTTCGAGACTCACATATATCGTAGTGTTGCTTTCAAAAATATGTTTTTTGACAGTCTTAAATGTTTCAATAATACTAGATCTATGTGGTGTTTGTTGTGATCTATATTCATTTTTCTAATCTAGTTCGATATTTATTTATTTAGAACATTTTTTTAATCTATTCGGCTAAATCGTCAGTTAACCTTTCACGTACAAATCCGGGATTTTTCGTCGCTGTGATGTTATGCTTAAGAAAACATTGTGGAAAAAGAAGAAATTTCTTGTAATAAGTATTTATCTCCATTTTCCACGATATTTTCTAACACATTGGATGGTTTTATTTCAAATTAAATTTAATTTTCATTATCGTCTGCAACCTCCTTCAGGCTTAAACTGGTATTTGACCTCCTCACATTAAATAACATGAACTCGCATTAGACAGTTATAATTAGTTGGAGTGTTGTTGTTGTTTGTGTGTGTGTGTTTAAAAAGTAAATAAAAATAAATATCCGTGAAATTTTTGGTAAAAGTGTGTTCGGGGAAGAGGGAGGTCCAACAGGCATGTGTCTGTGAAAATGTCAAATTTTGTAAATTATTACCTAACAACAACAACAGCAACAAAAAATGATATTAAAAAGAAAAAAACACTCTCGGAAAAATTCGAACTCGATACTTCTATCTTGCACACAAGCGCTAAACATGTTTCGCTGTTACAAATAGTACAAAACTACTCCCGGCCGACGCACGCCTCATTTATACTGTTGAAAGTGGTGTTAAACTCAAGTCAAATAAAACTACGCAACAGAAGTGACGTTTTCATTGTTGTTGTTTTCTTGTGTAAGGGGTTCGAAAACTTGAGAGAATATGATTGATTGGTTGAAAGGGTTTTAAGACCACTTGTAACAAGTGATTCCTTGTATTTCTCACACCAGTACTACCACTACATCCTCTCTTAGGCCCTAGCTGCTCTCCCTTTTAGGCTAACCATCATTCACACATTAGTGAGAGACAAATGTCGAAAAGGATATGTTTCGCCGCCGGTAATCGAACCCTTGACATCACATAACTGAAGATTGGGAGTCTGATGCGTTACCGACTGCACTATGACGGCGGCGACACAATTTGAAGAACCTTTTTCAAAGTAGAATAGAAGTCAAGTCGTAATCGTATTCTATGTCTTCAGCACGAGGTCGGGATCATTTCAATAAATTCAGCATATACATGTACAAACCATTGCGGTCTTTATAACGGATCGCTGTGGTCAATCAAAGAAATAATTGATCAATTGAATTATTTAGACTGGAAGTGATCTTTGAACTTCGATATTATTGTTTAGCATTTTTGTTGATTTTTCGACTTACACTTTGTTTGAATGGGGTTTAACGCCACTTGTAACAGTATTTCAGTCATATCGTTTTTTTTCTTCTTCAACTTAAACGTCGTAACTAAAGCTTATTCTAGCTGGAATTACGGCGTTAGGTCACCAAGCAACCATTTTGATAGTTAGTTACATGTTATTGGCCATAAATTTTCTTTAAGAGATGAAGAGATTTTTTTTTCGGAGGCAAAAACCGAAAAAACTAGTCACCCTGTATGAATTCTGGATTCATACATAAGTGTGATTAGATTTTTCAGTTCATACCTCCATGAAAACAAAACATTATTCTCTTCATTTACTATAATTTAATAGCATCGGACGAAAAAGGCAAAGACTTTACAAATTTCGATACCTTTATGTAATGGACTATTTTGTGCGGAATCATACAAAATCGCTTCTTGCTCAAATTGCTCAAATTTTGTCCATAGACTTATGAATATTTTGATTTTCGACCAATCAGGGCGCCTGATTTTGAAACACGAAATTAAAAATTAAGTTATTAAAAAAAAGAAAATTTGGCATGTGAGACATTGGGCCGTTCGGTATACAGTCATCTCGTACTATAACCATTTCGACCCATACTACCGTGAAAGCATGTATGTAGTTAAAGGCGACAAAAGGTATTACTTATCACTCATTCCTCAAAAAGCGTTTATCAATATTATTTGTTTGACTTATTTTCCTTTTCCTTTATTTTGGAATGTTATATTTTTACATGCTCTGTGCAGAAATTGACCATAGTTGTCGATGCTATGTAAAACACCCTCCATTCCTTTCAGTTATTTATTCATTCTAATAATTTATTTTGTTTCAGGAATGTGGCAGAAGTTTGAGAGAGATATTCGAAAACATGGATCAGCTACATTTGTAAAAAGGATAGCGATAAAGACATGTCTGATCGTTGTCTTGCTCTCAATAGCTGCGTTTATCATTCGAAATTAAGGATACGCAACTTAATCCATCCCAAGGTGGCAAAATTTTAGACTGGTCCAAATCGAAAAGTGTTGCAGATAACAATTTAAAGTTTGTGAAATTTTAGATTATTTTCAACGGCCTCGATAGAAAACATTGCGTAAAAGGAAGAAATTGCTTGTTACACTGCTGGAAGCAAATACAAGATGTTGTATCGATATCGTACTGTAATATTTCATTAATCATATACCTACATTTTTTAATAAAATCGATGAAATAAGAAAAAAAAAATGTTTAACCTGTACATGTATTTCAATTCTGATAACATTTATTTGAATAATGATATCATCTACAGGATGAAAATAATGTCATCTTACAATATATGGAACCTTATTTGACATTAGCAGATACGGATTTTTTTTCTGACGAGTCCGATTTTGGTTATGTTGAATGTATACCTTTTACTAGAAATACTAATAGGTATAAACGTGTACTTTTTTTCATTAAATTCTAAAAACACGAGGCTCATTCCTCTGTTTGTTGTTCCACTTTAATTATTATTTTATTTATTTTTGTTTCGTCTATTAAGAAACGAGCATTGTGATTTGCTTAATTTGTTTTATACTTTCATAAGGAGAAATATGAACAACCTATTTTGTATGCTTGTGCACAAAGTAGATCCATAAAATTTTACTCAACACAAGTAAATTATTTGCTCTGTTTTGCTTGATAAAGTATTAATAAATGTAGAGAATATTTTCGTGAGGCAGGTTCATACAGTGTGAATACGTCTTTAAGTTAATATATAATAACAAGAGGCCCATGAGGGTCTGAGACGCTCTACTGGTTATCAAGTTTTCCGTTAAAGAAATCTGATATTTAAGGAAGTTAATTGCTCAAAGAAGAATGCATAAAGAAAAAAAAGGCTTTTTCCCCTTTATCATTTTCAGCAACAATCCTCAAGGCCCCTTTTCCCATGTTTCATGACGGATCCACTCCATTTCCAAAAGAAAGTTACCTTATGACCCTACAATCATTCTGTGAATATTTCATCAGAATCTGAAAATAATTGTGGACTTTATCACATAAACAGGGTTGTTTCTAATGAAAATCAATAAGGCCCATTTTCCTGTGTTTTCCGATGGATCAATTTCATTCCAAAAGGAACTTTCCTTACAACCCTACAATTGTCCTGTGAAATTTTAAAGACAATTTGATAATGATTGTGATCTTCATCACATACACAAGAATGTTTTGAATGATAATCTGTAAGGCCCCTTTTCCTGTGTTTCGAATGCCACAATTATTCCATGCATCTTTGAAGAGAATCCAATAAAACTGTTGACTTTATTGTGTTAACAAAGATATTAAATTCAAGTTCTCATAAGGCCCCTTTTCCCGTGATATTTTACTGTTGGTTTTATCATTCTGTGAAAGCTAAAAGTGTATCTGGTGAAATATTGGGAATTCATTATGTTTACTAGAATATTTGAAAAAAAAATCATATGTCCCCTTTTTACATGATACTTGATGGATTGTACCCCGTTCTGAAAAGAACCATTGAAGTGATTGTACAATCATTCTGTGAACTTTTGAAGTGAATCCGGTGAAATCAAGGGACATCATTGTGTTAACCAGAATATTTAAGAAAGTTTTTCATAAGGCCCCTTTTTATGTGACACTTGCCATAATCAGATCCACTGTCAAAATCAACAATTGGAATGATGGTACAATCAATCTGTGTATTCTGTGGAATTTATTGTGTTAATGAGTTTATAGTGAAATCTTAATAGGGCCCTTTTTCTCATGATACTTTACAGAACAAACCAAATTTCAAAAGGAACAATTCTAATGAAGGTACAATCATTCTTTAAAAGTTAAAGAAAATCAATGAAAACAGTGGACTGAATTGTGTCAAGAATTTTTGTAACAAAATTTTCATAAGGCCCCATTTTCCGTGAAACTTAACAAATCAGACCCAATGTACAAAGGAACAATCCTAATGATAGTTTAAAGAAAATGATAAAGACTGAGGACTTTAGTGTAAAAATGATGTTTTGTAATAAAATTTTTATGAGGTCCCTTTTCTTGTGTCATTAAACCAATCAGACCTGATTTACAAAGGAACAATCCAAATGATGGTACAATCATTCTATTAAAGTTTGAAGAGATTCTGATAAAGACTGAGGATATTGTTGTGTTTATGAGGATTTGGTAATAATTTTCAGCCCCTTTTCCTATGATACTAGACAGATCAGGCCCAATTTGGAAAGAAACTATCCTAATGATGGTACAAACATTCTGTGAAAGTTTGAACAGAATCTGATGAAAACTGCAGACTTTACCTTGGTGAAAAAATTTTAAAATAAAATTTTCATAAGGCTCCTTTTCCTGTGATACTTGAAGGATCAGGTCTCATGTCAGCATCAACAATCGTGATTATTGTACAATGATTCTGTGAAGGTTTGAATAAAATCCAATGAAAGCTCTGGACTTGGTTACAAGGATTATAGATAAAATTCTCAAAAGGCCCCTTCCCTTTTCCCATGATACTAGACAGATCACGCCTAATTTGAAAAGAAAGAATCCTCATGATGGAATAATCAATCTGTGAAAGTGTTAACAGAATCTGATGAAAACTGTTGACTTTATTGTGGTACAATGATTTTAAAATTAAATTTCATAATACTCCTTTTCCTGTGATACTTGACGGATCAGGTCTAATGCAAACATCAACAATCATTAATATTGTACAATTATTCTGCGACTGTTTGAAGAAAATCCGATGAAAGCTCTGGACTTGGTAACAAGGATTTATAAATGAAATTTTCATAAGGCCCCTTTTCCTGTGTTTCTTGACAGTCCAAACCCTGTTATGAAAAGAATGATAGTTATGACCTTCCAATCATTCTGTGAAAGTTTTAACAAAATCTGATCAAAGCGGTGGGCTTCATTATGCTAACAGGGTTTTATTAATTGAATTACATTTAGCCCCTTTTCCAATGTTACTTGATGGATCTGAACCAATTCCAAAGGGAACTCTTCTTACAAAAGTATAATTATTCTGTTTGAGTATAAAGACAACCCCGTCTCATCTGTGGACTTACAAGCATTAATTAAGATTTTTTTAATTGAATTTTCCTTAGGCCCCTTTTCCTATGTTTCTCAATGGACCAGACCCAATTTGAAAGGAACAATCCTTATGATGGTACAATCATTCTGTGAAAGTTTGAAGTCAATCAGGTGAAAATAAGGGCCATGATGTGTTAACTAAGATTTTTTTTATTAAATTTTCATAGGGCCCCTTTTCCCATGAAACTTGATGGATCAAACCTACTTCCGAAAGGAACAATCCATTTAATGTAATAATCATTCTGGGAATGTTTGAAAGGAATTTGTTGAAAACTATGGACCCTATTGTGCTTACCAGGACTTTTTCAATCCAGTTTTTATCGGGCCCCCTTTTCCCGTGGTCCTTGACTGATCATACCAAATTTTGAAAGGAACAATTCTTAAGATGGTACAATCATTCTGTGAAAGTTTGAAGTCAATCAGATGAAAACTGTGGACTCTAGAGTGTTAACAAAGATATTTGAATTAAATTTTAATAAGGCCCCTTTTCCTATGTTTCTTGGGAAATCATATCCGATTCCGAAAGGAACAATCCTTATGATGGTACAATCATTCTGTGAAAGTTTGAAGAGAATTCGTTGAAAATTGTTGGCTCTAGATAATTTATGAGCCTTTTTTATTAAAAGTTTCATAAGGCCCCTTTTTCCTGTGTTTCTTGACGGATCATACCCAATTACGAAAGGAACAATCCTTATGATAGTACAATCATTCTGTGAAAGTTTGAAGGGAATCCGATGAAAACTGTTGACTCCAGAGTGTTAAAGAAGATTTCTTAAAAGACTTTTCGATTAAATTATCATAAGGCCCCTTTTCCCGTGTTTCCTGATGGATCTGACCAAATCCCCAAATGAACAATCCTTATGATGGTACAATTATTCTGTGAAAGTTTAAATAAAATCTGCTGAAAACTGTGGACTCTAGACTGTTAACGAGGATTTTTAATCAAATTTTCAAAGGCCCCTTTCCCGTGTTTCTTGACAGATCATACCCATTTTCGAGAGTAACAATTCTTATTATGGTACAATCATTCTGAGAATGTTTGAAGAGAATCCGATGAAAACTGTGGACTCTATCGCGTAAACGAGGATTTTTTAATTAAGTTTTAATAAGGCTCCTTTTCCCATGTTTCTTGATGGATCTGACCCAATTTCGAAAGGAACGATCCTTATGATGGTACAATCAATCCGACGAGAACTGTTGACTCTATCGCGTCAACGAAGATTTTTAATGGAATTTTTAATTAAAATTTCATAAGGCCCCTTTTCCCATGTTTCTTGACGGATCATGCCAAATTTCGAAAGGAACGATCCTTATGTTGGTACAATCATTCTGTGAAAGTTTAAATACAATCTGATGAAAACTGTGGACTCTAGAGTGTTAACGAGGATTTTTTAATTAAATTTTCATAAGTCTATTTACAAAAGAACATTGTGTCATATCAATTTGAAGATGTCAATCCTCAAATATTAAACTGCCCCGATGACCGATAAGTATTGGTGCTTGACTTGTGATCTGAAGGTAACGGGTTCGAGCCCCACTGTCACCGGGGTGTGTTCATGGGCAAGATATTTAATAGCCATCCCCAGTCTAGCCAGCTATAGAAGTGGGTAGCAGTGAGATTAAACCACTGCCTCTCTTTCAAGGACGTGAAGATATCTAGTTTGTGTGTTCGAAAGCGACTCTATAAGCATAAAGCTTTCGTCGCAATCGAACTAAAATGAATTAGTATAAACTAAACCAATTTTAAATACATTCTAACCTACTTTATGAAAACCCAATATCACAATCAGTGTTCCTCGGGGAACACTTTTTATTAAAACTCTATACATTAACACTATATTTTTCACTATTTCGCCAAAAATTGCCCTAATCAAGAAAAAGAAAATAAATGTTTAATCTAGAACATATCTTTATGATCACTCAATATAGCCATTTCGTTTGATGTCCAAAATTATGTTTTATCTTGCAAACTGGTTTTAGGAAAACCATTCGTAATTCTTTTAGCTAAGAACGTGCATTATACCCCTCCGATAGAAATGTGTTAATTCCAATCCTCATAGGCGTGTTGAAAATGACCAATCGCGGCTGTCAATCAAAGAATCTGTCGACGAATGAAATTATTTATTTACAATGGAAGTCAAATTTGATCTCCAACATCGGCCACCATTTATGTGAAGTACTTTGTTGGTTTAGCAACTTAAACGTCGTAACTAGAGCTCAACCAAGCTGTAGTTACTACGTTTAGGTCGCTTAGCAACCATTCCGCTCTTTTTTACATGCTGCTGGCCCTTAATGTTGCAAAATAACGACGTTTAAACTCGACTTCAAAAATAAGTTCAACTTCGATTTGATTAATTGCTTGATAGCCACTATCGGTCCATTTAATCTCGGTCCTCTTCCCCCTCTGTTCCAAGAAATTCAAGCATCGTTTGTTGATTTAAGAACTTTTCCATCACTTTCAAACTTTCCTGTTAAAAGAATGAAACAGGTATTAAAATACAATGTCACATTACGAGAAATTCTTTCGTGCAATTTACTTAAGGAACGAAGAGACAAGTTTTTATTTTCGTTGAGGTATGAACCTAAAAACTTAATAACACTGTTTTTTTTTTTTTGCATTCATACAGTGTGATTAGGTTTTTCGGTTCATACCCTCATGAAAACAAAAAATATTCTCTTCACTCTTAAATGAATTTCTTAAATTGTTTCATTTTGAAATGGGTTATGGTAATGTCGAAGGAAAATGAATTTCCCTCATTAAATTAACCCATTCCCACACAACAACTTCATAGACTGGTCCTAATTCAAAAGGGTTGCAGACGATAATTTAAAGTTTATGAAATTTTAGATTTTTTCAACTTTCTGGGTAGAAAACGTTGTGAAAAATGAAGAAATTGCTTCTTACAAGCAATTTCTTCATTTTACACAATGCTTTCCCAATTGTTTTTCTTGAGGGGCGTCCAAAAGCGTTGCTGTGTGGGAATGGGTTAAGACGAAGCAAAATAATACTATGGTGCTTATTTCATTGCAATTGCATTTTTAAATCGTGAATAACGCCTTAACTCATTCCCATTCCCACGCAATGACGCTTTTAAACGCCCCGCAACATAAAAGCTTTGGAAAACAATGTGGAAAATGAAGAAATTGCTTGTTACAAGCAATTTCTTCATTATCCACAATGTTTTCTACCCAAAAAGACAAATATTTTAAAGATTTAACAAACTTAAAAGTGTCGTCTGCAACTTCTTTGATTTTGGACTGGTCTAAAATCTCATTGTGAGGGGATGGGTTAAGTCGTTTGTAGATGTTATAAAGTATATCAGGTGTAACCGCCGTGAGATGTCATATGAAGCTGTAGTAACAGAAGGTTCGCTACTGTTTATCAAAGTATCGATCGACAAGCAAATTATCTATAAACCCTAGTCATGCTGAACCCGGAATATTCCGGTTTTGGCAGGAGTTGTAGACCAAGATCAGACTGCACATAAGTGCAGTCTGATCTTGTTCTACACCTCCTGCTTGTTCTTTTCCTTCTAGAGTTGTTTATGAAATTTATTTGTAAAAGAAATATTTGATTTTTGAAGATGAAGTTCTATCAGTGCTTTCAGCCCTTTGATTTTACAGTAGTTCAGAAGGTAATTTATACAGCATGACAAGGTTTAAAACCAGAAGTGAACTTTGAACTCCGACAATGGCTGGCGTTCGTGATGGGATTTTTTGTCGGTTTGGCGATTTGATTATCGTAACTGCAGCTTATTTAAAATAATGCTGTTTAATATCAAAGTGGAACTTCCCGTCGGAGTTCAGTGAGCGTAGCCGGTGAAGGTCAGTTGAATCTTTATCTTATAAAACTTAAGTGGTCGACGTCATAGCGCAGTCGGTAGCGCATTAGATTCCTAATCTTCAATAATGGGATGTCATGGGTTCGATCCCCGGCGACGGCACATATTTTTTCCGACATTTGTCTCTTACCAATGGGTGGATAATCGTAAACCTAAGTGGTATAGCAGATAGAGGCTAGGAAAGGATGTAGTGGTAGTACTGGTGTGAGAAATTGGGCGTGGTAAGTGGAGTCAGTGGGTGTGTTGAGAGGTGCCAGTGGGCGTGATCAGAGGAGCCAGTGGGTGAGGTGAGCGGAGTCAGTCGGCGTGATGAGCGGAGTCAGTGGGCGTGATGATCGGAGTCAGTGGGCGTGATGATCGGAGTCAGTGGGCGTGATGAGCGGAGTCAGTGGGCGTGATGAGCGGAGTCAGTGGGCGTGATGAGCGGAGTCAGTGAGTATGGTGAGTGGAGTAGGTGGGTGTGGTGAGCGGAGTATGTGGGTGTGGTGAGCGGAGTTAGTGGGTGTGGTGAGCGGAATCAGTGGTAATGGTGAGCGGAGTCAGTAGGTTCGGTGAGTGGAGTCAGTGGGTATGGTGAGCGGAGCCAATAGGCGTGGTAAGCGGAGTCAGGAGGTGTTGGTGAGCACAGACAGTGGGCATGGTGAGCAGAGTCAATGGGTGTGGTGAGCGGAGTCAGTGGGTGTTGTGAATGAAGTCACTGGACGGGGCAGGGATCCGTCGATTTGAAAAAAGGAAAAAATCACCGTTTTTTGGTTTTTATTTATAAACATCGCAAGACAATACTGACAGATCGCCGTCAATCAAATGTCGATTGTCCAACCAAATCATTTATTTAGGCTGGAAGTGAACTTTGAACATTTTATTTGACTTCAACGTCTATAGCTTATTCATACTTTAGTTAACGCAGTTACATATGGGCCAATGACCAACGAATTGCATTTTTCCTTATAACAAAGAACAATACAACGATGACTGCATGAAACAATGTAATATGTAGGTCCGATTAGAATCAGATTGAATAGCCAGATGCAATGTACCGGACTCTATTTTTTTCTTTTTTTCTCTAGCAGCTTTGACAGCTTAAGTTAACTGACGAAATTTTGAGTTCTTCTCATAGTTCAACGACTGCAAACTGCCACTGGAGGCTTAACCACTAAATCCATGGAATGCCTACACCATAATAAGTAGTTCTCAAGTATTTCAGGAATATTGCAAACTCTGCCTTCAGGTTCATCTCCTTGGTATTGTTAGCTCACTTAAGCATATTTTTTTCAAAATGAGTCTGATAAGTCTTCACTATGCGCGCTGTTTTTTATAGCCACATAAATTAACTTAATTCAAATTGTCGAGAAATCCTTCAAAAGTATGCTATTCAACCCATTCTCACTCAATCCCGCTTTCTAAGCATCTCAAGAAAAAAGCTTTGGAAAAAATTGTGAACAATGAGGAAATTGCTTGTAACAAGCAATTTCCTCACAATGTCCACAACCTACAAGGCAAATATTTTCTCAATTCGGCCAACTTGAAATTATGGTCTGCAACTTCTTTCGATTTGAACCAGTCTAAGATTTTTTCATGTTGTAATGGGTTAACTCCTGGGTTACTTAAACCTCTTTAATTCATCACGATAACCTTTGACAATGAAGATTACTTAAAAGAAAAACATGCTTTGCAAGCTAACGGTACTTTCAGTACTTCGATTTCCATTTTTAGAATACAAAATCGAATTAGAACGAATAACGTTTATATCAGATTATACTTGTGTGTTCACCCTAAAGCATTGTTGATTGATTGAATGGGGCTTAACGCCACTTTTAACAGTATCTAAGTCATATTAGGCTGGAGCACATAACAATGGATTCCTGGTTTTTTTCACACCAGTACTACCACTACATCCTTTCCTAGCCTCAAGCTGATATTCCACTTAGGTTTACGGTTATCTATCTATTGGTGAGAGACAAATGTCGGAAAGAATATGTGCCGCCGCCGGGGATCGAACCCATGACATCCACCTCAAGCATTGCATGAGGTTATACGAATTGTAATATATGTACTTACCCGAAACTTCGATAAATCTTCGTCTGCAATCGGATCTTGATCAGTTTGGCGATCAGACAGGATATGATTTGTGGTATCGATAGAAAGCTCTGTTTGTTTAATGGTGGTTTCTATATTCTAGAGATATAAGTGAATACGAAATGTAAAGTCAAAAATATGCAACCTGTAAAGAAATTAGGTAAATGAGTAAAACAACACCTTGTTATGATATGATATTGCTGAGTTTAAGCAGAGATACTTTTTTTGAAAACAAAAGATATGATAAGGTGGAAGCATCATCCTTGATAAATAAACATTAGATTAAAACAAGAACACCGCCTACGGGTGCCTACGCTCGGCTGTTGGGTGTTGTATAGTGGACAAAATGCATCTAGAGTTATCCCCCTTGATAGTATAGGTTGCTGTTTTGATACTGAACAAGTGTGCCAAGTTTCAAGAGAATGCCTTTAGTAGAACCAGAGATATCACAAAATATCAAAGTTTACGCACGACGTCGACAATGACGACACCAAGGCTATAGCAATATCTCGGGTTGTCTCCGAAAACAGCCGAGCTAAAAGCAAGTTTGACTTACACACCAAAAAGGACCAAATTAAATGTGAACAGTAAGTAAGTTAGCCTTACTTTAAAGAAAAAGAAGCTTGAACTGTCTAGGAGTAATTTATCCGAGTCCAAAGCAAATTATAAAGACAAACAAAAAAATCAACAACAACAAAAAAAAGTATCCCTTAGATATGTTCATTTTACAATTCACATCTCATGTATTTTACATTATCTTGGCACAGAAAAGTATGCATGTAAATCAAATAGAGTCACGGGTCTGAAATTATCTCTAAGAATCCTGCAAATCTGTCAAGTGATATGCTAATCAAGCGTTCACTCACATAACAGTTGACTTAAGGTATATAACTTTATCAAAACAGTAACTTTCGACTAACTGAGCTGAGATGGTCTCAGAAAATATGTAAATAAGTGAAAATATCTAATATCTGGTTTATTTATAAATTTATTTACTCATTTATTCAAAAGTTTTATCTAAGGCTTGAATATATTTTTTCCTAGTTGTTTGTATTAATTGAGGCATGAAACTAGAATTAAACCCGCGAATTCTAGTTTGAGACCACCTTTAGAACTATTTTACGCAAAATGATAAAATGTTTCCACACTCAATCTTTCCAAACACATTTTTATTTAAAAGGAGTTACCGACGATCCTGAAACCAAAATAAGAAAAATTTCCAATTTGCCTCAAAAATACACTCATCATTTAATACTTAGATATGAGTCAGATAGTGTCTTCACTGTAAACTTACAG
This sequence comes from Fragum fragum, assembly GCA_946902895.1. Lineage (NCBI taxonomy): Eukaryota > Metazoa > Mollusca > Bivalvia > Cardiida > Cardiidae > Fragum > Fragum fragum. Next base: position 5,332,743 of record OX336373.1, read on the forward strand.
TCTAAAAGTGGCTTTTTGTGGCTCGGAATGGCTCTGCGGATATCCAAGTTATCTTACCCTTTGTCATGCTATATTAATTTCCTTACTGAATCGTTGTAAAATCAAACGACTGAAAGCACTGATAGAACTAGTTGTTCATAAATCAATATTTCTTCTAGAAATCAACTTCATAAACATCTCTGGCAGGACAGTACAAGCAGGAGATGTAGACTAAGATCAGACTGCACTTATGTGCAGGCTGATCTTAGTCTACACCTTCTGCCAAATCCGGAATATTCCGGGTTCAGCATGACAAGGGTTAATAAATCACGGCATTGGTTGTCGACACCGCAAGACCTCGGTTGTATATGATCTAAACTCAACAGAAGATATCAAAGTGACAATGCAAATAACAAATGTCCTGAAATAAGTGGTAAGCGCAAAACCACAGCAAGTGTGTATTTCTATATTTACTCTTAAGACAGTTTTGAACTGATCACGCTTACACGTATGCCATCATGAAGAGATGTAGCATTTGGAAAAATATCACATGTGAAGGTCAAATGGTAAAATGTGTATATTTTAAGGAGCATATCTTTCGCATTTATGCAATATTTTCACTGATATTATAGTTGGATTTCAAAACAAGATGACCATAGGCCCTTAAGCGCTTGGCCAAAGCTGTAGGAGATGTTATAAAGGAACATATTCATTAGAGTCACCAGGTAATAACCCATACAATATATGAAACCTCGAAACTTCATTATATGTCAAAATATTATTTTGAATAACTTTTTCTGTTTTGTTTCTGTTTTGTTTCTTCGTTAAAATATGGTGCATCCTGACGGAGTCAAAACAAATCCCTAGTGGCATCACATCAACACCTTTGGAAAGATTCACTAGGAGATGCTACAAACCCAATAGCAATGCTCTCTAACCATTCCTGTTTGGAGAAGGTTTTTAAAGATTTCTTTTAAGATCATATGTGTACAGGGAGAGCAAAGGTAGAGCCTGAATATGGCCCAACGGTCATCCAATAAACAGAAGTTCACTAGAGACTACTATGTACAATCAATCTTCTGTGCATTTCTTTTACAGAGATAACATTTTTTATTTTTTCAATGTTAAATAACTGCGCCGAGGCAGACCAGTGTTCTTCATATGGAAATACTTGATACCAGTCCCATTGAGAGATGTTCTCTGCTATCTACTTTCAGAGAAAAGGATCTTTTAATGATTTTATTATATGCACCCTTTTGTTGCTTATTGGAACAATTTCCAGAGGACTTCATCGAAGCAACATCTCTTCACTATTTCATTAAGATTGGCCAACAGTTACACGAACAAACAATGTTTTAAGAAATTGTAGAAATACTCGGGATGCACTACGAAGATGTCGGAAACAGGACATTTGACGATAAATAGGGGAAATTACAACAGTGGCCTTTTCTATTTTTGGTTATCGTGTTCGAGAATCGTGTGTAGGTATTTTTTATTGGATGAGACCGAATGTCGAATCCAATAAATATACCTACACACGATTCGAGAACACGAAAACAACAAAAAGAAAAACTCATTGTTGTAATATTCCTTCATTACATACCTTTAGGACATGACATTAAGAAAATTCTCTTAAATGATTAAGAAATTACCAACGTCAATAAACAAAAAAGTAGTCCGTGTTTAACGGTACTCGACGATTACGGGTTTTTGGTACACGCCGAATACGGATTTTCTTTATGTCGAGTTGTATCCAAATCTTTAATAGGTATATAATAAAAACAATTCACATATAGAACCCCTTGCTCAGATGAACTGATAAATTAAATTTTTAATTTTACATCAAGTGCAGATGAGCGCTCTGTAATCAATTTTGTTATAAGTGCATGTTCAATGTAAAACATTAAGGTCAAATTTAACAATGAACATAATTTGGGTTTGTAAGGACAGTATCATAATACATTCGTGAATGTATTTCAGATAAAAAAAATGCATAGTTGTTGTCCATATCTGTAGATGCGACATTTAGATTTATTTTTGTGAAAGATGTATTTTCAAAGTCGCATGTAAGGTGAAAATAAAACGTACCTCTATTGATCTGACGATTTTGTCGGTAAATTCAATAGAATTCCTTAGAGTAGTGCTAGCAACTTCAAGTTCTTTGGCTGCTTTCTCTAGGTCCTCTGAAATAATTATTTAAGACTTGAAAAGAATATCTTTTTGTTTACATGTAAGTATGAAACGAAACAAGAGGACCATGATGGTGCTATATCGTTCACCTGAGTATGATGGCTCAAGGCTTTATAATATATACAAGAAATCAGAGGATCCAGGATCCCACAAAACAGGGCTTTTTCAGAGTTGAGTCATTCTTTTAGGTATTTTGAAAGAGGTTAAATAAGCATTTAAATATACCAAAAAAGATGCCATGTCTTATTGTTTTTGGAGAAGAAACGCTTTAAGACATCCTTCTGTAACCCTATGTAAATCTGAGATAGCATTAAATAGGGCTTATTTTAAAAGTAAAGTCACCCTTTGAGATAATCCGGTAAAGGGTCATTAGGTAATGATTTTTAGCAAATATCAAAACTCTTAACCAAACGATTTTTGAGAAGAGGGTTTTCAAAGATTTCTTTCTTTATTCGAGTATCTATGACAATTCAGGGATTGCAAAAAGTGCTAATTTTCAGAGTACGACAATTCTTTAAATCAATTTAGTAGAGGCTCAATAGATATTGATACAAACCAAATATTAAAGCTCTAAACCTAATAGTTTAATAGAATTATGATTTCAATAATTCCTCATTATTCCTATACAATTTAATATTTAGTTCCGTCAATAAAAATTGGGCGTTCTGATTGGTCGAAAAAAATTATTCATAGCTCCATGAACAAAATCTTGAGCACGTAGCTATTTTGTATGCTTCCGCAAAATTGTCCAATACAAAAAAGGTTTCAAAATTTGTTAACTCTTTACTTTTTTCGCTCAATACTATTAAATTATAAGAAATGAAGGGATTATTTTTTGTTTTCATGGAGGTATGAACCGAAAAGCCTAATCACACAATGTATGAATCCGCTTCGCGTATTCATACAGTGTGATTAGTTTTTTCGGTTCATACCTCCATGAAAACAAAAAATATTCTCATCATTCCTAAAGTAAATTCAGTGATTTCACAAAAAAGGGGCTAATTTTCAGAGTATTGTAATAAGTCTTGTATCATATGGCTAACCGTCACAACTTATTTGGATGCCTACACCTCACAAGTCTTATTTTCATGTAATGCATAACAGTCATTAGCTAATATCGAAGAAAAATTATGAAAGAAAGATGGCAATTAATCACTGATAAGAAAAAAAATGACGGTTATTCTTAACAAACATTGAAATTTTGACAGTTTTAAACACTAGGAAAAAAAAAAAAACGGTGATAAGCTTTTAACCCATTCCCATTCAGTGACGCGTTTAAACGCCTATCAATATGAAAGCTTTGGAAAACATCGTTGAAAATGAAGAAATTGCTTCTAACAAAGAATTTCTTCATTTTCCACAATGTTTTCTTCCCCTAAAGACACATATTTAAAGGATTATAACAACTTTAAATTGTCGTATGCTACTTATTTCAATTTAGACTGGTCTAGAATCTCATCGGGTAGGAATGGGTAAAAAAACGTGATAGGTGGATGTATTCCGACCATATGCATGGTGTGTCGACGAATTGTACATATAAACACTCTACAATGGCGTGTGGATATTTGTTTTCGCCGATAGACCATGTTTAGCGATGAAATAAAGCAGGGTTTGGGTTCGAATTGAAAGGGTTTTCATAGTTGTCACGTAGATACCATTACAAAAGTGATCGGCGGTTTTGACAGGTCGTAAAATTCATTTATTTTGAATAATTACACTGTTAAAGTTTACCGTCAGAATAGGAAATGACGATTAGTCAGCAGATAGTAGACTGGTATTTCTTTGAATTATTTTGCTAAAGGGTCAATAAACATTAATACATACCACATTTTAAAAACATAGGCCCTATAGGAAAAGAAGATTTTCAAATATTTCCTTCTTTTATTACTTTGTTTGTTCATAGAATGCATAGAAAATGGCTAATTTTTACATAACGATAATTCTTTAGGTTTTTTGGTAGTACGGTAATACGCAATGCCATTTACCAAATATCAAAGCTCTAGCCCTTATGTTTGGGAGGAGACTGTTCTAATTTTTTGCCATGGTGACCAGAGTTCTTCAATGATTTAACACATTTTATTTATCTTAAAAAGTAAGTACAAAAGATCATTTCTTTAAAGTTTTTTTTTTTGCAATCCCATGATTAGTTCACGAGAAAAATATTATCTAGTAATTGTGGACATACGTACGGACGGACAAGTGTTCAGATGGACGGACGGACGCCGGACATTGATCGATCTCTAGAGCTCAGCCCGGGCACTATGTGCTCAGGTGAGCTAAAAACTAACCACACTATATGAAAATTCTATTCATACATAAGTGTTATTATATTTTTCGTTTCATACCTCGATGAAAAACAATAAAATATATATTCTAGTTATTTCTTATAATTCATTGATTATAAAATAGCCAAAGAAAGCAAGGATTTTACAACGATATGTTTTTTATAGAACTATTTTGTGCGCAAGCATACAAAGTAGCTGCATGCTAAAATTTTGTTCATGGAGTTATATTTTTCAGCCAATCAGACCGCTCCAAACAATATTTCAGGTCGATGTACAAGAACCTAGAGTATCTAGGCCATTTTAGAGTTGAGCTAGTGACCTAGTTTATTTTTATCCAAAGTGATTCATTTTAAACAAAAATGTGATTTTTTCAACAAACATTTTGAAGTTCTTTGAGGAATGACAATTGCTTCTAGGTGTCTACAATAGTGTCTACAAGGTTTTCCTTAAGAATTGACCTACTAACCTAGTTTTTTATCAAAACTGGTCAAATTTTATTCTTTCGAGATTTTATTGTAAAATAAACACTTTTGGTCAATTTTCATGCCTGTTTAACAAAAGACCGGGACTTGTACATTCTCGACAAGGTTATGGTAAATACTGACCTAGAGCCTAGTTTTTTTTACCGAATGTGATTCAATTTCGCAGTTGTTCAAGATTTTATCTAATCTAGCCATTATTCAGGTCCGTTGCAGAAAAGGTGCTGTGACTACTAGATTGCCGACAGGTTAAATGTTCAGAACACACATCGCACGACTCACGGCGGACATCGAACACCAAAGAACGACTAAAGATCACATCTCTGTATACAGAAAAGTAGTATGGTTTTTTGCTGACCACGCTCACGCTCTCTCAACTCCAAAAATGCAAATTGTATTGATGTCAAACAACGCTGTTTTGAAAATATGTTGTCGGATACATAAAATAAAAAGACAAATTGTTTTTGGACTACCTTAACGTCTTTACCACAGCTACATACGAACATGTTTGAATAATTCATCGGCTGTAAATACCATACGTCTAGTCTAAATTAATCATTTGATTAATTCAACAAAATATCGTTAGATCGATCATAATTTTATTTAGACCGGAAATAATATTATTAATTTTAACATAATGTAACAAGTTTTCGTTTATGGGTGACATAAACGTCATAATCAACTTTTTCTATAATACGTAGTGTCATAACTCGAGTTCTTTTTTTTTTTGTTGTTGTTGATCAAGCTATAATTACAACGTTTAGATCTTCAACAGTCTAGTGGGCCTAGCAAGCGATCGGTCGATTACCTGCAGTTCTTTTGAGTTTATTCGCCTCTTCAGACAGTTCTCCTTTTTCGTTGCGTAAAGATTCCGCCTCTCGTCGCAAGTCCGACGCCCTGTTCCATAATCTTCTAGCCTGTACGTCATATTGATTTGCCAGTCGTCGGCTTTCCGAGGAGACAAAAAATTTCTTGACAGAAGCAAAGGCGGGAACAAGACTGTAAAACCCTAGCCATGGTGCGGCTAATAAACCACCAGCACCCCATGCCAGACCCCAACCAAAATTTCCATCGGCATCACGGTTTTCTGATTGAGAACTTCTCCTGTAATCATACGCCACAGAGTCTTTATGCCTTGCGTCTGTCTCGCAATCTCTTATTCTTTCATTTAAGTCTTGAGTCTGTTTGTCAAGATCACTTGCAATTGATTGTTTAACTCTGGCATCGTCAGTGTGTTCAGTTATCCGCTTACCCATAAATTCAATGTTTTCATGAATTCCGTTTTTAAGATTACGAATATTGTCTTTCGAAGAGGAAAAGTCAACTTTTGTGTCTGCTAGTAAACTACCAAACTTTCTCAGGTCATGCAATGTAACTTCGCTGCGTTATAAATATTTAGTGTTGTCTCGAATGTCTTTGCCTCGGTTAGATATAGTTTCTGTAAATTGTTTTGCAGTTGCTGCTCCAGACCTTGCAAGGTCTGCAAGCTTTTCAGCTATATCAGGTTCTCTTTCACGCAGCTTGGATGCAGTATTTCTGAGTTCATTTGAAAAGCTCCTCATATCCTGCAATATACCGTAAACATTTGAAGTTTGCTACATAATCGCTAAAAGAAATCGATAAAGAACATTCCTTTGAGCTCACAGGAAGCTATATGAATAAGAATTCAGTTACCCTATCTAATGGGTTTCCTAAGCTTGTTTACATGCTATGAATGAGAAAGACGTATATACAAGGAATATTATAACAGTGTCTTTTTCTATTTGTTGTTATTGTGTTCGAGAATCGTGTTTAGGTACTTTTATTATGCCGGAGGTCTCATCCAAAAAAACAATACCTACACACGATCCGAGAACACGATATCAACAAATAAAAAAAACACAATGTTGTGATATTCCTTTTATTATATACCTTTCTGGACATGACATTAAGAAAGCTCCTTAAATGATTAAGAAATAACGAACTTTCCGAAAAAAAAAACGAACGCCAATGCACAAAAAAGCAGTCCGTGTTTAACGGTACTCGACGAATATGTTTTTTTGGTACACGCCTAATACGGGTTTTTTCTGTCGAGTTGTATTAGATGGCCAGATTTTTATCCATATCTTTTATATGTATATAATAAGATATGATATCGACATAAGACGACGGGATTGGCTTGAATTTGGTAGGGTGACTTTTGACTGGTATGACCAATTGCGGTTGTCAGTTGAATAATCAGTCCTTAAATGAAATCATTCATTTCAGACCAGAAGTGGGTTTGAACCATGTATGTATGCTTTTTTGTTGGTTTGGCGGTATTATTCAATCTGTAGTTACGACGTTTAGGTCGCATTTAACAATTCTACTTCTTTGATACATATTAATGACCATAGATTTTAAAAAAAAGGTGCCGTTTCAGGTCGAAATGGAACTTCCTGTCCTAGTAAATGGATGTTGTCAATGGAGCTAGTGGGCGGTGCCGGAAATTGCTTGATTGACTGATGTCGTCAGATTGACGCAAACACTTTTCAACTAGAGATGTTTATTGCTTTATCGCGTCTCTAGACTCATCATCTTTCTAAGCCCTCGAGTATAATAATATTGTGGCGAATCTAGGTTCTGAATATTGATTTTACAGTGTATTGTTGTTAAAGAGCAGAAATTCATCCCCGCCTCACGTTAATCAAGGTATGTTATCTTAGTGAAAATGAGTGATTGCTAACTATATTTGATGTGATTTGATTGGTTAAATCTTCTGAAAGGATTCCCGATAATCATTTTAGTATGACAGTTTTTTTTAAAGTCTAATTATCTAAAAGGTTAATATCTTGCAAGCGCTTGGTTTCCTTCTGTAAAGCGTTTTTGAGATTGGTAATTGCGCGCTCGTTATAAACCGGGTGCCGTCGGGTAGAGCCGGAGCCAAGTACAGTAGTATAAAAGTAGAGCATTTTCTGCGTTGCGGTCAGTCTGTTTCTAACCGCGAGAGAGACAGGTTGTGAAAAACAGTGGGCAAATATAAATATGTTCATAATTAAAATTGCTGCCTAATTGCCATCTTAGTAGTGCAACAGAGTTCAGAACAGTGGATTATATCCATCCGAGTAAGCTCTCTGGTCGCTTGAACAGTGGTAAACGTCACGCATTTTCTCTCGACAGTATTGCTGGGCACTGCAGATGATCGATAGAGATTAAGCTAATCATATTAACGTAGAATAGAAGTCGTTCGTCTCCGAGTCTAGCTGAGCAAGTTGCTAGTAATAGCTATTCCGTAAATGATTTAATGAAATGATGTCTCTGATGTGTTTAATTATTCGAAATTGTTGTTGATAATTGTTAAATGATCAAACCGGGACAAGGTAGTCCGTCTAATCATATTGTGTGATTCTTTTTATTATTGATTTTTTTAATTGCTCGACCGAATCACGTTACATATTTTTGGCGCCCAATATGGGACTATTCAATCTATTACTATAATTAATAGACTTACCCATCGGTAAAAAAACAAGCTTCTGCCATCATCGATTATGGTAGTTATGCTGATCGGGAGAGCCTGTATCAACAGGTTGAGAAATTAAAGAGGCAAGCGCATTATTGCGCATTGAGAGTCAGCTCTCAGAGTTTGGACGAGAGCTGAGAGACCATCCAGAGCAGAAACGCTCATCTACTCCAATTGACATCAAACATGAGCCAATGAGTGGTTCAAGAAATATAAGGCGAAACATACCACCTGGTAGGGTTGAGCCAGAGTATAAGCCATTGTCGGACATAGCTGATGCTACTCTGTCAGTAGATCATGACCATCCATATAGACATATTACTCAGCGTAGGAAGAAATCTAGTTCAAGCAATACACCAAAGACTGTAGCTATGAAACCAGCTACATTTGATGGTACGGGTGCTTGGTTGGACAATTAGGCCCATTTTGATGCATTTGCTAAGCTGAATGGCTGGACTTATGAACAGAAGGGTTTATATCTGTTCGTTTCACTACGAGGGCAAGCTCAAGGTTTATTTGGTAGCCTTGAGCCGGAGAAACATGATTATCATGATCTTGTTTTGCCCTGAAAGAAAGATTTGCTCCACCAAATCAGACAGAATTATATAGGATTCAGCTTAGGGAGCGTCGACAGAAAGTCTCAGAGTCTATTGCTGAGCTAGGTCAAGACATACGCCGTTTAACTAATTTAGCTTATCCTCGATACCCAAGTGATGTCAGGGAAACACTTGCTATGGAATTATTCATAGACTCCCTCGTGAACTCTGACATACGTCTGAGAATTCAACAGGAAAGGCCTATTGACCTCAACGATGCCGTCAGGCATGTCGTTGAGCTTGAAGCTTTCTACCGTTCTGAAAAAAAACAAACATTTAGGACAGAGCAATATCAAAGCTGCGACCTGCCATGAAGATACTAGTTCATCAAAGGAACCAGAGTGGAAAGAAGCATTTTCAACACTTCAAAGATCAGAGAGCTATTAACTCCAATGGAAATGGTAGTAGAATCTGCTAGTAGAACGTTCTGAAAAAACTAGGTAAGGTGAAGATGTCCCTTGAGATCCATGGTACCGTGAGTGCAATGGTCGTAGTTGTTGCAGAGATGGATGTAGACGCATTTTGGGGTCTCGACTTCATGAAAGCACAATCTGTGCAAGTGGATATTGGAACATTGACTATGCATATTACGGACCAGTGTTGTTCATTAGTCGAAACTGGTCAGAAAGGCTGGTTTAGGGTAGTAGTGGCCGAACAGGTTCCCGTTCCAGGTAAATCAGAAATGATATTGATAGGAAAGATGCTAGGTTGGCAAGGTCGAAAAGGTGATATTGGTATTCTGGAAACCTCAGACGGCTTCTTGAAGTCGAACAGAGGTATGGTAGCTAGTACACTTCTTCAAGCTGGAGACTATGTCCCTATAAGATATGCGAATTTTTCAAATGAATCGACGACAATATATCCAGGCACAAATATAGCCTTTTTTAGTCCAGTTCAAGTGATTAAGAATTATTGATAAGCCACACGAAGAGCATAGTAGACATATTCCTAAGCATCTGACCGACCTCTATGAAAGATCGACAATTGGAATGTCATCGTCTCAAAAGAAACAAGTAGCAAAGCTATTGTCGAACTATGGAGACACATTCTCTATGACAGACAATGACTTGGGTAGGACAGGCATTATAAAACACAAAAATCCAACCTGGGATTATAGGTCCATAAAATTGCCCATGTACAGAGTTCCAGTACACTTGCAAGATGAAGTTGATAGGCAGATAGAGGAAATGCTTGACTATGGTATCATACAGCCATCAACTAGTCCCTGGGCAAGTGGTGTAGTTCTTGTCAAAAAAGAAAGATGGGACAAGGCGTTTTGTGTAGACTACAGACGCCTAAACAACTCTACAATAAAAGATGGCTATCCGCTTCCCGGGATAGACGAATCTCTCGACAAACTTGCCGGTTCAAAATGTTTTTCCTGTCTAGATTTAAGTGTTCAGGATATTGGCAAGTTGAAGGCGATGCAGAAGACAAAGTCAAATACGAAAGACCGGTGGTGACATCATGTATTCACAGTTCACACTTCAAACTTCAAACATATTAAGTCTGAAGTGGGAAGTATGAAATGTGAATTATGAGACCCGTGGTGACTTCTTATATTCACAGTACATAATGAAACCAAATTAAATATGAAGTTTGAAGTGTGAAGTTGGAAGTTTGAAGTGTGAAGTTGGAAGTGTGAAGTTGGAAGTTTGAAGTGTGAAGTTGGAAGTATGAAGTGTGAAGTCGGAAGTTGGAAGTTTGAAGTGTGAAGTTGGAAGTATGAAGTGTGAAGTGTGAAGTTGGAAGTATGAAGTGTGAAGTCGGAAGTTGGAAGTTTGAAGTGTGAAGTTGGAAGTTGGAAGTTTGAAGTGTGAAGTTTGAAGTGTGAAGTGTGAAGTTGGAAGTATGAATTGTGAAGTGTGAAGTTGGAAGTATGAAGTGTGAAGTTGGAAGTTGGAAGTTTGAAGTGTGAAGTTGGAAGTATGAAGTGTGAAGCTGGAAGTCGGAAGTGTGAAGTTGGAAGTATGAAGTGTGAAGTTGGAAGTATGAAGTGTGAAGTGTGAAGTTGGAAGTTTGAAGTGTGAAGTTGGAAGTATGAAGTGTGAAGTTGGAAGTATGAAGTGTGAAGTTGGAAGTATGAAGTGTGAAGTCGGAAGTTGGAAGTTGGAAGTGTGAATTTAGAAGTATGAAGTGTGAAGTGTGAAGTTGGAAGTCGGAAGTGTGAAGTTGGAAGTATGAAGTGTGAAGTGTGAAGTTGGAAGTATGAAGTGTGAAGTTGAAAGTATGAAGTGTGAAGTTGGAAGTATGAAGTGTGAAGTTGGAAGTATGAAGTGTGAAGTTGGAAGTATGAAGTGTGAAGTGTGAATTTGGAAGTATGAAGTGTGAAGTTGGAAGTATGAAGTGTGAAGTTGGAAGTATGAAGTGTGAAGTGTGAAGTTGGAAGTATGAAATGTGAAGTGTGAAGTTGGAAGTTTGAAGTGTGAAGTTGGAAGTATGAAGTGTGAAGTTGGAAGTATGAAGTGTGAAGTTGGAAGTATGAAGTGTGAAGTGTGAATTTGGAAGTATGAAGTGTGAAGTTGGAAGTATGAAGTGTGAAGTTGGAAGTATGAAGTGTGAAGTGTGAAGTTGGAAGTATGAAATGTGAAGTGTGAAGTTGGAAGTTTGAAGTGTGAAGTTGGAAGTATGAAGTGTGAAGTGTGAAGTTGGAAGTCGGAAGTGTGAAGTTGGAAGTATGAAGTGTGAAGTTGGAAGTATGAAGTGTGAAGTTGGAAGTATGAAGTGTGAAGTTGGAAGTATGAAGTGTGAAGTTGGAAGTATGAAGTTGGAAGTTGGAAGTATGAAGTGTGAAGTTGGAAGTATGAAGTTGGAAGTATGAAGTGTGAAGTGTGAAGTATGAAGTGTGAAGTTGGAAGTATGAAGTGTGAAGTTGGAAGTATGAAGTGTGAAGTGTGAAGTTGGAAGTATGAAGTTGGAAGTATGAAGTGTGAAGTTGGAAGTATGAAGTGTGAAGTGTGAAGTTGGAAGTTTGAAGTTGGAAGTTTGAAATGTGAACTCGGAAGTATTAAATGTCACGTGATTCAACGTCATTGTCACGTCATATTGTTGTTCAAGATTAGCGGAGGAAGTAATGTTCGTTTCTTTGTTTAGAAAATGACTGCTGTGGTTTCTCAAAAACAAAATGGAATATCTGGTTCGTATTATTTGCTTTAAAATTCGTATCAAAACTTTAAAATATCTTTTCGTAAATAAGTTTGTAAGAATATAACTTCGATTTTATGTTTAATATTCTTGTATAATTGCTTTATGTGTATTAGTTATAAAATATGCTAAAATCCGTCAAGTAGTAATATTCAATAAAGTAAATTTCATCTTTTTACAGAAAATATATAGATCGAATGGCATTACATGTTATGCAGGAATCTTGATTCATAATCCGCTTTAATTTGCTTTAACAAACCAATGTTTTTCTTGTGGGATTTCCCACACACAAAATGATATGTTGACTGAAGGGCCAGTATTTAGCTAGTGCTTTGTCTGTGCGTCCGACTGTCCGTCTGTCCGTGCGAATAAATGTCTCAACAACTTCTAGGCCAAAATGTCTAAAATGTCAATTATGAGTGTTTGCCATTTTTTTCTACGATTTTCCAACTTCTACTGCTAGGTACAAGTCCAAAAACCCTTTAGCCAAGGTTCCTTTTTTAGATCCTCATTGCTTGACTGATAATGCTTATTGTTACAGCATGTTACTGGCCATAGATAAAATAAACACCGGATCCCAGTTGATGGCTTATCAGGGACTGTATTGTGTTTCACAATTCATTTTACAATTTGCAAAGAGATTTAAAAAGACTGATGCATATTATTTTTGAATTATCCATTCGAAGCCTATGTTGTTGTCTCTTATAAAATATTGTGGTTCCAAATACCGGGGATCGAGCCCTGGACCTTATGATTGAGGAGCTGGCGTGCTTCAAACTTTGCCATGGCCAAGGTGAGAATTCCAAACAAGACATTCTTTTGTTCACAAGTTCAACAAGAATTCCACAATAAATCATTTGTAAATTTTCTAGAAAAAACACACTGAAATTCCCTTGTACATCATTTCTAGAATTTCTTTAACCCATTAAAAGATGATAAAATTTTGACTGGTTCAAATTCCAAGTAGTTGCAGACTACATTTTATAGTTGAAATTTTGAAAATATTTATTTACTTCATTTTTTTAGAATAGAAAACATGTGGAATGAATTCCTTGTAACAAACAAATGCTTCATTTTCCACAATGTTTTCCAAAGCTTTTTTTCTTGAGGGGCCTAAAAAGCGGGATAGAATTGGAATGGGTTACAAATTGCTCTCGTATATTTTTCTATGCAGAAATCATTTTATAGGAGTTTAGAACAGTTCCTTTGAAGAGCCCTATAGAATCATTCCAGATATATGAAGAATTCTTCTAGACCACTTCGCAAGGGTTATTTTTAACAAATAAGTTTTATCACACTTTCGGTCTAATTGTTCTCCAACTTTCAAGATGAAAACTTTTGTACTTAATGATGAAAATCGTGGGGTCACATCATATCCAGTGAAAAGGATATTTAACCCATTAAACCAATAGATAAATTTAGACTGGTTCAAACTGAAGAAGTTGCAGGCAACAATTAAAAGTAATTGAAATTTAGACTTTTCAACATTCTAGTCAGAAAACATTTTGTGAAATGAAAAAAATGCTTGTTACAAAGCAATTTCTTCATTTTACACAAATTTTCCAAATTGGTTGATCTTTGTGGGTTTCAAAAAGCGTCATTGTATGGGAATGGGTTAAGGAAACCGTTTCCGTATTACATTGAAATGTCGCAACCTTAGCCCAATTTAGAGGAAAGAATATAGTCGCGAGGAAGTCCTATTTCGCATGTGTAGCAGCATTCTGATAATTTGTAAAACGAGTTTTTTATCATCCTTGAATGTTGTCCGTTGTCATTGACCCATTTCCATTTTGAATCACCGGGAATAGGTCCAAATTGTTAACAGTAATACTGGGGGCTTAGGTGTAAAATTTCAAACACAAATAATTCGTTTTTCAATATTTTGGACACCTAGGGCAGAGCCATCTTTTATTCTAGAGACATAAATTTGGTTGAATTGGTTTTAACGCCACTTTTAACAGTATTTCAGTCATATCGCGGTGGCTGGAACACACAACCATGGATTCCTGGTATTTCTCACACCAGTACTACTACAACATCCTCTCCGAGCCTCCAGCTGCTCATCCCATGTAGGTTTACGATTATCCACCCATTGGTGGGAGACAAATATCGGAGAAAATATTCGCCGCGGCCGGGAATCGAACCCGGGACCCTAAGGTTCGGAGTCCTACTCGCTACCACTTCGCTATGGCCGCGGCTTGGTATACTTTAATCTAGTAATGCGAAATACAAATGTCCTAGGCCTTTAGGATGACAAGCCTTTTGGACTTGCTCTAATTAAGCGTTTCTCAAAAGTCTGGACTAAAACTATATCTATAACTAAAAAATATAAGGAGTAGAGTTATGGTTCATGTGTACTGCATTTCCCCTGGATGAGATCTATCTACCTATGAAGTTATGTGATTCCAACTGACTAATATTTTAAGTTATGATCTGGACAAAAGTTAAATTCGAAAATTAACAAGGGCAATAACTACAATTATATGAGGCGCGCAGTTATAGTTCATGTGCACTGCACTTCACTTTGGTGTAATCTATTTATGTGTGAACTTTCGTGCTTTACTACTACTTGAGTTATGCTCTGGACAAAAATCAATTCCAAAATCATCAACAGGCAATAACTCCAAAAATATGAGAGACAGAGTTAATGTTCTTGTGCACTGCTCTTCTCCTTGGTCAGATTTATCTACCTGTGAAGTTTCATGACTTAGATTCAATTCTTTTTGAGTTTTGCTCCGAAAAAATCAGTCTACGGACTAACCGACAGGTGCAATGCAATTCGAAGGAGGGGCTTGGGGGCAAAATACAAGAGGACCATCATGATCCTGAATCGCTGACCTGAGTCATCTGTTAGTTAAAGTACTTTTTTGGTATAAAGAATTTGCAACTGGAGCCAAATAAGTTGCAACTGGAGCAAAATAATTTTAAAAGTAACATTTGATACTGTTTCTCACACGAAAGGTATAATTTTCAGAAAGTTTGTACAAAACTGTCTATTTATAGTAAGTAACAAATACATACATAAATGCCGTAGGCCTCATAGTTTAGGAGAAGACCTTTGAACTTGCTCTTATATGAAACCCAAAGGCAATGCTTCTTTAAAATCTTTGGGGATAATCAAACAAAAATTGTAGATAACTATCCCGTAATGTAACTTACTTAAATTGAGAGCCACATATGTAACTCTTGTTTCTAAACGTTAGCGCGTTATTCAAACACTTTGAAAGAGGATGAAATCAATAAAAGTGATATAGGCAGTTTAAAGAATAATTACCAATAAAACAAATATTTCTCATTTCAGGCTTTTATACTTTGTGTGGTTACTATTACCGGTAAAACTTCTGCTGTACACCCTGTTAATGAAGAAGGTGTGCAAACTTTGCAACTTGACTTGATTAAATATTATTTTGAATTGGGTTATAAATACAAAGAGATTTTGGCTTCCCTTATATGTATACATGGCATAAAGATAAGCTATAGACATCTAAAAAGATTGATACAGAAATTAAACCTGTATAGAAAGGTTCCCGAATCACATATTGACTTAATTATTGGTGCTATTTTGAAAGAGCTGTCCGGAAGTGGTAGATGTATAGGTTACAAATCAATGTGGAAACGATTAAGACTCTGTCATGGACTACATGTCCATAGATCAACAGTATTACGGCTACTTTGGATAGCAGATCCAGAGGGCATGGAAAGGAGGAAGGCAAAGAGATTACTTCGTCGTAAATATAAGTGCCCTGGACCTGATTTTGTGTGGCATGTCGATGGCTACGATAAAATCAAACGTTTTGGATTCGCTATTCATGGCGCAGTTGATGGGTTTAGTAGGAAGATTCTTTGGCTGGAAGTTGGTCAAAGTAACAATGATCCAAAGATAATATCTCGCCATTATCTACAGACCGTAAAAAGACACGGTTGTAAGATCCCGACGATAGTGAGAAGTGATTTAGGTACTGAAAATACCACAATCAGACAGTTGCAAATATACTTTCGTTATAATCACAATGATGCCCATTCTGCAGAACGAAGCTTCATTTTAGGAAAAAGCACATCGAATCAAAGGATAGAATCTATGTGGAGCTTCTTAAGGCGACAATGCCTTGACTTTTGGATAACATTTTTCAAAGATCTTCAAGAAACAAATGTCTTTAATGACGGAGATATTTTTCACAGACAATGTTTAATCTACTGTTTTACACCTGTTATTAGATCAGAATTGATAAAATTTGTTAATGAGTGGAATGTACATGACATATCTGGATGTCGGTCGGATGGGCCTAAGGGAAAGCCTGATATCATGTATACACTACCGCAATTGTATAACACGGAAAGTCATAGTCATGTCGTTAGCGAAGATGAAGTAAATGTATGCATTCAGATGTATTCAAAATCTGAAAATCCAGGAGGATGCCTTCCAGAATTTTACAGATTGTTCCAGCTTCTTGTCCCCGTTCTACCAACATCGGCAGAGGAAGCCTTCGATGTGTACATTGACCTTTTAGGTCGACTTCCGGAACTATTGAGTTAAATATTAAAATTGAATGACGGCAATTTTTTCTTCGCTTAAAGCGGCTCTTGAACAGATTTTTCATGAAAATCTGATAAAGCGAAGTTATCTGATTTTCCAATAGTTAATCATGTCATTTTCATGTTCTTCCTTAGTGAATTCACTATAAGTTAATTTGAATGTGATATATTTATGTCCCCACCCCTTTATTTAAAAAATCAATGAACAGTCATTTTCATTACAAAATCAGCTTAATCCCCTTCTTTTAAAAATCTGAAAGTATTACTGTTAGAAATATGAAAATCTAGAGCCAAAAGTTTCTTCCATAATCTGTGCAAGAGCCGCTTAAAAGTTTCATGAAAGAAAAGTCAATATATAACTATTTTCACGTTCATCGTTAGCTTTATGAAGGGTAAAATATAAGTTCGAGAGTTAGTCGTCTTAGCTTTACCCTATCTATAGCATCTGTTAGGAAGCATAAACGAAAGGAAAAGTTGTGCGTAAAACGACTTGCTCGTACTTTTTCTACGTTGTAAGATTGTACGGAAGATTCTCATTTCAAGAGGTCGAATAAGTGACACAAGTTTGCGATTTCATTTTCATGATTTCTTGTTAAATAACTAGATTTGTCACTGCAGGTGTTATTATGATCCTTAAAGCCTGATAACTTGTTTATTTTTCATATCATCCTCATGTTTAATGTAAGTATAATTACTGGGTAAATTTAAAGTGATTTTTATGTTTAGACACCAAAAAACTAGCCATGTGTCCCTCGAACGGCACTTCTGACTGGAATGGTACAATTTTCAATTAACAGGCTTATTCAGTGAAATCCCCCGAGCTTATACCAAATGTTAACATACATATTTGATATTTGTCATAATCACAAAAATGTTATACCTACATGAAAGTAGCTGAGACAACAAAACTGATGAAAAAAAAATCATTCAACAATTACAATTAAGTTATTTGCACAATTTTGAATAATGATATAAGCTTTACATAAAGTTTCATTGAAATCGGACAAAATACATGTAGTTTTACGAAAAAGCATCTACAAAACAGCGAAACTACTGAAAGACAGGCAGATCATCAGAAACACAACCTGGCTTCTATATAACCCCAAACGTGTGTGTGTGCGAGCGTCTGTGTTTGTTAGTCGGTTTTTTTTGTTGTTGTTGTTTTTTTTAAGTGGTGGTGTAGCTGCTTCAATGGCGCATTTGATAATTTTGAAATCCCAACTCAAGGAAGCAAAAATTGTTAAATAAAAAGGTTGAAATTTAAGCTAATTTCTGTTATAGTTGCATTTTTTCGTAGCCCAAAATTTGGATAGTGAATGCTTGTGAAATAAAAACAACCTAAGTTCAATCTGTTAAGAATCGCAGTGGTTTACTCAACTCGGATTTAAACCAATTTTGAAAAACATTTTAAGGGCTGAAGGTTCAGAATGTCGCCATGATCCAGATGGGATTATTATTTGATTATTCATAACGATTGGGAATGAATTCGAGTAATATTTTCGAATTTAAACACAAATATCACAGATGTTTTACATGTAAACATGAACATATCGTCGTTGTCGTTCTTAAGCCGCGTAACTACAGCTTGAATTAAGCTGTAGTTACGCGGTTTTAGAACTACAAATAAAGCCTGTAGTTACGCGTTTTTAGAACGACAACGACGATATATATCTTTTACTATCCTGTTTTGCAAAACATTTTGGGACGATTAATCAAGAAAAAATTGAAGTAAACACGTTTCTATCAAATCTCGTAAGGCAACATAAATTGCATTTTGATTTAAAATTTTGTAGAGGAATGACAGAATATTAGACTTGTCTGAATTGAAAGCAGCTGCAAACAAAATTTCTAAGTGTGCAAATTAAAAAAAACTTTTTATTTCAGAAAGGAAATATAGTTTGAAAAGGATATTCTGTTTGTTTGAGATAGTTTCTCCTTTTCCGACATTTGTTATATTTAAAGGATGGAATGAGTTGGAATGGACGACCAGGACCATAACATAATGCGGCCCTTCGGACGTACAGCTAGCTCAAGAGGAGCATTTGTGATCACCCTGTGTCAATTATTATTTTTTTTTCTTCTATACAACCATTTGGCAATTTTCAACCAAAGTTGCTGATGAAACTCGTATGTTACGTTTATAAATACAGAGACAATTGCCCACTTGCATACTTTATATATACACGTATTGAAAGATTTGGATATTGATGAAGGTTTCCTTCTAAAACTAATGTGTTTCAAATTTAAAAATCTGAAATAAACTGTATCTAAATATTTTTGCGGGTATTTAAATGATAATATGTCTTTTGCTTCAATACAAACAAACGAAATACGTTAAAACAAAACTGATCTTATTATTTTTTTTTTTTGCGAAATTTCATTCCCACGCATCAGTAGATAATGGATATTTTGTCCGTCTGTCCAATCGTAAAGTTGTTCATCAGTAATAAAGAACTCTTTTTGTCACAAAATTAGCTAGAATGGCAAAGAAAGAACAATGAAATCGGTTTAACTTTCTCTGTTTTACACAGTTTTACACTTATCCCTTTCCATTGTTTCATTTAACATAGACCTACAAGGTTGCAAACAATTGTTGAACATGAAATGGTCATTCTATCCCACTTTACGTTTGCTTCTTAATCAATCCCGATTGGCCTAAGCTCGAACTGTTATCGTTTTCCAAACATATTTTCTTAGGAAAGTAATCTGCATCCATACAACATAATGTAGGATGACCACCATCGTGTTTCGAAATCCACTATTTCCATTTGAGATGCTCGTGAAATAGGGTTAAAGAACCTAACAGTAAATTAGCCTTAGGCAGGGATTATCTAGCACCTTACCTGTATTATTTTTACCGGTATTTTCAAATGTGGGAGAATCGGGGGAAAACCTCGCGAGTAGGCTGTAGGCACTTGGCTGATCAAATAAGATAGATTCTTGTAGGGGAGACCAATTCATGTAAGTTCTGTGTTAATGCGTCCTTTTACAAACCCAAAATTGTTTGGGTCATGCATTTAGGTGCTATTTTCTTAACAATTGATTTCATATCACAAAGGTTACTGAATAAATCATAGATTATCTGAAGTGGATTGTGTTTTGAAATTTGAATAATTGTACCACAATCAATAGACATGATGACATCAGAACATAATATTTCTTCGTGTTGTAAAGCAAGCTCTGGAAAGCAGTTTTTCAATTATCTTAGCAAATAAAGAGAACTAAATTAAATGGGTAGAAAGTTACTTCTTGTTGAGTAAGTGTAGATGATTTTTCTTTTCAGAAGGTACTTTCAGGGCTTTGGTTATATAAATTCATTGTATAAATTCATTGAACTTCACATCCCAAATGAAATTCGAAATGCAATGCATCATTTATGGACTTGTCAAAAAAAAAAAAAAAAAAAAAAAAACCAAATGAAACAAATAAACAAGCTTCAATCCAGATAAAAATGATTGTAAATATCATCAAGGAAAAGCTAATGATTGGTCGAACATTTTGAGTACGGATGACGTGTCGAAAATAATTTTTGTCTACTTCATAAGAGGATATTACTAATATCAGTGGGTATCTTTAGAAAATTTTACTATAAAGTGGAATATATTTCAAACATTTGTTTGCTTACATTGCATGCTACGCGAGAATGACAGAAAATTCGTGAAAGCGTTCCGATTCGAAAATTGATTCGACTCAGTTTTTGGAAAGCAGGGTAGTAAAAACACAAGTTTTGTACAAGAGAAATATTTTTCTAACTTTAACTTTGAAACAGAAAAAGAAATTGGAGTAAGAAGCTGAGCTCTTCAGAAAACCATGACCTTTTCATCCACCTGGACCGCACGTCAAATCGGCCCATCGATATCGAGGATAGGTCATTCATCTGGGATATTACCATCGTCTCAAGCATTAATTCCTTAACATCGTCATAAATTATTCCGTATCGATTGTCTCGAATTAAAAAAAAATCGGTTTTAAATCAGGAATCAACATTCTTGTTTCATTTTACGACAGGATATCGACCAGTGCGCATACGTAGTACACCAAAAACCTGCATTGAGTAGGTTATTTGGCGCTGTTAGGTCCGACATATAAGATATGAAATCACTAATAACTCAAATAGAGAATAGTGCATAAATTGATGATACCATAAATGACAGATTATAAAAACTTTTGCTCAAAAATGCCAAAAAGAAGTGAATATCAATGATACAATTTCCTACGGACCCATTTTCTATGTACGGCGACGTGTGGCCCATTCCAGATTTAATTCATGGAAATACAGAATTCTTGGTCCTTTCAAATTTATGGTCTTTTAATCAAAGCCGACGATCTAATTATTGGAGTAATTTACCATAAATCTGTATCGAAACCTTTCAAATTGAAAACATCTTATAAAAGAGTGTCCAAAATGTTATAATTTGGCCTGATAACACAGAATGGCCCTATTTTAGACAAGAGGCCAATAGCGCCTTATCGGTCATCTGAATCCAAAGAGCACAAATATATATATATAGTCCATCAGAAATACTACATACCAAATCTCTAGGCCTTTCTGTGTTAGAGAAGACGATTTTTCTAAGTTTTCACTATACAAGCCCATGTTAAACTTGTGACACGAGGAAATAGGCTAATTTTTACCCTGAGGCCATAATTTATACAATCTTGATTGAGATCCATGAGATGCTTTGTACCAAATATCAAAGCTGTAAGTGCTTTAGTTTGGGAAAAGAAGATTTTTTAAAGTTTTCACCATGCAGCCCTATGGAAAACTTGTGACGTCCAGGGATGGGCTAATTATAACCATGGGGGCCATAATTTAACCAATCTTGATAGAGGTCCATAAGATGATGCTACATTACAAAAATTAAAGCTGTAGGTCTTATGATTTGGTAGGAAAATATTTTCAAGTTGTTTATACCTCCACACCTTTGCACCCCCCCCCCGCGCAGCCATTTCTTGACAGATTTTTTTTTTCTTGTTTAAAACTTTATAGTCCTTGCCCTAAAGACTCTTAATACCAAATGTGAATCCAATCCAACCGATTCATGACAAGAAGATTTTTAAAGATTTACTCATTTTGGCCCCTTATGAAGCCCCCGGGTGAGTTGTCTCCATGACATGTACAAATCTGGAGCGCCTTCTCATTTGGATGCTTCCTGCCAAGTTTGGTTGAAATCCGTCCAAGGGTTCTTAAGAAGTTGAAAATGTAAAAAATTAACGCATGACGGACGAACGAAACACGATCCCAATAGGTCACCATAACCTTCAGTAAGGTGACCTAAAAAGATACTGTCAGAGTCGTGAATCGTCCCAGGCCATTAGTGAGAAAGATCGTGCGAGGACAATGAGTAGCTTCATACCTTCGGTCTGCCATTTCCTACACCAAAATGGGAATATCACTCTACTATGCAAACAGGGACGTCCACCCTCAACACTTAAAAGCTTAAATTAAAGAATGATTTTTCTATGTCTCATAAGCCTGTGCTTAAATGCCTCTATTTCAAAATTTCATTCATAAATTTCAAAAGGGTCACCCTAGCAAAATTCCTGCCATGATTGGCCCAAATGGGCTGAGTGGATTAGAAGAAGACTTTTGAAGAATCATTTCATGATTTATGCAAGTCTAATAAGCCTAGCCTGAGCAGGATCCATTTTTTTCGTGAATCAAAATTGCATGAACAAGTTTTGAAAAAAGATTAACAAGGAACATTTCTGCCAAGTTCGATTGAAATTGACTCAATGTTTACAGAGGAGAAGATTTACATCATTTCTCATAAATCTACAAAGTTCAACCCCCTGACACACCCACATTTTTTCTCGAATCAAAATTTAACAATCAAGTTTTGAAAAGGGCCATGAAAGGAACAATTTTTGACAAATTTGGTCCAAATTGACCGAATGGTTTAGGATGAGAATATTTTTTAGAGAATTATTTCTTTGTTTCTATACGTCTAATAAGCCTGACCCTGCCAAACCCCCATTTTTTCGCAAATCAAAATTTCACAAACAGGTTTGGCATAATTTAAAAAAAACATAGAACAAAACCATCCACTTATGCTACATACCAAGTATGAATGCCCTAGGTCATATTGTTAAAGAGAAAAAAAAAATGAGTTTGCTCTAATTGAGCAGTTTTCAAACTTTGGTCCTCAGGGCAGGAACATTTTGACCCCAAAGGTATTTTTTGCAAACTTGGTGGAAAACCATGAGATTAAGCTTCTTATGAAATATAAATTTCCTTGGCCTTGTAGTTTCTTAAAAAAAATCCAAGACTTATTAAAATTTCCTATTTTCAAATGCCACGTCAACCAGAGATTTTCACAGAATGAAATTCTTTAAACAATGTTTGTATAGTTTCTCCAACAGAACATCCCTGCAATGTTTCAACTTCATTGACCTACTGGTTTTTAAAGAAATTGTCGAAGGACAGACGGACAATGACCAATCACAATAGCTCACCTTGAACTTTGTGTTCAGGTGATCTTAAAAAACAACAACAGACAAATGGAACAGACAAATGATGAGCAACTATCCCAATAGATCACCTCCACTACTTTGTCAACTTCTAAATCATGCAAAAAGTGCTATGGTTCTAGGGACTTTCACTTCTTTTCATAGAGATCAGTCTACCTATTAGGTTTCATGTTGGCTTATCTTATAAGTATGTATTGTAATTGAGTAAATATTTTGGGATACACGAAAATACAATGCTGCAACAACGTGCTATCTGTTTGGGGGTTCATAATAAAATCATACAATGGTATAAACTTGACAAAGTATTTATTGAATTACTTCTAATAAACAAAATATAACAAAACTAAAAGATCAACAAAACTTTTTTAACTCCGTCGCAACTGAATGAATTAACGATTTCTATCGGAGAGGCCCCTAAACGTAACAAAATAAACAAATGAGACTTTACATTCTCAAGTACCAATTGTAATGAACATGGACATATGGCAAATCACAATACTCCATCCCAAAACTCCATTCACTTGGTGCTGAAAGGAGCTAAAGAAAAAGCCCTATCAAAAATTCCCATGCCAAGGGTCTATCCCTTCTTGCAAATCTGGACGAACTTATCTGGTGCATACTATGACTCATCTGCTATGATAATATACATAACAATTAGTGATGCAATACAGGAGTCGACAACATATTAAATAAAGGTATTTTGTATAGTTACTCTTTTCCCAAACAAGACCTGGTTTTGACATCCATAAGAGTAAGCTTAGGGAAACATTGAGAGACAAGACAAAAATACTAATACTTAACATTTTCTCTGTTTTCTTCAATATTTGCTGTACTTTAATGTTCACCATTTCTCTATTAAATAACATTTGTCGTCTACAGGAGCTTTTAATTTGGCATAGTCTAAATTTTTGCTGTTTTGGAAAGGGTTAACCAAATTTGGACAAATAAGGGAAGACAAGATTGAGAAGAAAATAAATAAAAGAATATTACTGACTGTTTTGACATCTCTAGTAGAAAATGCTTTAAAAATCAGAAGAAAATGCCAATAAGCAGCAACTTTTCCCTTTCTTTAACATTATGTAATAATGCAAGGTTAAAAACAACAAAGGGCAATAACTCGAAAAGGTTGTGGCAGAGTAAAGGTTCTTGTACATGACACTTTTTCAAACTGTGATGTACAAGTGTATAAAGTTTGAAATTGCTAGCACTTATGGTTTAGGAGATATGGTCTGGACAAAAATGTAAAGTTTATATCAACAAAGTGCTATTACTCAAACAATAGGCGTGGTTGAGTAACAATTCTTGTACATGACAGTTCTCCACATTGTCATCTATAAGTGTATAAAGTTTGAAGCACTTATGATATAGGAGATATTTTCTGGACAAAAATGATAAGGTTAAAAACAACAAAGGGCCATAACTCAAAAAATGGGCATGTCAGAGTAACAGTTCTTGTGCATGACACTTCTCCACATTGTGATCTATAAAAGATCCTTATAATGGTACACTCATTCTGTGAAAGTTTGAAGAGAATCCAAAGAACACTGTGGATGCTAAATTGTTAAAGAGGATTTTTAATAGATTTTTAAATCTAATTTTCATGAAGGCCCCTTGTCTTGTGATTCTTGACAGATTGGTTCCAATTATGAAAGGCACAATCCTTATGAAAGTACATGTGCAACCATTCTGTGAAAGTTTGAGAATCTGATGAAAACTGAGGACTCTAGAGTGTTAATGAGTATTTTTTATTATATTTTTGTTAGGCCGATTATCCTGCGTGTCTTGACAGATCAGACGCAATCTCAAAACTAAAAATCCTTATGATAGATATATCATTCTAAGATAATTTGAAGGGAATTGGATGAAAACTGTAGACTCTAGAGTGTTAACCAGGACTTTTTAATTAAATGTTCATTCGGCCCCTTTTTCTATGTTTCTTATTGGATCTGACACAATTTTTTAAGCAAGGTTCATTTTGATGGTACAATCATTCTATGAAAGTTTGAAGAAAATCTGGTGAAAACTGTTGACTCTAGAGTGTTAATAAGCAAAAGATTAGGGACTGATGGACAGATGTGGGACGGGAATCATGCCATCTAGATAGCTTTTCTGGCCTTCGGCCTGGACAGCTAAAAACCAGAGCTATCACTTAATGTGATAATTAACTCCCCCATCCCCTTGCCAGCATTTTGTAACAAAAACAATCCTTATCACATAAAGCAAAATAGTTCAGGAAAAAAGTTGGTTATAAGGTAATAAAAGAGGATTATGATGGTCATAAATCGCTCACCTGAACATCTGCTGTTAAACTACGGAGATTCCACAGGCACAATTTCTCAGAACATAGAACATCATCTAGTAATGCTAAATAGCAAAAATGCCTTAGGCTTTATACTTAAACTATTGGGTTATGCTACATTACAAATAAGAATGCTTAAGGGCTTAAAGTATTAAAGAAGATTTTTTTAACTTGCTCATTATGAGTGAGACTCCCATCTTTGGACCCCTGTTGCAGGGCAGTTTTTGACCCCGGGGGCATAATTTATGTAATAAATTTTGTAATAACATACTACAAAACCATCTTGTAGTGTTACACACTAAATATGAATGTCATAGGCAATATAGTCAAGGAGGAGGAGTAACTTTTGAACTTGCCCCAATTGAGTGTTTTTCCCAACTTTGGACCCCTTGGGCAGCCATTTTTGACCCAAGGGGGAATTTATAAAAAACTTGGTAGAGAATCATGATTATGCTTTATATGAAATATAAATATCCTTGGCCTTGTAGTTTCATTAAAAAGATTTAGGAAGATTTACTAAAACTTCCAATTTTCAAATGTTTTTCAGGGGATAAATTCTATTAACAACTATTGTAGAGCTTCACTCAAGGAACATTCAAGCAAAGTTTAAGCTCGATTGGTCCACTGGTTTTGGAGGGGAATATTTTTAAAGAAATTGTGGACGGATGGACAGACAGATGGATGACGGACAACAACCTATCAGAATAGCTCACCTTGCAAATTGTGCTCAGGTGAGCTAACAAGAGCAAAGTGTGTAAGTTTGATTTCAGACCATGCAATGCTATGGGATTAATGTTCCAGTAAGCAATAGTTCAGTACAAGTTACAAGATCAGAAGGAGATAATAAGTGAATTAATGATAGTAAGTTCATCAAAATTGCTCCTGCAAATTTTGAATGTACACAACTTCTTGAGCAGTACTTAACATACTGTAATAATAATGGTATGAACAACAATGATTCAGAAATTATTACAATTTAAAGGGGAGATAATAAGGGAAACAATCATAATAGCATATTCAAATTTGATATAAGTGCACACAAAACTACAGGCAACAATAAATCAGTTGAATTTACACAGATTCAAGGGAGATAACTCATCAAACCAGTATTGTCATGAAAACTGTTCATGCAAACTTTTCTAGTCACAGCTACATTGTTGTTGAGTTGAGTTCAGTGTATGCCAAACTGCAGGTGCATTGATATGCACGACAATAATTCAGTCAAATTCAGAAGACAAATTGGAGATAATTCAGCATCAAAAATTTGCAAAAAGTATTTCTTTTTTTTTGCCAGGGCACATCCTGTTTCAAAACAGTGTAAGATGTAGTACTGTAGGAGAATTCGTAACACAGACATTAATCAGGGTAGGCTCTTGCTTGAAAAAAGTTGTCGCCATCACTTTTGCCAAATTAAAAAAGTTGGGGCCAAATGGAAGACAGTTGGGGCCAAATTTAGGAGGAGTTGGTGCCAAAGTCCAATAATTCTTAACTGCACATCTGTAACGGTTCCAGGGGAGGTAATTTGTAGTGATTATGCAAATGAGGGAACTGTCAGAAAGTCAAGTGACTATTTGGAGTTATATATAGACAAGGTCGACCCATTTAGGGTTGAGGATCCTTTTCTCTGAATGGATAGGCTTTGTCTACGAGCTCGGAACGTTACACATCTATTTTCTTAATGTATATGTTGTAAAATAAACAATCTGTACATTAAACTGGTTGTAAACAAGGTCATTTATTTTTCATTTTGAATTATATGAATGTGGCTAATTCATACACCTAACATGGTTTTAGTCCTGTTCAATCAGAGCTTTCAGTACTTTGATTAAGAAATCAAGTCTTTGATGAGATAGAGAGATGGAAATGATAATAAGCTATATAAAGATTTCTTGATTGATTGAATTGGGTTTAACGCCACTTTTCACAGTATTTCAGTTATATCATGGCGGCTGGAGCACAAAAATATTATTTTGAAAATAAACATCAGTCATCTGTAATTCAAAAATAAAAATGATTTAAGACATTCTTGGGTACTAAAGAACCAAAAAAAAAGATCTGAATGCTTTTGGGATAGTGAAAGTCAATTTCTACCAAATTTTGACACACTACCATTGTTTCTATCAATTGTTTATCAGAATATCCATCATATAACTCGTGAATGCAGATTTAGAGTATTAGGAATCGCAGTAGTGGTGCCGAGGTTAGAAACTGACTGAAACTGTCATTAGAAATATAGATATGACTAAATAAAGTAAGGATTGGAATTTGTTTTTATCAGGAATAGACAAATGTGCTAGTTTGGTATCACTTTCCTCAAAAGAGAGCCAACAAACTGGAGAAATAAAAAACTGATAGCCGTAAATACAACTCCAAGGGTAAATACTTCAACAAAAAATGATAGTTTGGCCATGAAAATTTCACATACACAACTTAACCCATTCCAACACAGCAACATTTTAGACTGGTCCAAATTGAAAGAAGCTGCAGACGACAATTTCAAGTTGATGAAATTTTGAATTTTTTAGTCTTTTTGGATAGAAAACATTGTGGCTAATGAAGAAATTGCTTGATACAAGCAATTTCTTCATTTTCCACAATGTTTTCCAAACTTTTTTCTCGAGGGGCGTAAAAAGGAGGGATTGAGTTGGAATGGGTTAAATATACTCCTGACAACAGTAATTCAGCAAAATTTACAAATTTAAGGGGAGATAATTCAGTAGCAAATGATAGTGGAGGGGGTATAAAAAAACAACCAAATTTATCAGCTTAAATCTATCATCAATTTCTTAAGTGAATTTGGGCCTGCCTAAAATTTGACTCCTGGTAATGAGAAAATAAGATATGATAGTGCCAACAATGTGAAAAATATAGCAGTTTTTTCGAAAATCAATTGAGGGTGACTCTAGTTCACTGATAGTCGAGATTATAAGATGAATGAAAAAAATCAAGGCATTTAAAAAAGTTAACTATCTAGTTGCAGATTATAAAAGATAATAAATAAGTATTCATCAATCT
This sequence comes from Fragum fragum, assembly GCA_946902895.1. Lineage (NCBI taxonomy): Eukaryota > Metazoa > Mollusca > Bivalvia > Cardiida > Cardiidae > Fragum > Fragum fragum. Next base: position 5,361,212 of record OX336373.1, read on the forward strand.
TAATAGATCAGCTTTGACCATTTTGAGCTCAAGAGACTTAATTAAATGTTAGGCATAAACAAACTCTTTGCCTTGTTAGACACATTTCCATGTTAATAGCTCCTGGAGACTTCGGTCTTTAAATGGCAGTAATAAAACTTTTACATTCTCATACTAGAATTTGTCACAGGAGATGACTTTAAAAATACCCCCGCCAGCGAAAAAAGCGTCATTCAAAACTTCAACATTCAATCAATGTATGTACTTTAAGTTTTGAAGCACAATTTTAGGAGTCCATGACAAAAAACCACTTAAACTAGCCTTGCTTATGAAGAAGTGTCCAAATTCAAAGGGAGGTAGAGTTAGAGTCTAGACTTCATAAAAAAAGAGGCCCATGAGGGCCTGAGACGCTCTACTCGTTATCAAGTTTTCCGTTAAAGAAATCTGATGTTTAAGGAAGTTAATTGCTCAAAGAAGAATGCATAAAGAAAAAAAAAGGGCTTTATCCCCTTTATCATTTTAAGCATCAATCCTCAAGGCCCCTTTTCCCATGTTTCATGACGGATCCACTCCATTTCCAAAAGAAAGTTACCTTATGACCCTACAATCATTCTGTGAATATTTCATCAGAATCTGACAATAATTGTGGACTTTATCACATAAACAGGATTGTTTTGAATGAAAATCAATAAGGCCCCTTTTCCTGTGTTTTCTGATGGATCAATTTCATTCCAAAAGGAACTTTCCTTACAACCCGACAATTGTCCTGTGAAATTTAAAAGACAATTTGATAATGATTGTGATCTTCATCACATACACAAGAATGTTTTGAATGATAATCTGTAAGGCCCCTTTTCCTGTGTTTCGAATGCCACAATTATTCCATGCATCTTTGAAGAGAATCCAATAAAACTGTTGACTTTATCGTGTTAACAAAGATATTAAATTCAAGTTCTCATAAGGCCCCTTTTCCCGTGATGTTTTACTGTTGGTTTTATCATTCTGTGAAAGTTAAAAGTGAATCCAATGAAATATTGGGAATTCATTATGTTTAATAGAATATTTAAAAAAAATCATATGGCCCCTTTTTACATGATACTTGATGGATTGTACCCAGTTCTGAAAGAACCATTTAAGTATTTGTACAATCATTCTGTGAAATTTTGAAGTGAATCCGGTGAAATCAAGGGACATCATTGTGTTAACCAGAATATTTAAGAGAGTTTTTCACAAGGCCCCTTTTTATGTGACCCTTGCCATAGTCAGATCCACTGTCAAAATCAACAATTGGAATGATGGTACAATCAATCTGTTTAATCTGTGGAATTGATTGTGTTAATGAGTTTATAGTGAAATCTTCAGAGGGCCCCTTTTCTCATGATACTTTACAGAACAAGCCAAATTTCAAAAGTAACAATTCTAATGAAGGTACAATCATTCTTTAAAAGTTAAAGAGAATCAATGAAAACAGTGGACTGAATTGTGTCAAGAATTTTTGTAACTAAATTTTCATAAGGCCCCTTTTTCCGTGAAACTTAACAAATCAGACCCAATGTACAAAGGAACAATCCTAATAATATAGTTTGAAGAAAATGATAAAGACTGAGAACTTTATTGTAATAATGATATTTTGTAATAAAATTTTTATAAGGTCCCTTTTCTTGTGTCACTTAACCAATCAGACCTTATTTACAAAGGAACAATCCAAATGATTGTACAATCATTCTATTAAAGTTTGAAGAGATTCTGATAAAGACTGAGGGCATTGTTGTGTTTATGAGGATTTTGTAATGATTTTTCATACAGCTCCTTTTCCTATGATACTAGACAGATCAGGCCCAATTTGGAAAGAAACAATCCTAATGATGGTACAAAGATTCTGTGAAAGTTTGAACAGAATCTGATGAAAACTGCAGACTTTATCTTGGTGTAAAATTTTTGAAATAAAATTTTCACGAGGCTCCTTTTCCTGTGATACTTGAAGGATCAGGTCTCATGTCAGCATCAACAATCGTGATTATTGTACAATGATTCTGTGAAGGTTTGAAGAAAATCTGGACTTGGTTACAAGGATTATAGATAAAATTCTCAAAAGGCCCCTTTTCCCATGATACTAGACAGATCATGCCTAATTTGAAAAGAAAGAATCCTCATGATGGAATAATCATTCTGTGAAAGTTTTAATAGAATATGATGAAAACTGTTGACTTTATTGTGGTACAATGATTTTAAAATTAAATTTCATAATGCTCCTTTTCCTGTGATACTTGATGGATCAGGTCTAATGCAAACATCAACAATCATTATTATTGTACAATTATTCTGTGAATGTTTGAAGAAAATCCGATGAAAGCTCTGGACTTGGTAACAAGGATTTATAAATGAAATTTTTATAAGGCCCCTTTTCCTGTGTTTCTTGACAGTTCAAACCCTGTTATGAAAAGAATGATAGTTATGACCTTCCAATCATTCTGTGAAAGTTTCAACAAAATCTGATCAAAGCTGTGGGCTTCATTGTGTTAACAGGGTTTTTTTAATTGAATTTTCATATAGCCCCTTTTCCCATGTTACTTGATGGATCTGAACCAATTCCAAAGGGAACTCTTCTTACAAAAGTATAATTATTCTGTTTGAGTATAAAGACAACCCCATCTCATCTGTGGACTTACAAGCATTAATTAAGATTTTTTTTAATTGAATTTTCCTAAGGCCCCTTTTCCTATGTTTCTCAATGGATCAAAGCCAATTTGAAAGGAACAGTCCTTATGATGGTACAATCATTATGTGAAAGTTTGAAGTCAATCAGGTGAAATCTAGGGCCATTATGTGTTAACTAAGATTTTTTTATTAAATTTTCATAGGGCCCCTTTTTCCAAGAAACTTGATGGATCAAACCTACTTCCGAAAGGAACAATCCATTTATGTAATAATCATTCTGGGAATGTTTGAAGAGAATTTGTTGAAAACTATGAACTCTATTGTGTTAACGAGGACTTTTTCAATCCAGTTTTTATCAGGCCCCTTTTTCCCATGGTCCTTGAGTGATCATACCAAATTTTGAAAGGAACAATTCTTATGATGGTACAATCATTCTGTGAAACTTTGAAGTCAATCAGATGAAAACTGTGGACTCTAGAGTGTTAACAAAGATCTTTGAATTAAATTTTAATAAGGCCCCTTTTCCTATGTTTCTTGAGGAATCATATCCAATTCCGAAAGGAACAATCCTTATGATGGTACAACCATTCTGTGAAAGTTTGAAGAGAATCTGTTGAAAATTGTTGGCTGTAGATTATAAATTAGAATTTTTTATTAAAATTTTCATAAGGCCCCTTTTTCCTGTGTTTCTTGACAGATCATACCAAATTTCGAAAGGAACAATCCTTATGATAGTACAATCATTCGGTGAAAGTTTAAATACAATTTGATGAAAACTCTGGACTCTAAAGTATTAACGAGGATTTTTTAATTAAATTTTCAAAAGGCCCCTTTTCCCGTGTTTCTTGACGGATCAGACCCATTTTCGAAAGGAACGAGCCTAATGATGGTACAATCATTCTGAGAAAATTTGAAGAGAATCCGATGAAAACTGTAGACTCTATCGCGTAAACGAGGATTTTTAATTGAATTTTTAATTAAATTTTCGTAAGGCCCCTTTTCCCGTGTTTCTTGACGGATCAAACCCATTTTTCAAAGGAACGATCCTTATGATAGTACAATCATTCTGTGAAAGTTTGAAGAGAATCCGATGAAAACTGTGGACTTTATCGCGTAAACGAGTATTTTTTAATTAAGTTGTAATTAGGCCCCTTTTCCGGGGTTTCTTGATGGATCTAACCCAATTTCGAAAGGAACAATCCTTATGATGGTACAATCATTCTGTGAAAGTTTGAAGAGAATCTGATGAAAACTGTGGCTTAAACGGATGGACGACGGATGGACAGACACAAAGCCATTGCTATAGCTCTAGTGGCCTTCGGCCAGTAGAGCCAAAAATGGTCATATTACCCATTACCACTCAACAAAATTTTAGACTTGGCCAAATTCAAAAGAGGTTGCACAAAACAATTATCAGTTGATGAAGTTCTGAAATTTTTATATGTTGTGAGGTTTAAACATTGTGGGTAATGAAGAAATTGCTTGTAACAATATCTTCATTGTCTACAATGTTTTCCAAAGCTTTTTGTCTTGGGGGCATCAAAAAGCATTATCGAGTGGGAATGGATTTTCTTTGTAGCAGACTTGTAGCAGGAGTTTGCAACACAAAATCATTTGAAAGATCATTATTATAAAAAAGGGCAGATGATTCTTCTGCCAGGGGGAGTTGAGACTTTAATATAGCGCCTTGTAAAACATCACCATGTGATCAATGTATGTATAAAGTTTTATTTCTCTTAAATAAAAATTGTAGGAGGAGTTCACACACAAATTACTTTAATTTTTGTACGCAGACAGACACACAGACAGGCTGATTTCAGTATTTGTTTTGCAGGGGTTAAATAATTCAAATTTCCTCCATCTTGAGAATTTCTAACTACACAAGAGGGCCGAAATGGCCCTAAGTCACTCACCTGAGAATGATTGATCTAAGCCCTACCTGTTGATTCTTAAAGAAAAAATCCATGACTTCTTTAAGTCTGAGATGAGCACTGTCCTGCCACGCTTCCCCCCCCCCCGATTTTCAAAAATCAAAATTTCACAAACAAGTTTTTAAAAGGGTCACATGAAAAACATTCCTGCTAAATTTGGTCAGAAAGGAGAAGATTTTTCAAGAATTATTGCATGATTTCAATAAGTCTGATAAGCATGATTATGCCACGCCAACATTTTTTGGCAAATCAAATTTCACAAACAAGTTTTGCAAATGGTCCTGCCAATTTTTGGTCCAAATTGGCCCAGTGGTTTAGGAGGAGAATATTTATAAAGAATCATTCTATGAATTCTTTAAGTCTGATTAGCCTGGCCCTGCCATGTTCACATTTTTTCAAAATCAAAATTTTATGAACAAGTTTTGAAAAGGGTCACCCAAGAATCATTCCTGCCAAATTTGGTCATAATCGATCCAATGGTTTGGGAGGAGGAGATTTTTAAAGAATCATTCAATGATTTCTCTATGTCTGATAAGCCCAGCCCTGCTACACCCTTATTTTTTGGCCAATCAAAATTTCACAAACAAGTTTTGAAAAGGGGCACCAATGGACCATTCCACCAAGTTTGGTTGAAATTGGTCCAATTGTTACAGAGGAGAAGATTTTTAAAGAATTGTTGACAACATCCGATGGACGACGCACAATGGTCACAGGGTGATCGCAAAAGCTTACCTTGAGCATGTTGTGCTCAAGTGAGCTAAAAAAGGTTTTAATAACATGTTTGATCACATATGATAAGAAAATTGTTACTTATTTCTAATAAACAAACAAAAACTAGAGCTAACACTAAACTTTCCTACTTCTGCAAGAATAATATTTCTTCTTCAACAATTCCCTCACGAAGACTCTTTCAAACGTCCCTCAATATGAAGGCTTTGGAAAACATTGTGAATAATGAAGAAATTGCTTGTGAAAAGCAATTTCTTCATTATCCACGATTTCCACCCTAAAATACGATGATTTTAATCAGATTTTTATCTTCCTAAATAATCAATGAACCAGAAAAAAACACAATCTCGATCTGTAACTCATTAACCTGTTTCCACACAATGAAGCTTTTTGACGCCCCTCCAGAAAAAAATTTCTACAGCTCTGTAAAATCTGAGATTCGAAAACATAGGGTTATTATTGAGCTAGAGCTATTTCAATAGGATAATATAGTCATTCATATATGTAAAACCTGATTGCTTCATGCCTTAGAATTTTGGAGAAGTTTTTGTTATTTTTCTCTCTCTGTCTGTTGTAAAGGCAATAAGAGTTATTAAAGGATTGAAACCAATGAAGTAAATTGTATCTTGAAGGAGCAGCACTTAAGGATCATTTCTGTGAAGCTTGGCTAAATTCTGCTGTCTAGCTAAGAGACAGATTTTTTAGTAATTCTTATTGACAGAGATGGATGACAGATATTAAGCAATAATAATAGAACACAAATAGTACTCTGTCTTCAGGTGAGTAGAAAAGACTTATATAATACCTATATGTTCTTAATTTGACATCCTAAAATGTTAGTTATACTTTAAAGTGATTTATATACCCTATTGGTCTTTCTTGTGGCACCTTGTACATTTTGTCTGATAATGAATCAATCCATGAACAACTTCAACTGCAGTGGGCCGTTTTTTTACATCATATAACAAGCCGTTCTGATAATATCTAAGAGCACTTGTGGAACACTCGATGGTGCATATTGAAGAGCATGTGGCCTCTCTTGCCTTTCAAGATAAGATTGTAGGATAATCATGTCTTTAGGTTCACTTGATGAACAAGAGGACAATGAGTTCGCTTCAAGATCCCAGACATCTTTCTCTGTGAAAAGTTCAAGGATGGTACAAAAATAAGACCACATATCTGATGCTGTAGTGCTTCTTGATTTCTTTAACAGGCATTCAGGTGACATGTATACAGGGGTCCCTTCCACAAGCTTTATAGTTGAACCACAGGCTTGTGTGTGCATTGTTCTCAATCTGCTTATTCCCAAGTCACAGATTTTAACCATCAATGTTTTGGAAACCAGAATATTTGATGGTTTCACATCCTGATGGATGATCGGTGGTTTCAAACCGTGTAGATAAGCCAGGCCCTGTGCAGTTTGTAACGAAACATTTACTTTATCTTCATTATTTAACTTCATTTTTGGTTCACCACTAGGAAAAATTATTTCGTCCAAGTCAACACAACCTTCCATAAACTCAAACAATAGCATTGCCTTCGAAGCCTGCAAACTATAGGCCATAATTTGAACTAAATTTGGGTGTCTCAATCTTGACAGCATTTGAATTTCGTTTTTCACAACATTCACTTGTGCACTTTTCCCTTTTCTACCAATAGGAATTTTTTTCACAGCTACATCAGTACCTAGCCAGGATCCCTTGTAAACTGTCCCGAAATTTCCTCTTCCTATTTCATCACCTATTTGAAAATCTGATAGAGACACACTTGGGACATATCCAGAAAAGTTTTCTGATGAACAGCCAGCTCCTTGTTGATTTGAGTCGACAGATTCATTGAACACACTTTCCTTATTTGATTCATTTTGTAGTTGATTCTGTGATTTAAACTGCATAGGAATATTTTGGATGACATGTCCAATCTGGAGAAAACCATCTTTTTCAAATACACAGACCCCACAGGATGTGTATTCTTTTTGGTTGTATGTTACCTTTGCAAAATATAGGCCTGGAAGACGTATGTTCACCACATATAGTCCATTGGCACTTTGGTAACTGGATCCATCACATACCCATTCCACAAAAGGTTCATCGTTCCAACACTTAACAACAATACCAAGAATAAAGTCACACAATTCATAGCCATGAATCTCATCTGGTCCATGTATAATAAATTCATCATTTTCTTTTGCGTTAGGAAATACAAGCTCTGTGTTTGTTCCATCCTCTGTTGGTTTCCAATCAACATATTTACTATGCCCCTTTGATAACACACAGATCTTGTAAGACAATTGTAGTGGGTTAATGTCATGAGATGGTACACTCAAGATGTCAGGGTTGCGACATGACTCACGCTCTATGACAGACACTTTACCTACCAAGGTAACTGCAACATCATTTTCAATAATTCTGTATGTAATACATATTGGATCTATAACAGTTATGTCCTGCACACTATAAGTAGTTCCTTGGTCATCAATATTTGAATCTGGAGTATCAGTGACAAAACCACTGTCTATAACCTTTTCTTCTGTGACTAGGTATATCTTGCAACGTGATGAATAGATCCCATTTTCTTTGAGATATTCAGAGAATAGACAAGAGCATCCTGATCTGTCAACAAAATCACTCATTTCTTTTCCCCCAACTTCCAGGGAAGTGTTCATTTCATCGAGAAGACCAAATTCTTTCTTGGCTGCAGACATAATGTTTTGGTAAGATGTTTCAGTTTTGGTCATTTTGATTTCATGAATGCCACCTCCAATTTTTTTAACTTGTTTTTTCTTTTGTTTCTTTTTCCCTCTACTTTTCAAGCCAACGTAGACTATCATTGTACTGTGAGGATCTCCTTCTTTCTACAAAATAATTAAAGGATTCTTATGAAAGACCAAAATTCACTTCATTAGTTTACACTTCTGACTTCACTCTTCCGTCTATACATTTCATAGTTCACATGTCTGACTTCACACATTCGACTTAACTCTTCATAATTCATACATCTGACTTCACACTACTGACTTCACATTTTTCATATCTAACTTGACATTTCAAACTTCCGACTTCTCACTTCTGACTTCACACTTTCAACCTCAAACTTCTATGAGTAAATGATGGCCATTTCGAAAAACAAGAGGGTCAAAATTGCCCTATATCGCTCACCTGAGAATAATTTGAACTAAGCCCTAAATACAATGCAGATGATTTTTAAAGACTAATTTCATGACTTCACTAAGTCTGACAAGCCTGGCCCTGCCACATCCACATTTTTAAGCAAATCAAAAATTCACAAACAAGTTTTGAAAAGGGTCATCCAAGGAACATTGCTGCCAAATTTTGTCCGAATCATAAATATGGTTTAGGAAGAAAATATCTTTAAAGAGTTATTCCATTATATCTCTAAATCAGATAAACCCTGTCCTTCCACACCCACAATTTTTGCTTATTTTCATGAACAAGTTTTGAAAAGGGTCACATAAGGAATATTTCTGTCAAATTTTGTCCAAATCGACAAAATGGTTAAGCAGGAGAAGATTTTTAAAGAATTATTTCAGGATTTCTCTAAGTCAGGAATGCCCAGTCCTGCCAGGCCCACATCTTTTTGAAATCAAAATTTCACGAACAAGTTTTGGAAAGGGTCACCCAAGGAAAATTCCTGCCAAGTTTGGTCAAAATTGGCAAATCAGATTAGGAAGAGAAGATTTTTAAAAATTCTAGGATTTCTCTAAGTCTGATAAGCCCAGCCCTGCCACCCCAACATTTTTTTGAAAATCAAAAATTTATGAACAAGTTTTGTTGAGGGTCTTCCAAGGAACAATCCTGCCAAGCTTGGTCTAAATTGGCCCAGTGGTTTAGGAGGAGAAGAATTTTAAAGAATTATTCTAGGATTTCTCTAAGTCTGAAAAGCATGGCCCTGCCACTCCCAAATTCTTTTGACAATCAAAATTTCACGAAAAAGTTTTGGAAAGGGTCACCCAAGAAACATTCCTGCTCAATTTGGTCCAAAATGGCCAAGTTGTTTAGGAGTAGAAGCTTTTTAAAGAAATATTCTAGGATTTCTCTAAGTCTGATAAGCCCGGCCCTGCCACACCAACATTTTTTGAAAATCAAAATTTAACGAACAAGTTTTGAAGAGGGCCACCAAAGAAACACTCCTGCCAAGTTTGGTCCAAACTGGCCATGTGGTTTAGGAGGAGAAGATGTTTAAAGAAATTGTTGACGACGCACGACGGATCTTGAGTCACCCTAAAAGCTTCCCTTGAGCATGTTGTGCTCAGGTGAGCTAAAAAGAAAAGACTCTTTAACAACAAGTTTCATCAAAATTAGCCCTATGGCTACTGAGAATTTCTCCAAACAGGAAAATGTGGATTAACAGAGCAAAATGAAAGCTATTCTAAAACAGGAGGCCACTATGAATTTTTTCTTTATGCCCAAAATAGGTAACCCTGAACTTTCATCAAAATCATCCCTTTTAGTGCAAAGCATTTGTCTGAGCAAGAAATGTCTAGTTAAGGAGTACAATGGCAACTATTTTGAAACTTGTGGCCTAATTAAACTAGAGGCATCACTTAACATGATTATAAATCCCACAAGCATAATAAGCATGTTGTCATAAAAACAATCTTTGTTTCAAGAAGCTTGATATCTCGTTAACAAGAGGACCATGATGGTCCTAAATCACTCACCTGGGTCAATTGCTAATTAAAGTAATTTTTTGCGTAAAAAAGAAGAAACTGGAGCTAAATAAATATAACAAATAAAAGGGCAAGGCTGTTATTGACTCCAGTGGCATAATCCCTACAAACATGGTAGATAACTACTGGGTTATGCCCCATTCCAAATATGAACGCTCTAGGGCTAAAAATTAAAAAGAAGATTTTTTTAACTTGACCATTTTTAGCAAAATTGCCATCTTTGGACCCTTGTTGCAGGGCCTTTTTTACCCCAGGGGTATAGTTTTTTAAAACATACTACAAACCATCTATTAATGTTACATACTAAAATATGAATGACATGGGCAATATAGTCAAGAAGGAATGGACTTTTGAACTTGCCCAAAATTAGCATTTTTCCTAACTTTGGACACCTGGGATAGGGCCATTTTTGAACCAAAGGAAATAATTTTACATAACATACTACAAAACCATCTAGTAATGTTACATACAAAGTATGAATGCCATGGGCAATATAGTCAAGGAGAAGTAGACTTTGAACTTGCCCTAAATGAGCGAATTTACTAAGTTTGACCCCCTGGGGTGAGGCTATTTTCGACCACAGGGGAATATTTTTTTTATAACATACTACAAAATCATCTAGTAACATTACATACTAAATATGAATGACATAGGCCTTATTGTTAAGGATGAGTAGTCTTTAGAACTTGCCCTAATTGAGTGTTTTTCTAAACTTTGGGCCCCTGGGCTTGGCCATTTTTTACCCAAGGGGCATAATTTTTTATAACATACTTAAAAGCCATCTATTAATGTTACATACTAAGTAGGAATGCCATGGGCAATATAGTCAAGGAGAGGTAGACTTTTGAACTTGTCCTAATTGAGTGAATTTCCCAACTTTGCCCCACTGTGCTAGGCTATTTTTGATCCCAGAAGTATAATTTTTTATTATACTACAAAACCATCTAGTTATGCTACATAATAAATATGAATGCCATAGGTCTTATAGTTAAGGAGGAGCAGTCTTTTGAACTTGCCCTAATTGAGCATTTTTCCAAACTTTTGGCCCCCGGGGCAGGGCTATTTTTGACCCCAGGGGAAAAATTTCTTAAAACTTGGTAGAGAATCATGTGATTATGCTTTATATGAAATATAAATGCCCTTGGCCTGGTTGTTTCTGAAAAAAAAATTCAAAGATTTAATAAAATTTCCTATTTTCAAATGCCACAGCAACCACAGTTTTTCACAGAATAAAATTCTTTTAACAACTTTTGTAGAGTAACACCCAAGGAACATCCCAGCAAAGTTTGAGCTTAATTGGCTTAGTGGTTTTGGAGGAGAAGATTTTAAGATTATGGACAGACAGACAAACAGATGGATGGACAGACGTCGGACAACAACTGATCACAATAGCTAATCTCGCACTTTGTGCTCAGGTGTGCTAAGAAAGTTGATAATAAGGCAATACAGGAGTATAGAGGGTAAGCTTAAGTTCAGGGCATTAAAAAAAGTGGGATTAATGCTCCAGAAAACAATACCTCAATACAAATTACAAGATCAAGGGAATTTGAAGATAGTAAGATTTGTGAAATAACTCATGCAAATTTCATATATGCCAACATTCTTGAGCAGTTCCTTCTATACTGTGGTTGTAATGCTACAAACAAGAGGGCCAGAATGGCCCTAATTTGCTCACCTAACTAATTTATGATGATTGAGGAATAACTTTTGGGTCAAAAACTACCATGCCCATATTTGGGGGTCAATCAAAAAATCACAGACAAGTTTTGAGGAGGGTCACCCAAGGAATATTTCTGCCAAGTTTGGTTGAAATCCATCCATTGGTTACTGAGGAAAAGATGTTTTAAGATTTCAGGGTAAAAAACTGCCCCACTCTGCCTCGCTCATATTTGGGGGTCAATCAAAAAATCACAGTTTTATAGAGGGTCATCCAAGGAACATTTCTGCCAAGTTTCATTGAAATCCCCCAATTGCGTTCTGGGGAGAAGATGTTCAGAGATGTTCAGAGATTTTGGGATCAAATTCTGCCCTCCCTGCCATGCCAATATTTAGGGGTCAATCAAAAGATCAAGAGCAAGATTTTAAGAGGGTCACCCAAGGAACATTTCTGCCAAGTTTGGTTGAAATCCCCCGTTGGTTACTGAGGAGAAGATGTTCAAAGATTTCAGGTCAAAACTGCCCCCACCCTGCCTCGCCAATATTTTGGGGTCAATCAAAATTTCACAAACAAATTTTATAGAGGGTCACCCAAGGAACATTTCTGCCAAATTTGGTTGAAATACCCCAATTGCTTACTTAGGAGAAGATGTTCAAAGATTTTGGGGTCAAAAACTGCCCCACCCTGCCACCCCCATATTTGGGGGTCAATCAAAAATTCACAAACAAGTTTTGAAAAGGAACAGACAAGGAACATTTCTGCCAAGTTTGGTTGAAATCCATCCATTGGTTACTGAGTAGAAGATTATTAAAAAGTTGTTGACGACTTCCAACGGACAAAAGGTGATCACAAAACCTAAAAAACACTGATTCAGTACTTATTACAATTTAAAGCGGAGATAATAAGGGAAACAATCAAAGTAGCAAGTTTGAAGAGCCCACAAAACTACAGGAGTATTGCAACAGGCAACAATAAATCAGTTAAATTTACACAGATTCAAGGGAGATATTTCATCATCCCAGTGATATTATTGTCAAAAAAACTATATGCAAAATATTCTTATAAAAGCAACATTGTTGATGAGTTAAGTGCATGCAATACTGTAGGAGTATTGCCCAGTGCTCAAATATAAAAAAACAAGATGTATTTGTGAAACACTATGCCCCCGAAACAGGAATTTTTTAGAAACGGGTGATTTTTTTTGTTATTTTTTTGCTATGTTTTAGGGAAAAGGGTTTGACCTCGACCTTGATGAAATGACATTCCTGCGTTGCGCTTTGTTGAGACCTATCTACATACCAAATATTAGCATTGTAACTTAAATGGGGTTGTAGTTTTAGGAAAATGTTTAGTTGGCAGGTTAAGTTTTTGAGTAACATTTTAGGGAAAAGGGTTAACATTTTGACCTTGACCTTGATGAAATGACCCTCCCCAGTTGCGCCTTGTTGAGACCTATCTACATACCAAATATAAGCATTGAAACTTAATCAGGGATGAAGTTATAGGAAAATGTTTAGTTGGCAGGTTAAGTTTTTGAGGAATGTTTTAGGGAAAAGGGTTAAAATTTTGACCATGACCTTGATGAAATGACCTTCCCCAGTTGCGCCTTGTTGAGACCTATCTACATACCAAATATAAGCATTGTAACTTAATCAGGGATGAAGTTATAGGAAAATGTTTAGTTGGCAGGTTAAGTTTTGCAGACAGACAGACGGACAGACAGACAGACAGACAGACAGACAGACAGACAGATGGGCACCGGTAAAACAATATGCCCCTGATCTATCGATGTGGGGGCATAAAAATGAAATTTATGTCAAGTGGGGGTTTATTCATCAACCAATACAAGAACTGTCATTAAATTTTAAAATCACATTTATAAACTATCACTTACATTGTGTGTAAATTTAAGCTCAGTACATGCAATACTGTTAAAGAAAGTCTCTAGACAATAAATAAATAAGTAAAATTTACATGTTTATGGGAAGACATTTAAGCAACAAATAATAGTCTTGCCATGAAAATTTCACATACACATTGTTATACTACTAGTCACATTGTGTTTAAATTTGAGTTCAGTGCATATAATACTGAGGGAAAAAGAGCTTTGTCCACAGGACACAGATACCCCCACCGGTAGCTTTGATAATAACAAAGGGCAATAACTTCAAAATTATGCAAGCAAGAGTTGGGGTTCTTGTGTACTGCACTTCTCCTCAATGAGGTCTATCCACCTATGAAGTTTCAAGTTGATAGCTATTATACTTTCAGAGATAGGCCCCCGACAATTTGAGACGGGCGGAAGGACGGAAGTACATACGGACAGACAAAGGCAAATCTTTTTGCCCCCCCCCTCCACAATAAGTGGTGGGGGCATAAAAATGCTCTGGACAACAGTAAATCAGTAAAATTGATGTGTTCAAAGGGAGATAATTCAATAAACAATGATAGTAGGGGCTTGAAAATGGTAGGTTCACAACTTCATATGGAGGTAAACATTGTGTATTAATTTCAGAGCAGTAGCTGCAAAAGTGTATGAGAAATGCTCTGGACAAAATTGTGTTCATGGTAAGACAGATGAACAGCCATGGTGATTTCAGAATACGCCCCTATACTTTGATATGAGGTGTATACAAAAAAGTATAATGCACAACCAGAGGTGATACTATACAGGTGTGTAAAGTTTCATCAAAATAGGTAAAATGGTTACTGAGCATTTGTTCTGGCAAGAAAATGTAGACAGACAGACAGATGGAGGCTACAAGCAAATGCAGTATGTCTCCTACAAAGTGGGGAGCTATAACAAGAGTGCCATTGGACCTTAAGTGCTCAGCTGAGTCGCTAAGTGCAGAAGTAAACAAGAGGGCTGTAAGTCCTGGTGCTCAAATCTGATAAGGCTATATGCTTTGTACCTGGGAATTCAAAAGTCAACGTTTAAGTAATGTTCAATTAGCTATTGTAAAAGAGGCCCACAAAGAGAACATTTCTGCCAAATTTGGTTGATATTTGCCCAGTTGTTAGGGAGATGTCATTTGAAAATTCTTCTTCGTTTCTAAATAGCCCCACTTGCCCACCCCCTCTGGCTCCTCCCCTGGGCCCTGATGGTAATGATCTTATCTATTTAGAAAGAGGTCAATATATTGATGTTTCATGCAAAATATGAAGGCTTTACTTCTTCTGGCTCAGGAGGAAAAGGTAATTAAAGATCTTTTTAAATTTCACATATGTCTCCATGGCAACTAGAGTTTTCAACAGATTTCTATTCTTTAAGCTATTGTGAAAGAGGACCACTTAAGGAACATTTCTGCCATATTTGGTTCTTATTGATCCAATGGTTTGGTATTTGATTTCATTTAAAAATCCTTTTTATTTCTATATAGAAATCTCCCCCACTCAGGCTCCACCCTCGGGAGCCTGAGGGTCATGATTTTAGCTATTTTGAAAGAGGTCAATACACTGATGATTCAAGGAAATAAGTCTTGAGGCCTTCTGGGTCGGCAGGAGGAGATTTTTAACTGATTCCCTCACACTGATGCTTTTTGACGCCTCTCAAGAAAAGCAATTGGAGAAACATTGTGGAAAATGAAGAAATTGTTTGTTTCAAGAAATATCTTCATTTTCCACAATGTTTTTTACCCAGTTAGTTGAAAAAATCGAAAATTTCATCAACCTCAAATTGTTGTCTGTAGCTTCTTTAAGTTTGGACCAGTCACATTGGAATGGGTTATAGATAATTTTAAAATTTCACTTTTGTTGCCATGGTAACCAGAGTTTTAAACATTTTAATTCTTACAACTCTTCATAAGGAACACATCTTCTAAATTTGGTGTCATTTAAAAATCCTCCTTCAATTCTATATAAACAAACTTTTGACTAGAAATAACACAAATTCATATTTGGCCCAAAAATTATCAGGACAAACATTTTAATTACATGTCAAGTTCTTCAAGCCTAAATGTGTCCTCTACAGTGATCTGTCAAGGCTACATTTTGCACCATTGACTAAAAAAAAATCAAGAATGTCCCAAGTTTTTCAAGCCCATGGGGTCAGGGTCCCTTTGGTTCCAAAGCCCTGGTAGCTAGATTATTAACCTATATTCTATCAATTTTGAAAAAATGTCCCAAATTCTTTTTAGACCTTGGGGACTTTGTACCCTGGCTTCAAAATCCTTGGCAGATCACTGTCTCTAGAATTAACACAAGGCTATTTCTGAGGTTTGACCTTGTTACCTTTTTTGACGTCACGTGATCAAATAACAAACTTGACCAAGATATTATGCATATAAACATTCTAACCAAATATCAAAATATTTGAGAAAAAATGTGAACTATAGTGTGCACACAAGGTTTTCCTAAGATTTGACCTAGTGGCCTAGTTTTGAACCCCATATGACCTAAGGTTTGTCCTAGGTTTCATGGAGACAAAATTTTAAGACATATGAACTAAAATTGTTGGCTCTAGAGTGCACACAAGGTTATTTCTAAGATTTGATCTAGTGACCTAGTCTTTGACCCTAGGTTACCCATAATCAAACTCGATGTAGATATTATGCAGACATATATTCTGTCCAAATGTCAACTTAATTGAGCCTTAAATGTGTCCTCTACAATGCACATAATGTTATTTACAAAATTTGACCTAGTGACCTAGTTTTTTATCCAATATGGCTGAATATCTAACCTGACCAAGATTTCCTGAAGACAAATACTGAACATATATCAAGGCATTTGAGCCAAAAATTTGGACTCCAAAGTGCACACAAGGTTTTTCTTAGATTTGACCTGGTGACCTACTTTTTTACCCTATGTGATCCAATATGAAACTTGGCCAAGATTAATGGAGAAAAGTGTTCTGACCAAAAATCAATACATTTTAGCCAAAAATGTGTCGTCCAGAGTGCACACAATGTTTTCTAAGATTTGACCTTGTGACCTACTTTTTGACCCCATATCAACATCAAACTTGAGCCCCATTTTATGGAGACAAACATTCTGGATAAAAATCAATACATTACAGGCAAAGATGTATGCTCTACAGTGAACAAAATGTTTTTCTAAGTTTTTACCCAATTACCTACCATCCTGACCCCACATGACCCCAATATTGACAGACACAGCTATATTACATAAGCTTAGCCAGAGCATTTTGTGCTCACATGAGCTAATGAGACTGTAGACTGATAGGCTTGTGCAATGTTTATAAGCAATAGCATTACTTGAAGCAGAGATATGTACCTTTAATATCTTGGATTTCTTTTTAACACACTGACTCTCTTTTCCAAAGTACTTTGCCTTGATTTCCTCAACTGACAGAGCTATTTGTGAAGCTGAAATAAAAGAACATTTGTATTTCAAAAACAACCCTTGCAGGTTTACAAACAGTTTACTCTATTTTCTTACACCTCATATTTTTGAAATGGAATCATATTACCACATCTATTCATTTTTGGTGTTAATACCTTAAGAACTGAGAATGGCTCCAAACAAGCATAGACTCATTGTTTTGGGGAATAAAAAAGGTAGAAGAACAAGAAAACCATGATGGTCCTAAATCGCTCATCTAAATATGGTGACTGAGGGCTTTTTGAAATGTATGTAATATCAAAGCTCTACACCAAACTGTTTTGAGAAAAAGATTTTCAATGATTTTACCCTTTAATCCTATGTATATCAAACCTTCAACAACATTTGGAGTATGGTATTTCTTTGAAGTGTTTTGGTAGAGGGTCAATAGATGATGATACATACCAAATATCGAAGCTCAGGGCCTTATGATTTAGGAGAAGTTTTTTTAAGATTTTCTTCCATGTATCTAAAATCAGGGATTGCAAAGAAAACGGCTAATTTTCAGAATATGGTATTTCTTTGAAGTATTGATGTAGAGTGTTAATAGATGATGATACATGTCAAATATCAAAGTTCTAGGCCTTATGGTTTAGGAAAAGTAAATTTTCAAAGACTTCCCTCTTTTCAATTTAAAAGCAGGGATTGAACAGAAAAGGGCTAATTTTCAGAGTATGGCAATCCTTTGATGTATTTGGTAGTGGGCCAATAGATGATTACTTATATGAAATATTAAAGCTCTAAGTCTTATGGTTTTGGAGGAGAAGATTTTTATTAGATTTCCTTCTTTATTCCAATGTAAAAACAGGGATTGAACAGGAAAGGGCTTATCTTCAGAGTATGGTAATTCTTCAAGGTATTTCGGTAGAGAGTACATGTATATAGATGATGATATATACCAAATATCAAAGCCTTATGGTTTCAAAGGAGAATATTTTTAAAGTTTTTTCACTTGGTTGCCATGGTAACCAAAGTTCTTAATGGGTTTCAATTCTTTGAAGTATTTTGAAAGAGCATGACCTAAGGATCATTTCTGTGAAGTTTGCTTGAAATTCTATGGTTAGTAGAGGAGATTTTTTTAGTAATTGTGAAGGGACAGACAGATGGACATACAGATGCCAGACAATGACTGATCACAATATCTCACCCTGAGCACTTTGTGCTCAGATGAGCTAAAAATGCATTGAAAAAAAAAGTAATAGACAGAACACAAGTTTGAACTTTTTTCTTAGAGTGGCATTTACCTTTGAGTTACAAACCTTGGTCTCTTACACGACACATTATCTCTTCACAGTATCAGTCCAAACTTATATACACACAATACCATAGATAGAATTTGCTTTTTTGACAAGTACTTTATATACAAATGTATTGAAACGACTTTTCACAGTATTGTAAGAGTTATACCTAAGACCAAAGTTTACAGTACAAAATCTTATGATGTTGATTTTTTGCTCTGGTTCCATACTTTAGGCCCAAACCAGGAACAGAACATGATTATAATTGTGAATTTGACTTTTGAGTTGAGTACTTAATCTTGCACTTTAAGTTATGAGGTTGTAACACATATTTTCAATTCTGGATAATAGTTAATATTTGTGACAAGTTATTGGAAATTCCACAAATGACATGTTGAAACCTCTATTTTAAATTATTTTCTTACATGTCACCTCTGTCATTACAAACTTATGATATATACTGTTTGTTCTGATAAAAAAACTTTACCTAATGAACTCTTGTTGGTAGACTGGAATTGTGTTATCTCTCCAATGCCAAACCCAATTCTACTCAAATTGTCTTCTGAAACCTTCTTCAAAATACTAACACTTTGAATCTGAAAAAAAAGGAGTATTATCCAATTAACCCATTACTGTTTTTTATTTTAAATTAAGACTTGTCAAAATTCAAAGGGTTAGAAGATTACATTAACAGTAGGTACAATTCAAAAAGTAGCTATCCTATGTGATAAAAAATATTGTGGAAAAGGAAGAAATTGTTTGTAACAAGCAAAATCTTCTTTTTCAACAATGTTTTCTCAAGTATATCAAGGGGACATGAAAAGCAGGAATTGTACAGGAAAGGGTTAAGAACACAACATTTCAAAACAATATCAGTCAAAATATCCTGTCTTTTCACTGATATGGTCACTAGTACATGACAGTGCCATTTTATTCAGCCCACTTTTTTTAAATTTTATACATGCATGTAATTATGTTATAGACAAGAAATCTGTGAGTCCAAATTGCACTTAGTATATATAACCCACCCTCTTGAAAAATGAAGTAAACTAGTGAAAATGAAATCCTCCTTCAATGGAGCATATTCATTGAGTGCTATGTAGGACTCCTAGTTGAAACTCCATACCAAGTTTCAAGTGGATTTTATCAATAATTCTATCAATATTTGCTGAGAAAAATGCTACAAACAATACATCTTTACCAAGCAATGTCTGAAAATAATGTAAGTTGCAAAACAAGGATTGAATGGAAACCTAAATTAAGTTAAGTGACCTCATGGATCCCTAGATGAACCTCTGTAAAAAGTTTCAAGTGAATGCTATTATTCTAACAACCTCTGAAGACAGCTACTATTTGAAAAGGTAATCTCAGAGACTAATGGTTTATTAGGAGAAGATTTTTAAAGATTTGCCTCTGTTTTTATAGAAAAAAGTGTCAACATTTCTGCTGCCATAAATGACAAAAGACAACCAATAATGAAAGCTAAGTAATTTCACAATTATTAAATTTTGAAGGACAAATTTCACATACAATCCTACTTATATGATCCATTTATTGACTTGTATGGATAAATCTTCAAAAATCTGTTATCAAAATGAGAAAATCTTACCTTTTCCCTCTGGCAATTTTCAAATAGCACTGATGCTCTCTCAGAGTTCCCATTTGTGATAGTTTCTGTTAAAAATTGCAAGAGCTCCGTATCATCTGAACTGAAATAAACAACAATCTGAAGTAATGGCAGAGATATAGTAGCACAGACAGACATTGCTACTGCTTTGTTATTTTATCTTCTAGGACATAAAATCTCATAAACTAAAGTGTACCTCATCTCATTGTATTGGTTGCATAAATGTTTTTTAGGTCGTCTAGTAGTTTATAAGAATTAGTCCAGACAAGAAATTTATCAGAGGGCCATGACACATAGATCATCTAAACTGAACCAACTAACAATATGCACATCTTAGACTGATATAAAGTATTCGTATGAAGTTTGAAAGAAATTGGTCCTATAGTTATAGAGAATCAGTCTAGTTAAGAAATTCAATCAAAGGGCCACAACATATTTAAGAATCACTCTTCTGCAACTATATTAAAATGTACACATCTATTATTCAGGATTAGCGCTAAAAAATACAGATGACCCCCTAAAATTATGTGAGAGGAGCTAGCTGACATGCCAAAGATAAGAACTGTGCGCTGTAGATACGAAAAATTCTCAGGGTGAATAGCCTAATTCACTTGATTGGTAAGAGTGGACATTATCAATTGAAACAATGATTGTCATTGGTCAAGAGTTTAGTTGCGTTTCCGGAATACAAGTCAGTTAAGAGCATATTAACCCTTGTCATGCTGTATAAATTATTTTACTGAAATGCTGTCAAATTAAAGGGCTAAAAGCACTGATAGAACTTGTTGTTCAAAAATCAACATTTCTTTTAGAAATCAACTTCCTAAACAACTCTGACAGGAAAATAACAAGCTGGAAGTGTAGACTAAGATCAGCCTGCAAATAAGTGCAGTCTGACCTTAGTCTACACCTCCTGCCAAACCGGAATATTCCGGGTTCAGCATGACAAGGGTTAACAAAAGGGATGAGAGAAGATCAAAGTATCTCAAATTCCATTCTTCATCAGATGTTCGCTGTTTAATCGCAATGGTAGAAAATTTTTTTTTTGTCAACCAGAGCTGATATTGGTACAGACTGACACATACGGTCAATTAGATCAACAAGGAATATCAAATCAACAGATCTACATGTGTAGAAAACAAAATCATACAAGAGAAGATTCCCATGATCAACTCTTTCAGGGGACAGCTTGCTCCTCAGGCCACTTTTCATTTGGTCACAATCAGAAGTGTGAAGGTGACTCCCTGGAGAAATTTGAATTTTCTTTAGCACTGGATCACTGTTGAACCATGAAACAAGGAAAACTCTTTGTAAATAAGAGTCAATAAATAAGTAAATACTAAGAAATTGCAATTTGATTAGATCTATTATCTATTATTGTATGAGCAGAATAATTTGAGGTTTCTTCTCTGAGTGTTTGTCATTTGTCTGATCTTCACAAAACTAGAGGCCCTTGATCCCCTGTGTGGCTCCACAGGCCGGAATTTACTGATTAACCATTCCTACATAATTACACTTCTTCATACCCCTAGGCAAAATTGCTTCAGAAAATATTGAGGAAAATGAAGAAATTGCTTATTATGCAATAACTCTTCAGCCTAGTAAAGGTACAATAGAAGATGATGATGATATGCAACATAGTTGACTAAATCAGCTGATTTTGTTGCTTCCCTTTAATTATAAGCCTTAAAAAATTAGGCCCATTGCACCTTAGGTTAGGTGCTCCAGCCTCCGAGATATGACTCAAATACTGCTAAAAGTGGCGTTAAACCCAATTCAATCAATCAATCAATTAAAGGTAATCCAAAAAGATCAATGAACATCCATGTAAAATTTAAAGATATCCATTTATACAAATGTGATGTATAAGGATACTACGTTTTGTTATTTCACTATATTCCATATATGGAAATAAGTTCCCCTTAAAGCTAGGATTTTCATCCAATCAAAATTCTTTGAAGGCATCTGATAAAGGGTCACCCAAGGATCATTTCTGTGAAATTTGGTTTAATTACAAGCAGTGGTTTCTGAGGAGATATCTTTTAAAGAGAAAGTTTACAAACAGACAGACACCCGATGGACACAACGCCATGACAATAACCCCCTGGCCTTTGGACAGTGGAGCTAACTAGTGGCTCAATGTTGGGAAAAGTTTCCCCATATTTTTGGCCTGGATGGACCAGTTGCCCAAATCTGTAAAAAGCTTGGCGGAACTCTGTATAATAAACATAAACACCTTTACATAGTTTTAAAGAAGTCATTTCCAGCCGCTCTAGACAATTAATCTCTATTAAAAACAGGGCTGTTGATCATGGTGCCTTCACCAGAGACAAAGGATCTTTTCCTTCAAATAATTAACCCATTCCTACACAATTCAATTTCAGACCAGTCCAAATGCAAAGAAGTTGCAAACAACAATTTTTAGTTGATGAAATCTCTTAAAACTATCTTTTGGAGTAGAAAACATTGTCAATAATGAAGAAATTGCTTATCACAAAAAATTTCTTCATTATCCACAATGTTATCCAAAGCTTTCATACTGGGAGGTGTTTAAAAGCATCATTTGTGGGAATAGGTTAAAGAAATTAGCAATTTTCATAATGGTCAGTGCTGATGCTTCATACAGGTTATCAAGGTTTCAAGCCTTCTAGATCAGGATATTTTTTTAATTTTTCAATTTTATTGCCGAGATACACAGATATTTCACTCCTTTTACCAAATTTAGAAAGGGCAAAACCTAATTTGTTTGATTGAATAGGGTTCAATAGCAATTTTAACAGTATTTTAGTCATATCACAATAGCTAGAGTACCTAACCATGGATTCCTGGTATTTCTCACACAAGTACTACCACCAACTTAGGGTTACGATTATACATCCGAATGGGGATCGAACCCTGGACGTCAAGTTTGAGAGCTCGACACAACACCATTTGCGCTATGGCCGCAGCCAGGTGTCAACATACCTGCCAAATTTGGTTTTCAACAGCTAAGTTGTTTTGGAGGATATGCTATTTCAAAGAATACCTTCATTTTCCGTTTCCACAGCCATAGGGTAGACTAGTGGTAGCACACAGGTCTCCTAGTCATAGGGTCCTTAGTTCGGTCCTTGGTTACAGCAAATGTTCTTTCTAACATTTGTCCCAATCAAGTGGTGGATAATCGTAAACCTATGTGGGATAATTAGCTGGAGGCTCAAAAAAGAGTATGTTAGAAGTACTGGTGTGAGAAATACCAGACATCCATAATTAGGTGCAGTGTGCTCCAGCAGCCCCGATATGACTGAAATACTGTTAAAGTGAGGTTACACCCAATTCAATCAATTCAGTTCTTTATTTCTATGTAGGCCTATTCCCTCTGGGTAACAAAGGGTCATGATTTAAGTATTTTTCACAGAGGACTACCAAAAAGGATCCATGCCTCATCAATTATTTAGCCCTTCTGTATAAGGAGTTGATTTTCAAAAATACATTTCATTTTTTCACATTTGTTGCTTTGGCAGCCATAGTTTTTTGTGTTTTTTTTTTTAACAAATATCATTTCTTTGACTTAAGCAGTTATTAAAGCTAGTCACATCAAAATTTGCCATGTCAACAAGTCAGTAATTCCTATTTTTCACCTGCTGATTAGTACTAAATAGTGTTGAACCTAGCTGCGCAATTGCAGGGTCAAATATTCCTTTTGCAGTCAAATAATATTTCTTGGCAAGCGTTAGAGCAGCATTTATTTATCATAGCAAGCTGTCAGATGGCATCGACAAGAAGCCGATATCTAGTGCAGGTGAAATTATTAAATCTTGATTTGAATGGGGTTTTACGCCGCTTTTAACAATCTTGCAATCATATCCCAGCGGCTGGAGCACCTAACAATGGATTCCTGGTATTTCTCTCACCAGTACTACCATTACATCCTTTCCTAGCCTCTAGCTGCTATCCGACATAGGTCCACGATTATCAACCCATCGGTGGAAGACAAGTATTTGGAAAGAATGAGTGCCGCCGTCGAGAATCAAACCCGGAACCTCTAGATTGAAAGTCCAAAGCGCTACCAACTGCGCTATGACGGCGGCCCTTGAAATTATTAGAACAGGGTAAAATAAAGCTACCAATAAGCATGATTATACCCCCCACGGGCATATTCTAACAAAAGCAATCCTTATCACATACAGCAAAATAGTTAAGTATAAAAGTTGATTGTAAGGTAATAAATGAGCATAGATGGTAAGTTTGAGTTCAGAGCATGCAATACTATGGGATTAATGCTCTAGAAAGCAATAGTTCAGTATAAATTACAAGATTAAGGGGAGATAATAGGGGAACCAATGATAGTCAGATCATCAAAATTGCTCATGCAAATTTCACACAAAATTCTGGAGCAGTGTCTACCACACAGTAGTAGTAATGCCATGAACAACAATGGTTCAGTACTTATTACAATTTCAGGGAGAGATAATAAGGGAAACAATCATAATAGTATATTTAAATTGGATTTCATTCCGAGTATTGCCAGAGACAAAAACAAGAGCCGTCAGAGAAAGATTATGCTCCCCCAATATAGCCCCATCACAAAAAGAATGAAATAAACAGGGGAAAGGGTTCAGTTGGTTGGTTGGTTGAATCTGGTTTAATGCCACTTTTAATAGTATTTCAGTCATATTGCTGTGACTGGAGCACTTAACCATGGATTCCTGGTATTTCTCACACCAGTACTACCACAACATCCTCTCCAAGCCCCCAGCTGCTCATTCCATTTAGGTTTACAATTATCCACCTATTGGCCGTAGACAAATGTCGGAGAGAATATTCGCGGCAGCCGGGGATCAAACCCAGAGGTTAGAAGTCCTACACATTACCACAGCGCTATGGCCGCGGCCCAGAAAGGGTTGACGTAACATCAGACCCAGAGGTGGGTAAATGCTCGCCTTATTCCAGACAAGCTAAATTTCAAGAAACATCTTTGAGCTGTGACCATGACCAATGAGCTATCTGAAAATTCAAAGTTTCAGAACAATTGCGCTAAGTTATTTCAAAATCAAAACATAAATATAGGAGCATTGCTCCAGACATGTTTAATTCTAATGTTTGATCTTGAGTTGTGACCTTGACCTTGGAGCTATCCATTTTTTTTTCAAAAGGTAAATCTACTCATGATAGAGAAAAGATGTGCCTATTTATTTTATGCTGTTGACAAGGTCAATTTTACCTTTGACCTTGAGCTGTGACCTTGACCTGCAGAGCAGAGTGCCAGTAACAATGAAATGATTAAGAATGCTACAATATTCAAAAGGGATTGTCTTCATGCCTGTACATACATATTTAGACATTTTGAGAAAGATCAAGCCATAACTGTGACCTGTAGAGTAATAACAATGTAATTATAAATAAGCCCCCAATATTGGTCAAAATGTCAAAATATTCAATAGGGATCTTCCCTAATGACAATACAAACATTTCAGCAATTCAGTTCAGTGGCAACTGACAAATTAATTGTCAATTGTGATCAATTTATGAATAGTAGACAGATCTCAATACTTGAAAGTTGCAAAGCATCAGGAGTCTAAGTCTGAACATGATCAACTAGTATACCTTTGGTTGTTGTTAGAAGCCATCAGTCACTGTTTATTCATTGCCTGAAATAAAACAAATAAAAAGATTGCTTCTATATTTTGCACAAAAGCAGGTATATGTCTTTTGCAGAGGTGCATTCTCGAGGAGATTCTTCAATTATCATGTGAAATTTCTATCATATGTGGAAATTAGCCCTGCCCACTGAAGACATGTTTTTAATCCAAATAAAACTCTATGAAGGAATCTGATAAAGGGTGCTTGGGTCATTCTTGTGAAATTTGGTCAGCGTCAGCAGTTATTGGGGAGAAGATTTTTAAAAAAAGTAGAGATGTGCTTTAGTCATCTGTCTAGAATACTTTGTTGTCCTTCATATTTAACTTTTTGTTGTAAAAATTAAAAAAAAAACAATCACAATAAACCTGTCAAACATGTAAACACCGTACTACATTTTTGATGTGTTTTGCCAAATCTATTTTTTACAGATTTTTAAGCCCCTAATTATAAATAAGGGGCCCATGACGGGCCATGAGTGCCCAAGACACTCGACTTGCTATTTAAGCAGCTCTTGCACAGATTTTAAACGAACAATTTTGGCTCTCAATTCTCAAATTTCCAACTTTCATGCTTTCAGGCATTTTTTAGAAGGCGATTAAGCTGTTTTTGTAATAAAGATGACTGCTCATGACTTCAAGAAATGAGAGAACAGAAGCAAAACTTTTACACATAGTGAGACACCAAAAAAGTCAGCAAAGTAAAACCTGAATACAACCGGAATAAATCACGGTAAAGATGTTATTTGTCGATTGCAACAAAAGTTACCTTGTTTGTAGTTTTCATGACATATCAATTATGTCACATGCTTTGGCTAGCAATACAGTAGTGATCAACATCATCCGAAGACTAACAATCTCACCCGATAAACGCCACCGTTTCAAAGTAGGACATAGGTAATATATCGCATTAAATTAGATTTGAATTAAGTACATACACCACAATAAAAGAATATTTATCGTGAACAAGATATTAATAACTTTTTGAAAAGCAGATCATTTTCCTATATCAAATTTTCATGAAAGTCTGTACAAGAGCCGCTTAAAATTTCCCTTAATTTAATCTAATTTTTAAGGAACTTCATTGCTTAAAGAAGAATGCATAAAATGAAAATAATAGAATGGAATTGATCCCCTGTATTATTTTGAACAAGAGTCCGTAAATAACCTCTTCTACATTTTTTTCTGACAGATCCACTCCATTTTCAGAAGGAACCATCCTTATGACTACAATAAACTGTCAAACGTCCAAGAGGATGGAATAATAGTTGTTGACTGTGTTATGTTTTTCTTCTTCTTGCTTTTGGTTAAGTTTTTTCAAAAATCTTATCTGGTGTTAAAAAATTCAAAATATGAACCTCCACGGGAAACAGGGAGAAACAGACTCAGGAGGTAAGGGGATTTTGCGAAAAGTGAATGCGTATAACCAGGTTTTAATTCATTATATATTGTGAAGAAGGAGACTAATTGGTAGCTGTGATTCGCTACAAAAATAATAAAAGTTTACCAAGACCAACCATGGGCGATTTGATTCATTTAATTAGAAATAAAGAAGGAAATATATAAAAAATATTACCGTGACTATCAAGATAATTTCGACAATTAAATGTTAACAAATTAACTCGTACCAATTCAACAATCTTGTAGTACCAGTCTTTTGGCCAGTTTCTGTGTCCTTTGCGAAAAACTGATAGTGTTGCATTTGAGTTAATTTGGGTACGAATTGTCTACTAGCCTGATTTCCGGTTCATGTACAAACTGAATAAACGCTCAACTTATCACCGTCAAATATCAAGAAAAATATATTCATGAGCAATGCTAAAACCTTTTCATGATCGCGCCATTTATGACCATTATTTATTTATTCTAGCATTGAATAAATTTGGATCACAATGGAAACAGTAAAAAATATTAATCTACATACCTTGATTCCACAAATTAGTCGTCAAACGCATCAAAACTAAAAACGCGGGAAATACGTCATCGATCACGTGGCTTTATTCACAGTTCAAACTTCCGACTTCATACTTCCAACTTCCCACTTCATACTTCCAACTTCACACTTCAAACTTCCGACTTCATACTTCAAACTTCCAACTTCACACTTCATACTTCCAACTTCATACTTCCAACTTCATACTTCACACTTCAAACTTCCGACTTCATACTTCCGACTTCAAACTTCCAACTTCACACTTCATACTTCCAACTTCACACTTCAAACTTCCGACTTCATACTTTCAACTTCATACTTCCAACTTCACACTTCATACTTCCAACTTCACACTTCATACTTCCAACTTCACACTTCATACTTCCAACTTTACACTTCACACTTCAAACTTCCGACTTCATACTTCCAACTTCAAACTTCCGACTTCACACTTCATACTTCCAACTTCACACTTCAAACTTCCGACTTCATACTTCCAACTTCACACTTCCGACTTCATACTTCCAACTTCACACTTCAAACTTTCGACTTCATACTTCCAACTTCACACTTCACACTTCAAACTTCCAACTTCACACTTCAAACTTCAAACTTCCGACTTCATACTTCCAACTTCACACTTCACACTTCAAACTTCCGACTTCATACTTCCAACTTCAAACTTCCGACTTCATACTTCCAACTTCCAACTTCACACTTCAAACTTCCGACTTCATACTTCCAACTTCACACTTCACACTTCAAACTTCCAACTTCACACTTCAAACTTCAAACTTCCGACTTCATACTTCCAACTTCACACTTCACACTTCAAACTTCCGACTTCATACTTCCAACTTCAAACTTCCGACTTCATACTTCCAACTTCACACTTCAAACTTCCGACTTCATACTTCCAACTTCAAACTTCCGACTTCATACTTCCAACTTCACACTTCAAACTTCCGACTTCATACTTCCAACTTCATACTTCCAACTTCAAACTTCCGACTTCATACTTCCAACTTCACACTTCAAACTTCCGACTTCATACTTCCAACTTCAAACTTCCGACTTCATACTTCCAACTTCACACTTCAAACTTCCGACTTCATACTTCCAACTTCATACTTCCAACTTCAAACTTCCGACTTCACACTTCATACTTCCAACTTCATACTTCCAACTTCACACTTCCGACTTCATACTTCCAACTTCACACTTCAAACTTCCAACTTCCAACTTCATACTTCCAACTTCACACTTCCGACTTCATACTTCCAACTTCACACTTCACACTTCAAACTTCCAACTTCACACTTCCAACTTCCAACTTCAAACTTCATACTTCCAACTTCACACTTCATACTTCCAACTTCATACTTCCAACTTCATACTTCCAACTTCACACTTCATACTTCCGACTTCACACTTCAGAGTTACTATGTATGAAGTTTGAACTGTGAATTCTTGATGTCACCACCGGTCTTTCGTAGTCAAAACAACATTTGTAACCTGACAAGGTTTATTTAAATTCAACGTCATGGCGTCGGTCTGTGTAACGCCCCAGCTACGTTCGAGAGATTGATGGAGACAATCCTATCGGGGTTACATTGGCAAATATGCCTCATAAACATAGATGATATAATTGTCTTTGTGAAGAATTTTGACGAAATGGTCAGTAACCTTGATAACGTCTTAGAAAGATGATCAGAAGCAGGGCTCAAAGTGAAACAAAGAAAGTGTCAACTCTTTAAAAAAGAAGTTGAGTTCCTTGGTCATGTTGTCAATCAGTTTGGAGTTAGCACAAATCCTAGGAAGATAGAATGTATCAAGAACTGGCCTGAACCAACTACTGATAAAGATGTTCGATCTTTCCTAAGTCTCTGTAGTTATTACAGGCGCTTCATACCAGATTATTCACACATTGCAAAACCATTGACAAAGATGACAGAGAAAAAGAAGAGCTTTCACTGGACGGTTCAGTGTCAACAAGCGTTCGACAGTTTAAAGAAGCTGTTGATGTCAACACAAGTTCTTGGTCACCCAGACTTTTCTCAGGCTTTAATCCTGGACACCAATGCTAGCGACAATGCCATAGGAGCAGTTTTATCCCAGTAATACCCGAAAGGGGAGTTGGGCAGTATATATAGATAGATAGATAGATTGGAAAAGTTGAAAGAGTGATAGCGTATGCAAGTAGAACATTGACTAAATCTGAACGGAAATATTGCGTCACCAGAAAAGACTTACTTGCACTCGTCTATTTTGTCAAGTACTTTCGACATTATTTGTGTGGACGAAAGTTTACTGCTAGAACTGACCATAGCTCATTGCGATAGATTCTTAATATTAAGAATCTTGAAGGACAAGTGGCTCGATGACTAGAAGTTCTTTCAACATATCCAATGAAAATTGAGCAAAGGCCAGGAAGACTTTACGGAAACGCAGATGGTTGAAGCCGTATACCATGCAATCACTGTGAAACACTCTCCAAGAGGTATGGCCAATATAAAGAGAACGTAACCAACCTGCATTGTTCAAAAATAGAACAACAGGCTGGTGAAAACAGTGATAAGGACTCTCTTGATATGAGGAATATACAAGCGAATGATGAAGAACTAGTTGAAGTCCGATCATGGATTGAAAGACATGAACGGCCGTTGTTCAGGAGAACAGCCGACCGTGGCTATTCATTAAAGGCACTCTGGAATCAATTTCAGAGGCTTGAGATCAAACAAGATCAGGAGAATGGAAAACTTGTCTGATGGGACATCTACATATCAGCCACTTATACAAAGGCAAAGTAGGAGAGATGCTCTACAGATCTGCCACGACACAAAAAACGGCTGGTCATCTAGGGATAAAGAAAACCTTAAGTAAGGTCAGACAGAGATTCTATTGGCCAGGGTTGAAATCTGACATACAGAGTAATATTACAGGCTGTGAAACTTGTATGAGGAGGAAAGAACCAAATCCCATGAAAAGAGCTCCAACGAGCATTGTTCGAAGTGGATTTCCGATGGAAAGGACTGCCATAGATATTCTTGGCGAATTACCTAAATCTGACAATGGCAACAAATATATCTTGGTCATTTCAGATTACTTCACTAAATGGACAAAGGCCTTTCCAATGCCAAACATAG
Organism: Fragum fragum; assembly: GCA_946902895.1. Lineage (NCBI taxonomy): Eukaryota > Metazoa > Mollusca > Bivalvia > Cardiida > Cardiidae > Fragum > Fragum fragum. The sequence continues at coordinate 5,391,758 of OX336373.1, forward strand.
AGGCATGTACTTGTGCCAGACTTCTGGTTAATGAAGATTTGGAATACCACGCAAAGTCTATTCCGATCAAGGCCGACAATTTGAAAGCAATTTCTTTCAAGAGATGTGCAAATTATTAGACATAGACAAAACGAGAACGACTCCATATAATCCCTAGAGTGATGGTATGGTCGAAAGATTCAACCGAACGTTAGTAACAATGCTCAGTGCCTATGTTGATAAAAATCATTGTGTCTGGGATGGACAGTAACCATATGTAATGATGGCAAATCGAAGTACCGATCAAGAAACTACTTATGTTTGGTCGCGAGGTTTCGACACCGTTAGATCTTATGTCTGAAAAACCTTCATTTGTGAAACCAGTTCCTAACAATCAATTGGTCTGGGAATTACAAAAGGGATTTCAAAAGCACATTCAGTTGTAAGGGAAAATGCGCATCAAGCAATGCATAGACAAAAATTGATTCATGATACTCGAACTTCTTATGAGAAATTTCAAATAGGAGACCAGGTGCTTGTATTTTTCCCCGTCAAACAAATAAGAAATTCATCAAAGCTTACACAATTTTGGAAAGGCCCCTTTAAAATATAAGATAAGATATCAGACCTTCTTCAAATAGTAAATTGTGATAGAAATGGGTCTGATCAAGTAATACACTGTGATAGTATAAAATCATGTAAAAAAAACAGTTAGTAATTGGAGAGAAATAATTTGATGGTAATGCTGTGAATGAAGAGAGTTAAGATGAAGTTGATAATGATGAGATAGCTACTGTAAATGTAAATGACGAAGATAATAGTGAGAAAGAAGTTTTAAATGATGGGAAAAAATACGTAAAAAACTAGTATGGGCAAATAATTATATTTTTTCTTGTAGATCAAACATGGTGACAACAAAGACAACAGAGAGAAAGCCGCCGATACAAATTTGTCCATTGTGCAAAGACCTGATTTCTAGGGATGAGACCTTTGAATCCAACATTCTTTTACGCTCTAAGCAAAGATTTACATGTGCTTAGTGCGGAATAACTTTCAAAAAGAAGGCTTACCTAGTCAAACATGAGCAGACAGGGCATAAATTTGAGAAAACTAAGAAAGCAGAAGAGACTTTAACCAGGACTGGGATGTAGATCCAGATATCTCGTTGGGTGTGGATTTGTCTGACACAGAAGTCGAGAATGATGAACATGAAGAAGATGAGAACGCTCCTGGGAATCGGGATGACAAGGCAAAAATAGATACAGTTATTGAACTGCCAGTTGAGACTGATATCTTGAAAGGAAGGCTTGTTCGGAAGCCAACGGAGCCATGTCCACCAATAGCACCCAAAAAGGTCCGGCTGGAGGAAGGTGTAGCTCACCCTGCTGAAACACCTAAGATGAGTAGTTACAACGTGAGAGCTAGTGCTAGGAGGAATGGTACTCTCACTGAAAAGATAACAGCAGTTGCAGAAAACGATGAAACCATCTACGAGAATAGCATGAAATCCAGAAATCTGCAAGTGGCAAAGACTGTTATTGACCTAGGAGACATACTACCAAGTGTTAGTGTAAATGTGTCCGATATTCAGAATTTTGTTGGGGAAGGTGATGTCAGCCTGATGTTAAAATTGCCCAAGACAAGTCTAATTAATTTTGTGAAAATTTGGCTGTGAACGTTAATCATGATTTTTTTAATGATGTTTGATTTCGTCATATGTCAATTTGATTGTTTAAAATTCATATAACACAATATGTTGAGTTATTTGTTTTCATGCGGGTCGCATGAACCCGGAGGCGTGGGTAATGTGGCGAGTCTAGGTTTTGATTGATTTTACAGTCTACTTTTGTTAAAAAGCAGAAATTTATCCCCACTTCACGTTAATCAAGGTATGTCATCTTAGTGAAAATGAGTGATTGCTAACTATATTTGATGTGATTTGATTGGTTAAATCTTCTTAAAGATTCTAGATAATCATTTTAGTATGACAGATCTTTTTAAAGTCTAATTATCTAAAAGGTTAACTTGCTGAGCAAGTTGCTAGTTATAGATATTCCGTAAATAATTAAATGAAAGGATTTTTCTGATGTGTTTAATTATTCGAAATTGTTGTTTATAATTGTTAAATGATCAAACCGGGACAAGGTAGTCCGTCTAACCATATTGTGTGATTCTTTTTATTATTGCTTTTTTTAATTGCCCTACCGAATCACGTTATAGTATTATATAGAGGATAATCAACTGGTTAGTTTTTATATAAAAAATTCTCTCACGAGAATGCGTTGTTAGGCGTTGAAAAACGAGTCCGAAGGACGAGCTTTTCTAAAGCCTAACAACGCATATGTACTTCTGCCATTGGAAACCGTGAGCATTTCTTTCAAGTTCTTTCTTACACGTATTTTCCTTTCGCCATCTTGGATTGCTTTTCGAAGTTAGTGAATATATAAAAGTAGTTGTAAGGAATAACTCTTATGCCATAAAAAGATTTGTAGTGTCAGGAACGAAAACAATTTGGAAGAAACATATACTGTATCTAAGGACGACAACCTTATCGTCGATCTATAGACACCAGGACAACTCGCTCATCGATTGACCATTCAACACGGACAGAATTAAAAGATAGGCGTACATGTAAGAATTTGTCATTCTAACAGCAAATATCATCAGTATTAGAGGCCTGGCATACAATCATTTTACATGTGAAATAATTGGCAATATTAACGAGGGAACAACATACCATTTGAAAAAACCGACTGACATCAAAGTTTATAACACTCAGATTTTACAATTATGAATATATCAAATTCGGATAGATAAACAACAATTTTGAAGTTAAACGTCAAATATTTAACCAGCTGAGATGATAACAGTCTTAGGTTGAAGATTTAGGCTGCAGATTAATATTTCTGATGCGAAATCTAGACTCGATGTTTTAGTCTAATTTAGAAAAGGACGCCACCAGTTCTTTCAATACAACATTGGTACGTCTACCGATCAGTTTTTCTCTCATTTAACTGCGATCTGCACCACAATATTTCTCATGTAATCAAATGCAAGATATGGTACTGACTGTTTTAAAGGATCTATGGCTTTCGTAGGGACAAATTTCTCTTCAAAAGGAATCCTGAACTCTTAGTGCAAACTGTTTATAGACAACTTTACCAATACATTTGTACTTTCAGAATAAGTCACAAACCCGCTATGCAAAGCGTTGATGAAAGAAAACGAAAAGACATTTCAAAATTAATACAACATTAACGAAGATTTCAGGATTCCCTTTTGGTGTGTCCATTTCAGGATTCCCTTTTGGTGTGTCCATTTCAGGATTCCCTGTTGGTGTGTCCATTTCAGGGTTCCCTTTTGGTGTATCCATTTCAGGATTCCCATTTGGTGTATCCATTTCAAGATTCCCTTTCGGTGTGTCCACAAGAAGTATAAAGATATATTTTCTTCAATTTTTGTTAGAATTTTTTATCTTATGGATTATTTCGCAATTTCATCTTTTTCAACAATATTTTCTACCCGACTGAATGATTATTTTTCTCCTCAAATCGACTATTAATTTTCGTCTGCAAAACCTTTGAATTTGGACAGGTCTAAAAAAAATTTAAAACAGGAAAGGGTTTAAATCGAAGCGAGACTTCCTTTCGGAGTCAATTTGAATTTGAATTAGGTTTTACGCCGCTTTCAACAATCTTTCAGTTATATCGCGGCGGCTGGAGCACCTAACAATTGGCTATCTGGTATTTCTCACACCAGTACCACCATTACATCCTTTCCTAGCCTCCAGCTGCTATCCCACATAGGTCTACGATTATCGACCCATTGGCGAGAGACAAATAGTCGGCAAGGATGAGTGCCGCCGTCGGGGATCAAACCCGGGACCTCTAGATTGAAAGTCCGGCAGCGCTATGACGGCGGCTTTCGGAGTCAATGGGAGCGGCAAATAGAGTAAGTTGGCGAGGCCAGCGATTGATCAACTGAAGTTAATCCGTATAAAGATATATTTTCTTCAATTTTTGTTAGAACTTTTTATCTTATGGATTATTTCGCAGAACATAATTATCTAAAAATATTTTGTTTCTTAAAGGTTTGTCATTTTCTTTTCGCGTTTTCTCTAATGCTTTCCGGTAGATTGTCGAGAATATGGAATGAAATAATCACAATGATAAACCCATTGTTTTGGTAGATTGAACCCGGCTTTCAGTCACTAAAGGTGCTTAACATCGTCTAGATGGGACAAAAGACACTAGTGACGTAATCATGTTGCCATGTACTTCACGTGCGAAATGACGCTCTTTTAGAGCCCCCGTCCCAAAAAGTATCATATTTTGTCAATTTTCGTCATTAAAGAAAAATAATAAGTGTTCTGTTATCGCTAAGATCGATTTATCTTTATTTTATGAACAACAAAAGCATATTTCCACTCTTGGCTCCGTAACTCGTGAAAGAGAGTTGTGTTGCTCACACTGAATTGATTGAATGATGGATTAAATGGGGTTTCACACCACTTAAACAGTATTTTCGTCGCGTCGGTTGGAGCACCTAGCCATCTCACGTAGGTTTACGATTATACAACGATTAGTTGATGAAAAATGTCTGATTAGAAGTCTGACGTGCTACCAACTGCGTTTTGACTGCCGCTTTACTTAAAATGTTAGGCACGCCAAAAAGGCCCACATGATGAACAACAATGTCGAATATGTAACCATTGTATCTTCAAAGGTGTTTGAATATGTTTGGCATGTGCATTTGCTTGACCTTCATAATTGACCTTGACTCTGACTTATGTTATTGACCTCACAGTGATGCCTATCGAAGCAAGGACGCTAGGTTCAATCTTAACTGAGCTTTGTTTAATTGATTCAATGGGCCTTAACACCACTTTTAACAGTATTTCAGTCACAACGCGGCGGTTGGATAACCAAACCATAATATCCTAGCATTTCTCACACCAGTGCTACCACTTTATCATTGTCTTGTCTTAAGCTGTTTAGCTATCAACTGCGCCATGACCGTGGCTATCCATTATTCAGATAGCAGGAAAATTTTTTGTTAAGTTTAATGCTAACATGTAGACGGACAGACAGACAGACGCAGAGACGGTCCTCGTGAAAACTGTATGCCACAGTCTTTATCGATCTTTGTAAAATATACAACGTACAAAATATCAAATCGATCAAGTTTTATGGTTCATTGATTTTTGCCTCAGTTATGCCCCCTTATAACTTAGTCTCTGGGGCTTTTTGAAATTGCAACCTTTTGAACGCAACTACTCCTTCCTAAGTTTCTGGCTGGATCTTTTTAAACTTGGTCAATGTTATCACCTTAATTGGTAGATGTGCATGAAGTAGGGATTTATGGTTCATTGATTTTTGCCTCCGTTATGCCCCCTTATAACTTAGTCTCTGAGGCTTTTTGAAATTGCAGTCTTGTGAACGCAACTACTCCTAAGTTTCTGGCTGGATATCATAACATTATGTCTTGATTTAAATGAAACTTGGTCAATGTCATCACCATAATTTGTAGGTGTACATGGATCAAGGATTTTATGGTTCATTGATTTTTTCGAGAGTTATGCCCCTTGACACTTAGTCTCTGGGCCCATTCAATCAATCAATCATAACAAACATTTTGAACTTGACAATTTAAAAAGGTAGTCTGCAAATGTTTTGAATTTGGTTCTATGTTAGTTTATTAGTGTTTTAGTAGTGTTTAGTTAGTGTCTACAATTATTTTCGTGGAACAGCAGCGAAGTGGCGGCGTATATTGTGACTATGGCACTCTTGTTGAAACATAGAAGTAAACCTTTAAAAAACTCATTTTCTGAAACAAGGCTGCTACGCTGCTGAAATTCTATTTGATTTCCAGGCTGCTAGGCTGCTGGTCAAATCTTTGTTAAATTCAACTTTTAGTTCCAGGCTGCCAGGCTGCTAGGCTGCTGAAATTTAAGTTGATTTCCAGGCTGCCAGGCTGCTGGGCTGCTGGTCAAATCTTTGTTTAAATTTACTTTTATTTGCATGCTCCCACGCCAGGCTGCTAGACTGCTGAAATTCAAATCTGTGTTTAAATCACCTTTTAGTTCAAGGCTGCAAGGCTGCTAGGCTTCTGAAATTCAATTTGAATCCTGGTTAAATCTATGTTGAAATCAACTTTTAGTTCCAGGCTGCCAGGCTGCCAGGCTGCTAAGCTGCTGAAATAAAATTTGATTCAAGACTGCCAGGCTGCCAGGCTACTAGGCTTCTGATATTCAATTAGATTTCAGGCTGTAATGCTGCAAGGCTGCTAGGCTGCTAGGCTGCTGGTCAAATCTATGTTTAAATCAACTTTGAGTTTCATGCTGCCAGGCTGCTAGGCTGCTGAAATTCAATTTTATTCCAGGCTGCCAGCCTTCTAGGCTGCTGGTCAAATCTGTGTTGAAATCAACTTTTAGTTCCAGGCTGCCAGGCTGCCAGGCTGCTAGGCTGCTGGTCAAATCATTGTTAAAATCAACTTTCAGTTCCAGGCTGCCAGGCTGCTAGGCTGCTGAAATTCAATTTTATTCCAGGCTCCCAGGCTGCTAGGCTGCTGGTCAAATCCATGTTTAAATCAATTTTCAGTGCAAGGCTTCCAGGCTGCTAGGCTGCTGAAATTCAATTTGGTTTCCAGGCTGCCAGGCTGCTAGGCTGCTGGTCAAATCATTGTTAAAATCAACCTTTAGTTCCAGGCTGCCAGGCTGCTAGGCTGCTGAAATTCGATTTGATTTCAACTTGCCAGGCTGCTAGACTCCTGGTCAAATCTGTGGTGAAATCAACTTTTAATTCCAGGCTGCCAGGCTGCCAGGCTGCTAGGCTGCTGAAATTCAATTTGATTTTAGGCTGCCAGGCTGCTTGTTAAATCTTTGTTTAAAACAACTTTTAGTTCCAGGCTACCGAGCTGCCAGGCTGCTAGGCTGTTGAAATTCGAGTTTATTCCAGGCTGCCAGGCTGCGAGGTTGTCAGGCTGTTAGGCTGCTGGTCAAATCAATGTTTAAATCAATTTTTAGTTCCAGGCTGCCAGGCTACCAGGCTGCTAGGCTGCTGAAATCCAATTTGGTTTCCAGGCTGCCGGGCTGCAAGGCTGCTGGTCAAATCATTGTTAAAAACAACTTTTAGTTCCAGGCTGCTAGGCTGCTGAAATTCAATTTGGTTTCAGGCTGCCAGGCTGCCGGGCTGCTAGGCTGCTAGGCTTCTGGTCAAATCTGTGTTGAAATCAACTTTTAGTTCCAGGCTGCCAGGCTGCCAGGCTGCTAGGCTGCTGGACAAATCTGTGTAGAAATCAACTTTTAGTTCCAGGCTACCGAGCTGCCAGGCTGCTAGGCTCCTGAAATTCAATTTTATTCCAGGCTGCCAGGCTGCCAGGCTGCTGGGCAAATCCATATTTTAATCAACTTTCAGTTCAAGGCTGCCAGGCTGCTAGGCTGCTGAAATTCAATTTGGTTTCCAGGCTGCCAGGCTGTCAGGATGCTAGGCTGCTGATCAAATCATTGTTTAAATCAACTCTTAGTTCCAGGCTGCCAGGCTGCCAGGCTGCCAGGCTGCTAGGATGCTGAAATTCAATTTTATACCAGGCTGCCAGGCTGCTAGGCTGCTGGTCATTCTGTGTTGAAATCAACTTTTAGTTCCAGCCTGCCGGACTGCTAGGCTGCTGAAATTCAAATTGATTCCTGGCTGCCAGGCTGCTGGTCAAATCTTTGTTTAAATCAATTTTTAGTTCCAGGCTGCCAAGCTTCCAGGCTGCTAGGCTGCTGAAATTCAAGTTTATTCCAGGCTGCCAGGCTGCTAGGCTGCTGGTCAAATCCATGTTTAAATCAACTTTTTTGTTCCAGGCTGCCAGGCTGCCAGGTTGCCAACTTCAGGCTGCTAGGCTGCCAGGCTGCCAACTTCAGGGAGATATATTAGTCGATTTGTTTACATGAATTATCAGATTATGAATAAAAGGGCTTTTGGTAAAATAACGAACAAAAATATGAAACCTAGACGAAAACTTCCTTAACCCATTCCCACACAACAAAATTTTAGACTGGTCCAAATTCAAAGAAGCTGCAGACAACAATTTCAAGCTCATGAAATTTGAAATTTTTCGTCTTTTGGATTGAAAAATGTGGACAATGAAGAAAGTTCTTGTATATAATGAAGAAATTGCGTGACACAAGTTATTTCTTCTTTTTCCACAATGTATTCAAAGTCTTTTTTCTTGGGGGTGTAAACAGGAAGGATTGTGTGGGAATGAATAAGTTACAACAGTTTCACAGGGGACTAGGTATTATACTCGATTGATTTCGCATTAGTTATTAGATAAATGAAATGGGTGTTCCAGTTGAGACCCCCTAAATCAATGTATATAACAACCCGGAATGTTAAATTCTAGAAAGCGTAAGCATATTCATTTTACTTCTTTTTTCAATATCAAGACAGCTTCGTCAATATAACAACTCAATTTTACATTTAGAAAATTGTAGGTAATCACTAGCGATTATTCATAGTATCGTGGTTATTTATGTTATCTACGATATTTTCCCAGATAAATTCAAATGCCAATCAAAATCAATGCATTTTCTAAATGGTTACGTTTTTTCTTTGCCATTGAAGAACTAATGTCCCGCCATTGTTGGATAACTGTAACCTACGTGGGGTGCTCAGAAAGGATGCGGTGGTCGTACTGGCGTGAGAAATAGGAGGAAGACACGGTTAGGTGTTCCAGCTGCAGCGATATTACTGAAAAAGTGTTTAAAACGGAGATAAAACACATTCAATCAAACACCCCTCCGTCTAATTTTGTCCTAAATCTATTATTTGTAACCATTCATGCGATAGGGGACGTCCCGAAAAGTACGAAAAGGATCGACCCTGGTGAGACTCCGCGAACCTCCTGACCAGTGCAGAGACTTTTCGCTTTTGAAAGATTCCCTTAATCAAAAGTGGCCATTCTACCGTACTATACATTTTTCAATGCATTTTTTTTTCAAACAATTGTTCTACAAAACACCGAGGATGTCCCTTTTTGCAAGAGAGATGGGTTTTAAATTAAGGGTAAACCTACTCAGATTATATTTTGAACGCGTTCTATAGCTAAAAATCGAGTCCCGACAAGAATTGATCAGACGCTGATCCCGCCCACTTACTTCGTTAGCCTCGCCCTATTGGCTCCGACAGGAATTTCCGCTTCAATTTTTAAAAAACTTTATTTTGAAAACTTTATGGCCATTAGCATGTAACAAAAATGTAGAATAGTTGGTTGGCGACCTAAACGTCGAAACTACAGCTTGAATAAGCTGTAGTTACGACGTTTTACTCGCCAAAACAACCAAGAAGGTGAACGAAAATGGTGGCAAACGTCGGATTTCAAAAATCAAGTCTGGTTTAGATGAATTATTTCATTGGTTTGCAGCCGCGATTAGTGAATTTGTAAACGATGTAAACCTGCTGACCGAAGCAATATGGCTAGAAACTAATAGACAGTATTCAAAGGGGTAAAGGGATAAGCAAGGAGAATAAAATCCTATCTGTTAACCCTTTCCCGTTTTTTAAAAATTTTAGACCAGTCCAACTTGAAAGAAGTTACAGACAATAAGCAAAAGTTGGTGCAATTTGAAAAGTAACGAACCTACAGGTTAGAAAATATTGTGGGAAAAGAAGAAATTGCTTGTGACAAGCAATTTCTTCTTTTCCCACAATGTTTTCTCAAGAATAAATTCACAGGGACGTGAAAAACAACGGATTATACAGGACAGGGTTAAACAACTGTTGTACAATGCTTTTATAACAATAACGTCAAAACACTCACAGCATAGAGCAAAAAAAAAACTTACATTTTGCTTTGGCCCAAACACACCTGTATCCGTTTACTTTCGGTTTCGGTCAAAGTGAAAGTAGAATGATTACGTGTCACTTAGTGGAATTTTATCAATATGACCAAATAAAGGAATTGAGTTATCTGAATTGAAGCGTGTGACCCGACAGGAGAAAATGCTATTTGTCTGAATGAGAAATTCGCAAACAGCAATGTATTTTTCTAAATGTTCAACGTGTTAATTTAAAGGATTGTAAAACTTGTAATTTAGCCACAGACATAAATTGGACCCATCATTTAAGCGGATCGGTCCTTGAACCCATGACCAGACGATTGAATTTGAAACTGTTCAAATTTCATAAACTGTTGCAGACAACAATTTTAGATTCTGAATTTTAAAGATCTTTGTCGTTGTGAATAATGCAGAATTTGCTTGTTGCAAGCCATTTTTTTTCTTTTTACACAAAGTTTTCCAATTTGTATTTCAGTCATATCGCAGCGGCTGGAGTATCTAACAATGGATTTCTGTTATTTCTCACACCAGTACTACCACTACATACTTTCTTAGCCTCCAGCTGCTATCCCACAAATGTCGGAAATGGTATTTGCCGCCGCCGGGGATCGGTTTAATGTCATCCCATGATTGAAGATTTGGGGTCTTATGCGCTGCCAGCTGCGCTTTCACGGCGGCTTATCATCGGTCAATAAGCACCACATCATGCCTTGGAGGACAACTAATATAGGTTATACGTTATCAAAAAATAGGACTTCTAAAAGTTTAAGCGTTTTAAAAAACATTTGCCAACCGACCTCAAATAGGAAGTTCGACTCCGAAACCAAACAGCATATTTTGCAAATTTATGATCAGGTTGCATGCAAAATGGTTGGTCAGTGGCTGAAACATCGTAACTACAGCTTGAATTAATGTAGTTACAGCATTTTAGTGGTAACCCTACACAAAAAGCTTGACAAAATGTTGAAGTTGAAAGTTAGCTTCCGCTCATACACTTTGGCAGCTTTTGGCTTGCCTATTTTTTTTTGTCACAAGACTTTTACATATGTCATGACATTTGAATGGTAAGTGATGATATTCTCATAGTTTAAGGACTATACTTTTTATAAAACCAGTTTATTTAAGAGATGAAGAGAATATTTTTTGTTTTCATGGAGGTATGAACCGAAAAACCTAATCACACTGTATGAATACGCGAAGCGGATTCATACATAAGTGTGATTAGGTTTTTCGGTTCATACCTCCATGAAAACAAAAAATATTCTCTTCATTTCTTATAATTTAATAGCATCGAGCGAAAAATGCAACAACTTAACAAATTTTGGTACCTTTTTGTAGTGAACTATTTTGTGCGGAAGCATTCAAAATAGCTGCGTACTCAAAATTTTGTTCATGGAGGTATGAATTAAATTTTTCGACCAATCAGATCGCTCGTTTTTGATAGACGAAACTAACAATTAAATTATATGTCAATGTCATCAGTAAACGGCTCCAAAACTACAACTCTTATCAAAATTGAAACAATTATGAAACTAGCGGAAAGATACGCAGATTGTCAAGATAAATGAAAAGGTGTGCCTAGCCAAAACAACACATCTGTTCTCTATGTTTCTATATTTTCTATCCTCCGCCATGAGGCTAAATAAATTAAGGGCGCATTCTATAGTTTAAAAAGAAAAAGAAAATACTCGACGGTTTCTGCAATTGTGTGGAATAGAAAGAAGTGTGCGACGGTTTCTTCAATTTTATGACATGAAAAGAAATGTTCGACGATTTTTCGATGTTTTAACATAAAAAGGATTTGATTGATTGAATGGGGTTTAACGCCGCTTTCAACAGTATTTCAGTCATATCGCGGCGGCTGGAGCACCTAACAATGGATTCCTGGTATTTCTCTCACCAGTACTACCACTACATCCTTTCAAGCTGTTATCCCACTTAGGTTTACCATTATCCACCCATTGGTGAGAGACAACTTCCGGAAAGAATATGTGCCGCCACCGGGGATCGAGCCCATGACAACCCATGATTGAAGATTAGGAGTCTGACCCGCTACCAACTGCGCTATGACGGCGGCTAAACATAAAAGGGAATTCTCCACGGTTTCTTCAATGTTAAGACATAAAAAGATTTGTTCGACGCTTTCCTTGATGCTGTGGCATGAAAAGCGATATGCAATGAATTCTTCAATGTTGATGCATAAGAAAGACTATGCGATGATTTTTCCAATGCTGATACATACGTTACAAAATAAATAAAGCATATATTTTAGAATTAGTTTATTTTGTCAACCCTAAATACTCTCCACCATTCTGTAAAAGTCATTAAAGTTACAATATACAGAAAAATACAATGATCAAAATGAAAAGGCTAAAAAGTTCCAATTATACAATAACGTATGATTTAGCAAGTAAAATCAATTTATGTATCTATGACAGGTCATTAAAAAAGTTCAGACATGGCACGAATTATCTATTTCGAGCTTCTATAAATATCATTAGAACGCAGAGTTTCAAATGATATTACTCAATGCACTGTTAATTTAGGCAATGTTATCTGATTATGAATCTACTGAAGAAAATTGAAAATGTCAATCATTGATGGCAACAGGCATGTTATTGTAAGTCGTGAATTAGATTTGTTTTATTCTGCAAGATTTTAACGTTTTATTTATGTAACCTACTGTCGCCTTCTGTCGCACAGTAAGTTGATCTTAACAGTTTCAAAAGACAATTAAATTTCCTTAATGATAGAAGAAGGAGTCTTTCAAGTATAACATTCAAAATAGTTAGGAAAAATGACATGTTGCTTTTTAATAAAGAAGGTGTAACGTATGCAGCACTATGGTGAAAAAAAAAACACGCTAACTTTGGTCGGGATGTTTTGCATTTGAAGAGTTCCTGTTTGTTTGAATGGGATTTAACTCCACTTTTAACAGTATTTCAGTTACATCGCGGTGGCTGGATTCCTGGTGTATCTCACATCAGTACTACCACATTATCCTTTCCGAGCCTCCAGCTAAGCTTTACGATTAGCTGTCCCTTGGTGGAAGGTAATTTCCAGAAAGGATATTTGCCTCTACTGAGTATTGAATCCAGGACCAACTGCGGCAGAATCCTTTTTAAGAATATTTTTCAGTCTGACTTTCTTATCACATGAACTGTTTTTATAAGTCGCGTAAGTAACAGGATGATCCAGAATAAATCTGTCACTATCAGAGGGCTAGCATGTCTCAAAATGATCTATAATGAAAATATAAAAATAATATTTCTCAGAACTAGTGAAATCATCGTCGAACTAACGTGATCGCCATCGTACCACGGTGAAATAGTCATCTCAATATCGTGATATCATCATTACACTACCGTGATTTCGTCATCGTAATATCGGGTATAGCCATTGCCCTATCGAAATATTATCATCGCATTATCGTGATATCGTCAACGTACTACTGTGATATCGTCATCCTGCTATTCTGATATCGTCATCCTACTATCGGGATATCGTCCTCGCCTTATTGAGATATTGTCATCCTTCTATTTGATATCGTCATCACAATATCGTTACATCGTCATTAAACAATTGGGATATCGTCGTCCTACTATTGTAATATTGTCATGGTTGTTAAATCGTCCTTCTACTGCCTATAAATCGACATCGTGAAATCGGGATACAGCCACTGCCCTATCGAATATAATCATCTAACTATTGTGATATCGGTAACGTCATCTTGCAAGCGTGATATCGCAATAGTACTAATGTGCTATCGCCAATGTATTATTGTGATATCGACATTGTACTATTGTGATATCGTCCTCGTACTATTGTGATATCGTCATCGTTCTATCGGGATATCGTCATAGTACTATTGTTATATCGACATCGTACTATCGGGATATTGCCATCGTACTATCGGGACTTCGTCATTGTACTATTGTGATATCGTCGTCGTTCTATCGGGATATCGTCATCGTAAAGTCAATTCAAAACTGTAAACATAGACATTTGATAACCACTTGATGTGATAAAGTTAAGGACGTTTGGTTGTTTCACATATCACTTTGTTATGATCTGTTTAATTTGGGTCATATCTAAAGTCATGTTATGTCGACAACCGAATGCCGTGTTTTCTACAAATAACGCGGATGTTTTGTATAGGTCGCGTAGGTAACAGGTTGATCCAGAATAAATCTGTCACTATCAGAGGACTAGTGTGTCCCAAAATGCTCTATAATGAATACAAAAAAAAATAATATTTCTCAGGACTTAAGAAATCATCGTCGAACTAACGTGATCGCCATCGCACCACGGTGAAATAGTCATCACAATATCGTAATATTGTCATTACGATATTGTATTATCGTTATCGTACTATCGTGATATCGTCATTAAACTATCGTGATATCATCTTTACACTATCGTGATTTCGTCATCGTAATATCGGGATATAGCCATTGCCATATCGAAATATTTTCATCACATTAACGTGATATCGTCATCGTTCTATCGGGATATCGTCATCCTTCTATTGTGATATCGTCATCGTGTTATTGTGATATCGTCATCTTTCTATCGGGATATCGTCATCATTCTTCGGAATATCGTCATTGTACTATTGTGATATTGTCATCGAACTATCGGGATATCGTCATCGTTCTTTCGGGATTTCTTTATCGTACTATCTTGATATCGTCATCGTTCAATCGGGATATCGTAATTATACTATTGTGATATCGTCATCGTTCAATCGGGATATCGTTATTATACTATTGTGATATCGTCGTCGTTCTAACGGGATATCGTCATCGTAAAGACAATTCAAAACTGTAAATATAGACATCGATAACCACTTGATGTGATAAAGTATATGCAAAAGAGGTCATGTGTTGTCGACAACCGAATGCCGTGTTTTCTCCAAATAAAGTGGATATACGCTGAGCCTCTCCTAGATAACCGCAAAACCCCAATTTAAGTCTATCAAATTACTGTGAAGATAATATACGACTCATATTTAAGTATCAAATGTTCGCGTGGGCATACTTTTGGATAATTCGGATTTTATTCTTGTCTAGGTTTCAGAAAAATCGATACCTCCCTTTCAAACACATTTAACGTAATTTTTCACCTCGACGGAAATAATGAAGCATTCAAAGTGGATTTTATTTCGCATGATACGGTCAAGCCAGCCGATCATTAGAATCCAGACTTTCCCACACCAATTATCTATAGACGCGTGCACTTTAATCCTTTCCTGTTTTGCATACTTTTAGACATGTCCAAATTCAAAGGTTTTGCCGACAAAAAATTACTTTTGAAAAATAACAATTCAGTAGTGTAGAAAATATTGGAGAAAAAGAAGGAATTATTTGTTTGAATTTCTTCTTTTTCAACAATACTTTCTCAATTATAAATTGACAGGACGTAAGAACCACGGATCGAGCAGAAAAGAGTTAAATGCTTCACTCTCCATTCCTTCAGAAAAATAATATCCTGTAGCCCATCATATTATTTCAGAATTTCAATTCGACTACGAAGTAAAAATATGCTTTTATCTCAAATGGTCAGGTTTTGTCATGTCTACCTTGTGATAGTATGCCAGTTCTTTAGCCATAGATAAAACAGGACGAAGTCTGAAATTAGGTTAGTCAAAACTTACGTTGAATGTCGAGGTTTCAGAGAAATTTCTCTGTAAGCGTATGCAAATGGTAATGATACGGATCGGCCGTTCTTTTTTGGCTGGTAGGGCTTCGTAACCTTTGGCGAAGTTCTTGAAACACAAATGAACGGGAAAAAGCCGGTTGATCTTTTCATTTGCAGGTGACCGATACAATGTACATACGGCTTGAATAACGCTGTAGTCGCCCACCTATACGAAATATTTTTCATTGTACATGTAAGTCGCGGTAAGCTACACCTGTTAAACATTTTTGACGTATTTTATATAAATTGATCGTGCTTGATCGTCCCGATGTTCATCATACAGGGATAGTAGTAGGATTGTGAAGAAAATAAAACAAACAAACAAAAAGAAAGAAAAAAAGATAAATCAAACATTCAAAACGCATTTAGAACTAGAAAAATCTTAAACCGATTAACAGAAGAGTGCTCGGATATAACATATAAAGAAATTTGATTTTGACCTAATGAAATATAAATATTCGTATATATTCGAATAATAATTTTGCCATTTGTTCCCATCCCTTAAACAAACCGACGAATGATTTGCCCCTATGATGTGCATTTTATTAAATCCATATTACAGGGGGCAAATCATTTTCGGTTTGTAACTTCGACTTGAATAACGACAAAATGATTTTTTGTGTGTCGTGATTAAACATGTAATGTGTTTATTTGCATGAATAGTTCTATTAAACTAGGATAGAATATCGGAAATCTGTTAATAGTGTTTCTACTTTCGAAAGCTCTTCCAACTAAATGTAATACGAACAATTAAATCTCAAATGATCGCAAACTTCCCCATTCCAATCGTCGCTTAAAAGAGCCAATATACCGAACAGGTAAATTATCCTATTTTTAGATAAAGAAGTATTGTATTCATTATATCAAAGTCAGCATTATATCAAAGTCAGCATATTTAACATTCAATGTCACTAGTTACACGAAAAGAGCCATGTTGGTAGCGCGAAATATATCGCATCTGGATAGTTCGAGCAGGAATCTAGGACAATAGCACCTCCGGACAATATCCCCTTCTATGCTTTTTGACAAAGTGGACATTATCCCCTTCCTAAATTTAATAGGGTGGACATTAGCACCTTTGTCATTCTGACAGGGCGGACAAAATCCCCTTCCTAATACAAACAGGGCGGACATTATCCCCTCGATAGGCGGACATTATCCCCTTCGTAAAGTTGTACTAAGTTTCTTCGGACTTAAGTAACAAAACGAACTATTATCCATAACTCATAAGATTAATATCAATTTTACTCCCTTTTTTTTTGTTAAATAATAAACTGATGCCCATTTTTTCATTAAATACTTTGCATATATCCCTGTGAGCGACTCCATGAAATTTGTATTCTAGTAAACGTCATGGTAAAGGCAAAGAACCGTTTTTCCCTCTTTACCACCATATTTCTTTAAAATGAACCTCATGCCAACTTCAACTTT
This sequence comes from Fragum fragum, assembly GCA_946902895.1. Taxonomy (NCBI): domain Eukaryota; kingdom Metazoa; phylum Mollusca; class Bivalvia; order Cardiida; family Cardiidae; genus Fragum; species Fragum fragum. The sequence goes on from OX336373.1 coordinate 5,408,691, forward strand.
TTACTATTTGAAGTCATCCGGTAATACGTTGTACTTCCTGACCCTCGTCGACATAACAAGAAAGAATATACTAAATATTAGCTATATCATTGTACCCTTTCCATATGAGCTTATCTTTTTTATACATGGTGTTGAGATGCAGCATGCCCTATACATTTACATTCGTGATATATTCTAGAAAGGGGCTTTTGTCCGCAGTAGTTAAACGATGAAGGGGATAATGTCCGCCCTTCTAATATTAGGAAGGGGATTTTGTCCGCCCTGTCAGAATGACGAAGGTGCTAATGTCCGCCCTGTTAAATTTAGGAAGGGGACAATGTCCGCCTTGTCAAAAAACATAGAAAGGGATATTGTCCGGAGGGGCTATTGTCCGGTTACCTTCGAGCACACTGACAAGGTCGGATTTCTTCGCTTAAAGAAAGAATTTCGTCACCAAGAATGATAATGTACCTTACTTTCTTTAGAACTTCTGGGAGATTATCGAGATTTTTCGGGAGATTTTCATTCGATAATTTCACCGAAAAAACAGTGACGGGTGACGTCATTAAAAGATGCCATTAATTCACCAGCGAATTCGCCAACTTTGACAAATTTCTCGTACAAAGTTTTTTCACATCTAAAAAACTTTCGATGGCCTATACTTCGATTTTTAATAAATCAGACCAGCAAACATTTAACCAGATTGAGGCAACCACATGCCTACTTAATTTCTTTCCAATGTAGATATATTTCCATTACTGCAATGAACAAACTTTTTAGCACGTAGCTATTTTGTATACCTTGCGCACAAAATAGCCCCATATTTTGTTAAACATTTGTGTGTGGTTTTTTTTTTGTTGTTGTTGTAGTTGTTTTCGCTCGATGTAATTAAGTTATAAGAAATGAAGATATTGCTTTTGTAAGTCTTCCGGGAGGTTTGAAACGAAAATCCCGATCACACTTATGCTTCGCGTATTCATACAGTATGATTAGTTTTTTTCGTTTCATACATCCATGAAAACAAAACATATTCTCTTCATCTCTGAAATCATTCGTGAGGGACAAACTGTAACCGTATAAAACAAGTTTGTATGTCAACCAGACTTGCCAGTCCCATGAGCTCAATTGGTAAAGTAATCGACTTATAAACTCAATATCGAGGGTTCGAGCAACGGGTTGATCTGACAAGTAAACAATCCGTCTTTCGGATTAAAAAGTAAATCCGAGGTCCCTTGTGACTGTGTCATACATCGAGTTTTCTTCGTCCTGTATCCTTGAATTATCACCCCTAACAACGAACCGTCTTTTAGGGGTGTTGCCCTAATTTTTATACATACACTCTCAAATTAAGATATAGCTCTAAATATGACGACAACCTTTTTTTCGTATACATGTATATTCTACGCTCATCGCATGGAACATAACCGATTCCTTATAATGACGTCATTCAATGTTCTATAAGAAACAAATTTTTGAGTAATTTTTGAGATACTTTTTTGATTTCTTCTGGATGGTTGCAATGTATATTCGGATATCTACATGGTGCGTAAAACCGTTGGAACCACGCACTCTGTTTGAATTCGCTCAAACCAACGACATCGTTACGTCATCAGGAGTATGTTCGCTAGCGGGTCTTCATTTCTGGAAAGTCCACTCCAAAACTGTCTAATAGTTAATATTGATATAGAAACTTACCGTAGTTTTAACCATTTGATGTGACATATTTTAGGGCTTTGGTTACTTCCCTTGTCACTTTGCTACCTTCTACTGACATTGGATCATATGCAATGAGGTCATGCGTTATCAACAACCTAAATCCGATAAAACTAAAAATATCCTTGAATTCTGCTAACCCTTGCCTATATAACCACAAAAAGCCACTTTCAGCCTATCAGATTAACGTGAAGAAACTATCTCATATTTAGATATTAAATGCTCATTTCAGCGAAATTTTGAGCCATTGGCTAATATTTCTATACCCCCCCTAAACTTTGTTTGGGGGGTATATAGGAGTCAGATTGTCGGTCGGTCGGTCGGTCCGTCCGTCCGTCCGTCCGTCCGTCCGTCCGTCCGTCGGTCGGTCGGTCGGTCGGTCGGTCGGTCCGTCCGTCCGTCCGTCCATCTGTCTGTAGCTTTTTCGTGGCCGCCCGATTTCTGTGCAACCTTTGGACGGATTTAATTCAAACTTCACTGATATAATCGGTATCAAGCAGAGATGTGCATATTCTGTTTTTGACGGAGTTATGGCCCTTTGGTGAAAAACCGTGTCCGCTCAATTTCTCAGCAACCATTGGACGGATTTGATTTAAATTTCACGCAAACACTCGGTATAAGTCAGACATGTGCATATCCTATTTTGGTTATGATCCATTTATTTTTTACGGATATATGGCCGTTTAATTAAAAGTCCATTTTTGTTATGGCCCTTTGGCGGATAGCACTTGTATATGGACAAGCGCTTTTGGTGGGTATTAGTCCGCTTTGCGACAATGTCTAGTATCCAGCCGGTACCTCCCTTCAAGAGATGATGTATGGTGAGAGTAGCAAACGACAATTCTGCTTGGAAATTGGAAGATATTATTTTTTTTTCCGTGAAGCTATGGAGCTTGAAACTAAATCACACTTATATGAAACCGCTTCGCGGCTTCATTCGGTGTAGATATGTGGTTATGCATGCATTTATTCAATCGAACATCATCAGAGCATTCAACATAATACAATTAACCCTTTCCCACATAATCCTTCCCCTCAAGATAAAAGCTTGTGAAAACATTTTGAAAAATGAAGAAATTGTTTGTCTCTTACTAACCATCATACTTTTTAGCTAGCAAAGCGTCAGCTTTGATACCTTAAGTTAACAGACAAAATTTTGAGGTCTTCTCAGAGTTAAATGATTGCAAACTGTCACTGGAGGCTTAACCACTAAATTTATTGAATGCATACGCTATAAAAAGTTGTTCTTATGCATTTCAGGAATATTGTAGTCCCTGCCTGCAAGTTCACCTGCAAGGTATTTTTAGTTCAGCTGAACACACCGTGTTCAAAATGACTCGGATCAAGGTATTCAAAGAAAATGTAGACAACAATTTCAAATTGTTGAAATTCTGAAATATGTATCTCTTTGGCTATAAAACAATGTGGACATTTTGAACCAAAAAGATCGTTTATTCTAAATTCTCTGTTTACTTGTTTGAAAGGGGCTTAATGGCACTTTTAACAGTATTTCAGTCATATCGCGGAGGCCGGAGCATCTAACCATGGATTCCTGGTATTTCTCATACCAGCTCTATCACTACATCCTTTCCGAGCCTCCAGATGCTTATCCCTCTTAGGTTTACGATTATTCCCCAATTTATGAGAGAAAAATGTCGGAAGAACATGTTCCAAGGCCGAGGATTGAAACCGGGACCCCGTGACTAGGAGTCCTATGCGCTACGACTGTGCCATAGAATCTACAATTTGAAGAAAAACATGTTATAAAATCAAACTTTTTATCTTTTGGACGGGTTTCCTTGATATTGCCTCAATATGTATACGGTAGATGATTCCCTTGTCAGACAATCAAAATTTCTTTAGGCATCGACAAAGTCTGATTTTATGAATATAATTGTCGCAGTTTACACGCAAAACAACCTCCCAATTAAAGCTAGTGTAAAGCTGTAGTTACGAGGATACGAAATGAAAAATTTTAATGCTACGCGCGTTTTAAATTATCGCCAACACTATCAAATTTCTTCAATTGTTTGCTCGTCGTTAAGGGCCGTTGACTAGGTATCAACGCCAACCAGTTATTTAAAGGTAACCAGTCGTGAAGGCACAGCTCATAAACGTTTGGAAATACACTCGTTTGGATCTGGTTTGGTAGCCTTTTACTAATTATAAACAACAACTTAACCCTTGTCATGCTGTATAAATTACCTTACTGAATTTGTGTAAAATCAAAGGGCTGAAAGCATTGATACTTGTTGTTAAAAAATCAACATTTCTGTAAGAAATCAATTTCATAAACAATTCTGGCAGGAAAAGTACAATCAGGGGGTGTAGACCAAGATCAGACTGCACTTATGTGCAGGCTGATCTTGGTCTACACCTCCTGCCAAAACCGGAATATTCCGGATTCAGCATGACAAGGGTTAATATCACATTATGTTAACTCCTCTATGCGCGTTTGAAGGATTTCTATTCGAAGAATTTTACCGAATAAAATAAGTTTTGTAGTTTCATCTTATTCTTATGACAGGTTAGCCATGGTTTTAAGGACAACGAATTCGGGCTGTTTGTTTCGGGTCCATAACCAATGGATTTTTAGCGGAATAACAAGTTGAACGTTTTATTGATTGAAAGGGGTTTAACGCCACTTTTCACAGTATTTCAGTCATATCGAGGGAGGTGTAGCTCCTAACAGTGGATTCCTGGAATTTCTCAAACCAGTACCATCACTATCCTAGTCGAGCTTTCAGCTAGGTTTACGATTATCCATGCATTGGTGGGAGACTAATGGCGGAAAGGATATTTGATGAAAGATAGAACCCAGGACCTCATGATTGAGACACCGACGCGCAACCACTGCGCTATATATACGCTGCTTGACAAAAGTAGAACGCGAAGCAGCATTCATATACACTATAATTGGACTTGAGACTTTGCGTTGAAACTGTGTCATGCTACAAAGAATTCGATCAAAGGACTGAAATCACTGGAGGTCCTAATTTATGGTCCTAAACGGCCCTCAATCCATGCATGCTTGTCCGCGGTAGTGAACTACCTTTTTTGTTGTTGTTGTCATGAAAAGGCTGTTATATACATGACTTAAATTTCAATCAAGTCCCGATTTTCAGGGATTTGTCCCCTTCAAATGCCGGTAGGTATTGAGCTCTTTTATGTTTTTCTGTGGTGCTATAGTTATTTTATATCGAATTTTAATTTCGTTCTGGTTGATTTATTTTGGCGAAATTCCTCACCTTGGACCAGGATAGGTTGACGGTCGTTTAGAACTGAATTCACTATCCTTGTTGTGATTAATTCTCAATTTGTTACACTCCATTACTACACAACTAAATATTAGACTGGTTCAAATTGATAGAGTTTGCAGATGGCAATTTGGAAAATATTTAGCGTAGAAAAAAATGTGGCCAGTGAAGAACTTGCTTGTAATAAGCATTTCTACATTGACCTTTATGACCTCTGATTTTTCAACATGCAGCTCGTGTTTTTATTTTCTTTTTTTTGTGTGTGTGTGTGTGTGTATTTTTTGTAGTTTTTTGTATTTTTTTTTTTTTTTTGGGGGGGGGGGTTAGTGTTGTTGTTGTTTAATGCAATACTCGTGACCTCACGTGAAATTGACTATTTATGGATAACACCCCCTTTCCCGCCACAAGTTCGACTATTCTAAATATATACTCATATACATAAACAGATATATCAAGGTCACGTCAACGCATTAACGTCGCGTCTACGTACGTTGACTTTTCTTTCTACTTTTTAATCACATTAAAATGAGCTCTTTGCGGTCTTCATGATCTTGTGTCATTTACAGATGCCGTACAAGACAAATTTAAAACCCAATGTGTGCAACAGGCGTTTTTGCAATTTGTCAATCATTGTTATTGTTCGGTGATCTGTAGCACAATTACACAATCCAGCCTGAGTATACAAAATCTTAGCTCGCGTCTTTACGACCATCCCGTAATTGGTTTTATCAATAAACCCTTCACGCAAATACTTGAGAAATATTCGAAGTGGCGTGCAATTTCTAGTAATCACTTTAAACACTCCGAATTTCAAAAGGTACACATGTTCTTTTGGAAATTAGTATGTTTTGACAGAGCAAAAATGAATATAGCAAAAAAGAGCGGTTCTAAATGGCTGTAAATTAAAATGATAAGTGCCGCAACTACAAATAATTGTAGTTAAGTGAGAAATGGCGTCTTGCGTCTTTTAGACAATTTCTTCTTTCCTACAATGTTGTCCATTGCTAGCGATTTCAGAGATGATTAAAAAAAACCATCTAAAACACAGTTCTATATTCACAATTTTAGGAACTTGTAAACAAGAAAACATTAAAGATCTAGAAATTTTTGAAGGTTTGAAGCACTGCAGACAATGATGAATTCGTCGGGGATGAAATATGTGCTCAACGGCCTTATAATTCTGAATCTGGGTAAATATGTTCTACGATCTTTACATGTTTCATTTTATTTTATGTCGTTTCGTTTCAAAATTACAACTTTCTGACTGACAGAAAACTATATTTCATACCAAAAATAATAAATGAGTAACTGAACTATTTTGCATTCTTACGCACAAATAGTTATAAAATGTTGCTTAAAGTTTTGAAATATTTTCTTATTTGATCTTTTGTTTTGTAGTATTTAGCTTGATAATTTCAACTCTCAAAATGAAGCGATGTTTTTCATTTTTATTTTGTTTTTGTTTTAGTGGGAGTAAAAAATAATACCCTGAAACACGTCTGTATAACCCTACCTCGTAGGTTCCTGCAGTGTTATTAGTTGTTAGCTAGCAAAGCGTCAGCTTTGATAGCTTAAGTTAACAGACAAAATTTTGAGGTCGTCTCAAAGTTCAACGAGTGCAAACCGCCTCTGGAGGCTTAACCACTAAATTCATACGCCATAAAAAAAGACCTTGTGTATTTCAGGAATATTGCAAACTCTGCCTGTACTCGTCGTGTTCAAAACACTCTGATCAGAGTCTTCAAAGTTGTTGATAGAATTTAAAGATATTGTCTCTCTGGGTAGAAAACAATGTGGAAAATGAAGAAATTGCTTGTAACAAGCAATTTCTTCAGTTTCCGCATTGTTTTCCAGAACTATTTTCTAATTGGCGTAAAACGGAGGGATGCGTGAGAATGGATTAACTGATTGGTTACTTTAGCCTCGTTTATTTGTCGTAATAAGCTTTGGCAAAGAAGACTACTTAACAAAACCCCGCTTTGCTAGCTTACAGTACTTTAAGTACTTTTTTTTATTATCATCATTATAATTGACTAGTTTGATCTTCCTTTCGGGTCTACATCTGAAAAGACTTGTTACATCATATGCTTGATTTGTTCAAACTAATCCTCGCAGTTGACCAATCAAGGAATGAACCGACATATCAAATAATTTATTCAGCCCGGACCTGTTTACTTCATCTCAGACGTTGGTTGCCATTTTGTTAACCATTTTTGTTGGTTTGACGACTTAAATGTCGTAACTACAGCTTATTCAAGCTGTAGTTGCGACGTTTATGTCGTCAACCAACCATTTTATATTTTGTTCTATGGTACTGGCTCTAAATTTTGCAATATAACGTCGTTTAAAATCGAAGCGAGACTTCCTGTCGGAGTCAATGGATGGGGGCTAACGAAGTAAGTGGGCGGGGCCAGCGATTGATCAATTTGTTGTCTTGGTTAAGCATATACGAAAATTCCAAACCACGATATGACTTCATTTTTTCAAGTCACCGGGTCAAAGATTGATGCCGAACGATCAGCTTTTGTTGTGCGCTAATGATCTAATTACAGGACCAGTTTTTTTTATGAAACCTCTTTCAACTATATTCATGGGTAATATTTGATAGGACAAGGAATCCTGTTGACATTTAGGTCACCCGTTCAAAGGACAAGTTAATGAGGTCAAATTTTGTTTAAAGATTGTGGTCCTTCAACATGTTCCATTTCATATACATTCACTTTCAAACTTTACCTGTAAACTGCCCTAGACAAAACTAGGAAGACTTATGGATTTTCAAAATCAGTGGTTCAATGTTCAAGGTCAATTGGTCTTTTTCAGTGTAAAACCTTTCAGCATGTCTTAATTCAGCCGTGTAGTTAAGCCCTTGGAGAGCCTAGGAATCCTGCCAATATTAAGGTCTTACAGCTTATTCTAGCTGTATTTGCGACGTTTAGGTCGCCAATCAAATGTTCTACCCGTCGGTACATGTTACTGGACATTAATTTTGCAGTACAACGACTTATAAAATGGAAGCGGGACTTCATATCGAATTCAGTGGGCATGGCCAAAGGAGTAAGTGGTCGGGGCTAGCTGATGGTCAATTGTTTGTTCTGTTATCGTTTTTACATTACTGATTTTTGTCTCCATTGCATCGGTCAATAGGTACACTTTAGTATCGTCTATCAAGATTCAAACGTTCTGATCGACTGATATTTTCATGAATCAAACTCTAACCAGCATCTATTTGTACGCACGCGCCCAATGCAGATCCATAAAAGTTTACTTAAAACCTGTACATTGTTGGTGTTGATTTAATTTATGTCATTGAGTAGTAAGAAATGAAGAGAATATTTTTTGTTGTCGTTTTTAGCTAGCAAAGCGTCAGCTTTAATAGTGGAAGTTAACAGACAAAATTTTGAAGTTTTCTTAAAGTTCAATTAGTACAAACTGCCACTGGAGGCTTAACCACTAAATTCGATAAATACCTACTCCATTAAAAGAAGGTCTTGTTTATTTAAGGAATATTGCAAACTCTGCCTGCAGGTATTTTTCACTCACTTAAGCACGTCGTGTTAAAATGACTCTGGTCAGACGACAATTTAAATTGTTGAAAATTCTAAAATATTTATTCTTCTATGTAGTAAACAATTTTGAAACTGAAGAAACTACTTGTAACAAGCAATTTCTTAATTTTTCCACATTGTTCATGAGCAGTGAATGAAGTAATGCTTTGCTAGCTTACAATTCTTTTCAGTACTTTGATTTGAGTTAGGAAAACCAAGTATGACATATTATGATTTTAGAGAAGAAAGGTTGATTTTAGACCAATTGTTAGCCACTTATTACCTTTTATAATAAAAGTTTGTTGGTATATAATAAGAGGAAAACTATTATGTAGAAGTGATACAAAACCTAGTTTTGGATTCTCGCCGCGTTAGAACATTCGATATTTCATGAGACCAAACCAACGTTTTCTGCGGTTTGTATCACAAACCAAAGTACATTCTAAAAAATTAGCAAACATTCAAACATCTAACGTTTTACATAGTTTTTATAGGTATATAGGTATATGATAATATTCGTTATATTTACAGTTGAAGAATTACTTTTTTACATAGTTTTTATAGGTATACAGGTATATGATAATATTCGTTATATTTACAGTTGAAGAATTACTATTTTACATAGTTTTTATAGGTATATAGGTATATGATAATATTCGTTATATATACAGTTGAAGAACTACTTTTTTAAATAGTTTTTATAGGTATACAGGTATATGATAATATTCGTTATATTTACAGTTGAAGAATTACTTTCCTATGAGGTCTGTTCAACATCTGGTAGTTTAATTTACTATTGTGATTCCGGATATTATTGCTGTGGCCTACGACTTTGCTGCTTGTAAGCGTCTTATAAATCGGCGATTTCTATCGAAACCTCGTAACTATAGCCTTTTTCAAGCTGGATTTTCTTACCGAACACAGACGAAATCTAAAAAAATACATATAATTTATGTGAAGTGAATCAATAAACGCAGCCTGTCTACAACTCTTGTTTGTCTCCCCTTATCCAGTGTTGTTTATACAATCATTTTTTTAATTTTTTTTTCAAAATATTTTTTGACCCGTAACTATTGCTTCTGGTGCTTTCAGGCCTTTGGTTTTAATTCAAACTCAGAAAGGGATATCATTTAGCATGACAAGGGTTAAAATAAGTTCTCGCTGATTCTGATTATATGAACATCCAATACCAAGTTATCGATAGACTACAAAAACAATAGCTTCACTTCTAAAGTTCGAAATGTGTATCAATCGTTTAAACCATAGTCTAAAACAAATAAACTGTTTGGTAGCCAATCATCCCTTGTGCTATTTATAACATGTTTTTGCTATAAATTTTGTAAAATAACGCCGGTTTAACCCTTTCCTGGTCAAACACGGGATTTTACGTTGATATTATACTTGAGAAAACATTGTGGAAAAAAGAAGAAATTGCTTGTAACAAGCAATTTCTCCATTTTCCACAATGTTTTCTACCAAATAGGATCATGGTTTCATATCAAATGGGGTCCAGTTTTCATTGTTGTATGCAACCTTTCTCAATTTGGACCAGTCTAAAATTTCCAAAAACGGGAAAGGGTTAAATTAGAGTAACACTGTTGGTTTGTGACAGAGGGCGGGGCCAGCAAGCCATCTATTGACCAATCGCGGCTGTCAAACAAATATTCAGTCGACCAATTAAATCATTCATTCAGCTCAGAATTTTGCCTTGATCTCCGGCATTGATCGCCATTTGTGTGAAACTTTTTTGTAGGTTTTGCGAGATAAACGTCGTAACCACAGCTTGTTCAAGATGTATTTACGACGTTTATATCGCCAACCAACCATTCTATATTTTCTTATTACATGCTACTCGCTATTAATTTTGCGAAACAACGCCAAAAGAAAAATCGAAGCGGGACTTCCTGTTGGAGTAAGTGGGCGTGGCCAACGGGATAAGTGGGCGGGGCTAGGGATTGGTCAATCGTTACAACAACTCGAAATAACAAGCTTCACTTTTAAAGTACAAAACGTTATATCAATCGATTAAACTATAGTCTCAATCAAAAATCAAAGAATTATTTAACGAATTGAAGCTGTCGAGCAAAGAATCAACCGATTATTCAAATCATTCATTTAGACTAGAAGTGAACTTTGAACTTCGATTTTCGTCGACATTCAGGTGAAGCATTTTTGTTAGGATGTTGACTTACACGTTGAAACTACAGCTTTTTTCAAACTGTAGTTGCGACGTGTAGGTATTTAACCAGCCATATTACTGTTTTATTGCATGTTACCGACTATTAGTTTTGCCAAAACAAGTGTTCAACTCCCGATCATTGAATTGCAAGTCGGTTGTTAACATGTACCCATTTATACATTTGGGTGGAGAGGAGCATTATGAGGGAGTAACTTTTTGCTCAGAAAAATTCAAACGGTTCGTTGGGATTCGAACCATGGACCCTCCGATCCCGAGGTTCGCGTCTTACTACAAGATCACGGGCTTCATGATCATATTAAGTCAAGAAATCTAAACAGTTGTTTATGTCAAAACTTAGGTCATATTGTAAAAAGAGTAACAAAATAATGATTGAAAATATCGTATTTATTAATTTCGACTCCTAAAACAATTAAACCCCGACTAAGTCTCGTTTTTATCTGCTTATATATGACTCGTTTCATAAATCCGGTGTTTCCTGACCAAACTGTCATTCTAGAGGTCCCGGGTTCGATCCCCGACGGCGGCACTCATCCTTTCCGACTATTTGTCTCTCACCAATGGGTCGATAATCTTAGACCTATGTTGGATAGCAGCTGGAGGCTAGGAAAGGATGTAATGGTAGTACTGGTGTGAGAAATACCAGGATTCCATTGTTAGGTGCTCCAGCCGGCGCGATATAACTGGAAGATTGTTGAAAGCGGCGTAAAACCCCATTCAAACAAATCAAAGAAAGTTTCCTGACCAATTATTCAATTATTCAATATTCTTTACATACAACTGTATCAAACGTCTTAAGATCTGGTAGAATTGCCAATTCGCAGCTGTCAATCAATTAATCAGTCGATAACTTCAATTATTCAGTTATACTGGAAGTTCAGTTTGAACTGCGCCATTGGCCGCCATTTTGGTGAAACATTTTTGTTGGTTCGGTGACTTAAACGTCGTAACTACAGGTTATTCAAGCTGCAGTTACGACGCTTAGGTCGCCAGCCAACCATTTCACTTATTTGTAACATGCTTCTGCACATAAATTTTTACAAAATAAAAGTCGTAAAAAATCGAAGAGGAACTTCCCGTTTGAGTCAATGGCAGGGTCCAAAGGCGTCTGTGGGCGGGGCCAGCAATTGATGAGGCTTGTTACGTCAAATTATCTTTTGTTGTTTTTCAGGGGTTCAAAGTCCGAGGACTCGTCGGTGAGCCTGTCTGCTGGAGCCATTGCTGGTATAGTGATAGCCGCTATAGTCGGGTTGATAATCTTGATAAGTTGCTGTGCCGGTATTATCAGCTATATGAACTCAAGTAAACAGAGTGTTAACCCCCGACCGACAGGTCAGAGTAAGTCTCCCATTTCGTAGTGTCTAATACAAGCATACATACCATGTTCAAATATATATAAATTTCAGTTATAACTAGCTTTACAATGGAACAGGGCGTCAATCCCTCTACGATAAATAGGGAATATTACAACAGTGTGTTTTCTATTTGTTGTTATCGTGTTCGAGAATCGTGTGTAGGTATTTTTTATTGGATGACACGGAAGGTCGAATCCAATAAAAATACCTACACACGTTTCGAGAACACGATAACAACAACTATAAAAAACACCCTGTTGTAATATTCCTTCTGTTATATACCTTTAGGACATGACATTAAGAAAATTCTCATAAATGATTCAGAAATAACAAACTGTCCGAGAGAAAAAAACCGAACGTTATACACAAAAAAGAAGTCCGTGTTTAACGGTACTCGACGAAAACGTTTTTTTGGTACACTCCGAATCTGTTGAGTTGTATGAGATAGCCAGATTTTAATTCATATATAATAAAGAAATATATTGGCCTAAAACGGACCTAATTGTTCAATCACGGCTGTCTTTCAAATACGCATTCGACCAACGGAATTATTCATTTTGCCCTGAAATGAGTTTTGTACTCCTATATTGGCCACCATTTTTTGTTGTTGGTTTGGCGACTTAAACGTCGTAACTACAGCTTATTCAAGCTGTAGTTACGACGTTTAAGTCGCCAACCAACCATTTAACTGTTTTATAACGCTGTTTAAAATTGAAGCGGAACACGCTGTTGGAGTTAATGGGCGGGAAGTAAGAAAGTAAGTGGGCAGGGCCAGCACGCTTGGTCAATAGTAATTGTGTACGGAAGTTATGAAAATACTTTTGAATGGTTTAAATTAACAAATCATATCTGACACCTACATACATTCGATATCGGTGTCCGACTGAGGTATTAATCGACATTTTTTACTTCTTTTAAAGCAAGGGACAAGAAATGAAAAACAAATCGTTGTTTGGTGACTTTAACGTTGCAAGTACAGCTTGAATAAGCTGTAGTTACGGCGTTAAAGATGCCAAACCAACAATAAAAATGGCATAAATGACTGAGTTCTAAGCCCATTTCCGATATAAATGAACTGATTCATGAATCGAGTCTTAAATGACATTGGCGATCCATCAGTTTATAGATCGCCGCTGGTAATCAAAAAACCGACTGTAGGCGAAAGAATAAATATAGCATTATAAGTTCGTCCAAAGAACAGGGAATTCGTTACAGTCAGTTACGGTACATTTTGTACACAGTCAGTTACGGTACTTTTTGTACACAGTCAGTTACATATTGTACACAGTTATGTCACATTTTGTACAAAGGTACCTTGCATTTTGTACATAGCTACGTTACAGATTGAACACAGTAACGTTACCTTTTGTACACAGTTACGTCAAATTTTGTACAGAATTACGTTACATTTTGTACACAGTTACATTCAGTATATAGTTACGCTATATTTTGTACACAAATACGTAACAATTTGTACACAGTAGCATTACATTCTGTACACAGTCAGTTAATCAATTTTGTACACACTCAGTTAAATGACTCTTTGTACACAGTTATGTTACATTCTGTGCAAAGTTACGTTTTTTACACACTTAAGTTACATTTTGTACACTATAAAGTTAATTTTTATTCACAGCTACGTTACATTTTGTACATAGCTACGTTATAATTTGTACACAGTTATATTTTGTACACAGTAAAGTTACATATTGCACACAGTTACGTTACATTCTGTAAACAGTAACGTTACATTCTGTGCGTAGTTACGTTACATTTTGTACAAAGCTACGTTACATTTTGTACACAGCTGCGTTACAATTTGAAAACAGTCAGTTATGTTATATTTTGTACACAGTCAGTTGCATTTTGTACACAGTTTCGTTAAAGTTTGTACACAGTTACATTGCGGTGTGTACATAGTTACGTCACATTTTGTACACAGTTGTTTTTTGGAGACAGTTACGTTACATTTTGTACACAGTTATGTAAAATTTTGTACACAGCTAAGTTACATTTTGTACACAGTTGCGTTACATTTTGTACACAACTACGTTAAATTTTGTACACAGTTACATTTTGTACACAGTTGATTTACATTTTGTACACCTACATGGATTTCTCAAAGGCCCTATGTGTATATCTTTTATCAGACCAACCCCCGAAGACCGATGCTGTGACTGTGAGTTACGTTACCACCATGCCACCAGCATATCAGAGGGTAGATGCTCCAACAACATCCGTCGGAAATCCAGCTGCAAATGGTCTTCCTCCAAAGGGTAAATGTGACTAGCACAATGAATACGGGCCATTTCGGATACAATTTTACAAAATACGGAATTTCAGTTCATTAGCACTGAAAAATCATCCTATTCTTATCTTCTTTTCAAATATTATCGAAGCCCAATTCCCGGATGCACATTTTTATTTCACGTGTTATAGACTAAATGAACAGAGAAATTGTTATACATAGAGGACATTGAATGAGTGGTCATGGAATTTATCAAACGAGTCATCTACAAACATTAAATTTATTTTTTAGTTTCGTCTATCAAAATCGAGCGTTCTGATTGGTCGAAGACTATTATTCATAACTCCATGAACAAAATTTTGATCACGCAGTGATTTTGTATGCTTCCGCACAAAATAGTCCTATAAAAAAGGTATCAACATTTGTAAAGATTTTGTTTTTTTCGCTCGATGCTATTAAATTATAAGAAATGAAGAGAATATTTTTTGTTTTCATAGAGGTATGAACCGAAAACCTAATCATACAATGTATGAATCCGCTTTGCGTATTCATACAGTGTGATTAGTTTTTTCGGTCCATACCTCCATGAAAACAAAAAAATATTCTCTTCAACTCTTAAGTAAAATCGAGTCTCTGTCGAGGTTTGTTGTTGTTGTTGTTGTTGTTAATTTTTTTTTTTTTTTTTTATTTTTTTTTTATTTTTTTTTTTTTTTATTTACATATATATACTTGTATAAATGTTTTAGATGACGAGTTTAATAAATTCGGATTTTATGAACACGAATCCGGTATTCTATTAACAATATAACCTTAATACGTTATTTTTTGCAATAAATCGTAGGAAAAAATCGAATTCGTCGATATGTAATATTCCGAGAAACATATATCGCCGTCCGTAAAATGCCGTCATTATATGCGTTATGACGTAATTTTCGCGGTAACGAATGGGCGTTGACATAGTCTTCGAATTCATTTGAAAAGATATTGTACTATAGTATAATATCACCCGTGTAATGTCAATGGATTTATTCTAATCGCGGGCCGTGGGATATGTTTTAATTAAAACGTGTCATGCTGAACCCGGAATATTCCTGTTTTGGCAGGAGGTATAGACAAAGATCAGCCTGCACATATATGCAGTCTGATCTTTGTCTATATCACCTACTTGTCTCTTTAAGCCAGAGTTGTTTATAGAATGATTTTTCAAAATAATAATTGATCTAAAATAAGTGCATCCAGTGCTGTCGGCCCTTTGATTTTAATGCAGTTTTGTAGAGGATTTTTATTCAGCATGACTAAGGTTAAGGAAATTCATGAAATAGTATTGGCCCGAAGTCTTGTATTGAATGCAAACTAATTAGGTACAGTTTGGTATATCAAGAGACCGAATATCCTATGCAAGGTACGCATTATTACTTCATCGTAGTTATTTATTTATTAAATATCATACATAATTTTCATGCTTGAATAGTAAAATATTTCAACGACACTAGCCCGAAACTCAACATATGCTACATTTTATGTCCGTTCCTAACATTTTATTATCAAAGTGCCGACCTAAGAAAAGGCATCATCCAACTGTACCATATATTGAACATATTTTCATCAAACTGCTGGGTACTGTATTTTTATGACATATTCGCATTCGTCCACGTATCACATCAGTATTTACTGAAGAAAAAATGTAGTTGTTTGATTAGATAACAAAACAATAGACTAAAATTTTGAAAAATCAAAATTCTGTTGATCTTTTTGATTACATTATGTACCCATGACGGCAAGAGTTTAAAAACTTGCACTCTAGTTTAAACTTGATATACAACAAGCATCGGTGTGATCTGGGTCCACATTCATCTCCTAGTCTAAATTAAAAAAGCCAACTAATAACTTCACAAGCCCTCTGATTGGACCATACATCTGTCTCGACCAATCAGAGTGTTCGTTATGAAAATCAAGAACAAAGAAATGATTTAGAGCGACGAGTAAATCAAGCGAGGCCCCTTATTCATTGAAGTAAAACTCATTTTACATGATATAGAGGATACTTGACCAATCGCATTTGTCAAACAAGAAATCAATCGAAGAATGAAATCATTTATTCAGCCCGGAATTGAGCTTTGAACTCCATCATTAGCCGTCATTGTTATTAAACATTTTTGTTGGTTTTTTTACTTAAACGGCGTAAATACAGCTTATTCAAGCTGCAGTTACGACGTTTAGGTCTCCAACCAACCATTTTACCTTTTTGTTACATGCTACTGACCATAAAATTCTACTAAATAAGCCTTTGAAATTCGAAGCGGTATTTCCTGTTGGAGTCAATGGGCGGGGCCAAGGGAGTAAGTGGGCGGGGCCAGCGATTGGTCAGCTGTTTACAAGTGTCAGTGAAAGTTCGATTCATCTTGATTGGGTGAACAACAATAGCTAGATTGTCAAGAGTGACAGAGTCTCGAATGGAAATATGCTTTAGTTGTTTACAAAATGAAAGATAAATCGTTCGAACAAAGACTCTATTCCTTTAATGCAAAAACGTCGAACTATGATATTTCGGGGGAGAATATCTAAATGCGCGTCATTTTGCACGTGATTTATATGGAAATTGGATGACGTCAGTGTCATTTTGCTCGTGAATTACATGGCAATTGGATGAAGCCAGTGTCATTTTGCTCGTGAATTACATGACAACGGATGACGTCAGTGTCATTTTACTGGTGAATTTCATGGCAATTATATTACGTCAGTGTCATTTTGCTCGTGAATTACATAGCAGCCAGGTGATGTCAGTGTCTATTATTCAGCCTAGACTGAACTAAATTACTAAAACAGTGAATTTATCACTTTCAACTTCTCTGTTTTCGGTTGAGTTACAGGGTGATAATCCACCGTGAATTTTCAATAAACCACTGTTTACTGTGCATCTCCTCATATCAAGGTCAAGGTCATGTGATAAGGTCAAGGTCACATACCAAGATCAAACGTTTAGTCCTGTTGCGGAGGCAATGTGTTTCACAAATACATCTTGTTATTTATTTTTTGCTCGCTTCTTTTATTCTTTCAGATCAAAATATGTATATGTAATTGGATAGATGAAGGCGGCATGAATGGAAAATGAATTGTGATTAAAGTTAAAGAGACTTGAAAACAAAGACAAAAGTGCCTTTTAACAGATTTTTATTATGTATACCTAATTATAATTCTTAAAGCGCCTCTTTAATAGATTGTGTATGACACAAAATGTCTCTCAATATCTGATTTTCTAACTTTAGCGCTTCCACACATTTGAAAGATTGGGGTTAAATTAATTATGTAAAGAAAATGAATCTTAATGACTTGAAGCAAAAAAGGAAAAGAACCAAAAATATTTGGCGTTACGTGTCATCGAAGTAAAACCTAAATGGAACCGGAATTGACCATTCGCAACTGCAGATCAATGAATAAACCGACCAATCAAATAATTTATTCAGCCCGGTCCAGAGCATTTCAACCCGAACTTTGGCCGCCATTTTTGTTAACCTTTATTGTTGTTTTGCGATTTTAATATCGTAACTACAGCTTATTCAAGCTTAGTTACTACGTATAGGTCACTAACCAATCAACCATATTACTTTTTGGTTAAATGCTACTGGTTATAAATTTTACAAAATAATGCCGTTAAAAATCGAAGCGGGCCTTTCTGTCGGAATTAATGAGCGAGGCCTAGGGGGTCAGTTGGGGGGCAGCTATAGGTCAATTTATTTGGTAAATACGTTATTTATCATCGAAATTGCCTTATTACGTATGAATAACGTCTTTGTTTTCCGCTAGCAATTCAGTCGTTATCGACTAACGCCCCAACCAGATACATTCCACTGTTTAACCCTTTCCTGTTTTATGAAATTTTACACTGGTCTAATTTGAAAGAGGTTGCAGACAACAATGAAAAAAACAAGCAATTTGAAATCTGACCATCCTATGTGGTAGAAAATATTGTGGGAAAAGGATAAATTATTTTTCTCAAATATAAAATCACAGTGAAGTAAAATCCCGGGTTTGTCCAGGAAAGGGTTAAAGGACACTTGGAGTATACCATATATAGTGAATAAAGTAAATTAAACACGAAGAAAGAACATTGGTCGCAATTACAACTGTTACAATAACCGTTGAAAAATTGCCTTCATCCAATTTTTATGAAATTCTGTTAATGGGCCGCTTTAGGAACTTGTTTATGTTGATTTTAGTGTGTGTGTGTGACTTAGAAATTTACTAGAATACCTTTAATACACAATACTGATTTGAGATGTAGTATAGTTGAATTGAACTTAATATGAAAACCTTACGGTATTTTTTTAAACAAAATTTTCTTCTGTAATTATCTTCATGAAATACTGATATTGATAACTCTGTAATAATCGAAATGTCATATTGTCTGACCGAAAGCGACACGCATTAAACTGTTCGCAAGATGAAAAATCTGCAGTTTTAGTGTTGACGTCATTTAGCGTGTCCCATTTCATTTGCGCAAAACTGGGAAAAGTCGTTTTCACAAAATCATTCTTCATGGTTATGTTTCGTATATTTGATCCATTTTAGACTGATCCTAATTTAGAAAAGTTACCGGCGACAGTATTAAGTTGATGGAATTTAAAAATGCTTTTGTCTTTAAGGGTAGAAAAAATGTGGACAATGTCGAAATTGCTTGTTACAAGCAATTTCTTCATCGCCCACAATGTTTTCCCGAGCTATTTTCTTGAGATACGTAAAAAGCGGGATTGTGTGGGAATGAGTTAAATCAGTTGTGCCATGTGAGTAAGTCATCTTTGTCGTCATTTGGGTCACTTTAAAAATAACTTCGTTGCGCAAATTTATAGCGCTTTTCGAAAATAATAATAAAAGAAATGGAGACTCAAAAGGTTTTGCTCAAATTCTACGTCCACCAGTTAGCAATGATCAACAAGTTTTTAATAACTTTTGCTAACGGGAATGGTAAAGTTGCATACTCGCATGATATATTAATTTAATTAATTAAGTTAGGCTGGGTTTTGAGCCAAAGAACGCGAAACATCGCTAAAAGACCATATGATTTGCGCAAATAAAATACTCCGATTGAGGGGCAGGTTTTTATCTTAGGGGACATATTCTGTGTTTTTTTTTGTGTGTGTGTTTTTTTTTCTGTTTTTTTCTTTTCTTTTCTTTTTAGACAATAAAACAAGAGTGTTAAGAGTTTTTGATTACATTGTTGTTGTTTTTTAAAAAGGGTAAATAAATTTATACAAAGTAATACGACCTTATTTATTTCTTTAACCCGATAATTTTATGGCAATAATTTGTTTGTGGTATTCCAGAAAAAATATATATAGTTTAGTACCTGATAGCTAACCGTTACCATTTATCGCGATGGATATGCGTCACAAGTTGTATTTTCACGGAAAGGATTGACCGTCATTGACTTAAAATGCAGAAAAAAAATAATGAAATATCCTTTAATGACGGCAATTCGTAACTAATAGTAAATTTGGTGTCATTTAACCATGTTGATTATCACAAGTAGTCCCCTATTGGACATTTTGAAAGATTTATACATCTCACAAAACCGTAGTTAGGCTTTAGAAAAAACAAACAAACACGATTTCTACGTGCATTGGGGCATTCATATACGTTCTCCCGATAAATGGTAAACCGCTTTATTATATGCCTATAAAAGATATGGCTTAAAATCTGGCTATCTAATACAAGTCGACAGAAAAAAAATCCGTATTCGACGTGTACCAAAAACCGTATTCGTCGAGTACCGTTAAACACGGACTACTTTTTTGTGTATTGACGTTCGGGTTTCTTTTGGAAATTTGGTTATTTCTTAATCATTTAAGAGAATTCTCTTAATGTCATACCTAAAAGGTATATCATAAAAGGAATACAACAGTGTGTTTTTCTATTTGTTGTTATTGTGCTCTCGAATCGTGTTTAGTATTTATAGACCTTCGGTCTCATCCAATGAAAAATACCTACACACGATTCGAGAACACCTTCGGGCTCATCTAATAAAATATACCTACACACGATTCGAGAACACGATGACAACAATTAGAATACCCCGCTTTATTCACTCGCCGTTAAGACCCTCCAGACACTTTTGCTATAAACGAGATATTCCCTGGTGTGTGTTTCGGGTATCAACATCCTTTGACGCCTATAGCATGAGGGTTTCCGTTTAATAAATCAGTTTTGACTTGCGTTCGCTCGACATCGTACATAGCGCACAGTTAAGCTGTCGATAATACCCGATATTGTTCTAGTTCAGATTGGAAGATGTTGAAGACGACAATATATAGTTGATGGACTTTTAAAGATGTTTGTCATTTCGGGTAGGTAGCACAGTGGATAATGAACAAATTGCATGTTACCTTCATTTACCAACATATTTTTCAAAGCTTTGTTGTTGTTGTGGGGGAGATCGGGGAGATGTAGTGTACTAGCATGTACTAGTTAGCTAGTGCATCGTCTCACGGAATGTCTGTGTATGTACAATTGATTCGCAGTAGAAGGAGTTCTCTATTTGCCATGTTAACCACAGGGGGCAGTTGCGTATGCTAGATATTCGCTAAAATGACCCAAAAGTCAAACCAGCCCTTTTAGAAATACTATATATAGACAAGGGATACAACTCAGAATTCCTGAGATCCCACCCCTGTCTGTTTTAAACGTCTCTAAAAATTACACTTCTTTGTTTACAAATTTTACAGTTGTGCATATTCGTCACATATATCATCATTTGTAACCTTGACCCATCCATTCCACGAAAAATATACAGCTTTCGGAGTACAGACAACTTTCTTACAGAAATACACCTCAATTTTGCTCGATTGTCGAGAAGTAGCACCTTCACTTTTCATCAGTAAATAGCAAATCCCAGATAAGCCACTCATTTCTATTATGTATAGAGCTATGGTAAATTATAAATTAAACAAGTCTTTACCTTTAAGTAGTTAATTCTGATGATTTTAGAACTCTCCTAAGCTTATGAAGTGTTACATCCTTTTTAGAAGTCAAAAAGCAGCCATGTTGTTTTTTATGATAAACATCCATAAAGCAAAAACGGATGCAAAAATGTGTTAAAAGGGGTAATGGACGAGAAAGGCCACAAGTGGGATGTAAATGCCAAGAAAAGAACAACAAAATGAAATTCAGAATAGACTAGATGAGAAAATTTTAGTTTAAACAAAATATTCATTATTTATCAATGGCTCTCTAATCATTTACTAGAGCCAAAGATATTGAATTGTATGCATTTGAAAGTTAGTTAAAAAGTTAGTTATGTTAAAAAAATAAATAATTGAAAAAAATAAGGACTTTATGAGTTATGATTAGTTCAAGCTTCCACATCGTTAACTTGAAACAAGTTAAGACCAAAGATTGACCCCTGTGGAACGCCAGATAAAAGCCATAGCTCACAAATGACAACTGTTATTTGGCTTCTAAGAAGGAAGGGTAAAATTCAGCAAAGCGTCTCACCCTACATACCATGCAGCTGCGTTTTGTAACAAAATTAAGTTGTTGACTTTGATAAGTACATTGCTTATGAAATATCAAATATTAGCTTGTTAGCCAAATTTCTTATTTTATGAAACGTCTTGAATTAATTATATTATTAATGTTTCACTAAACAAAACCCTTTCTCTCATCTTTTAATAGAATCTTCACTAGCTGAATCTCTAAGTCAATGGAAAGTTCACCCGCAGAATTGAAAGCATTGAGAATGAAGTAACATAATAAATAGTATAATATTTTTTTTCTGGAAATGGGTTGAAAAATAACTTTCAGTATGCAGAAGGTTATGAAACAGTGTGATATGCTATTTGTTGATATCAATTCTGGAAAATAAAATATGAATACATGAATTCTTACACACAGAAGACTATTCTACAGTCATTTGTTTAAATTTATAAAGGTTATGATATTCCTGTGGAAATCCTTAGTTTGATAGTTACGTTACACCCATTCTTAATTATAATTGTGAAATCTGGGGTTTCACCCAATCGGAAAATATTGAAAGAATTCATAGGAAATTTTTAAAGCGCATGCTTAATCTAAAACAGTCAGCGAATTCTCTTTCTCTCTTTTCGGAAATAGGAAGATTCCCGCTTATAGTTAATAGACATATTCGTATAGTCAAACATTGGCTAAAACTGTACAGTAAAAAGAAGAACAATTGTATTTTAACATCAATATTACAAAGCCAGCGGTAAGAAACTGAAAAAGTTCCCGAAGTTAAAAACTGGAGTAATATAATTAAAAAACTATTGAAGACTTCAGGCTTCAGTGAAGTTTTTTTTACCTAGATTTGGTACATATTGAAAAAAATTAATCCGATATTTGAAAAAAAGAGTCAAAGATATATACATAAGTAAATGGCACTCATCCATAGATGCTTCTTCCTCCCTAGTTTTGTTTCGTAACCTTAAATTGAGTTATGAAACGTCAATTTATATTGGACTCCTTGAAAATAGAAAACAACGTAATATATTAGCACATATTAGATTATCCTCACACGATTTACAAGTCGAAACAGGTGGCCACCCAAATATCAACAGAGATGCGAATTATGTACCTTTACAAATATTGAAGACGAATTTCATGTCACTTTGATTTGTCCCTATTTTAAAGATTTAAGATCTAAGTATATCCCTACTTTTACCATAAACATCCTAATATGTATAAAGTTTACGCTACATTATGATACTCTCCTTATTAACATGGTATAATTAATATTGTTTATTTATGTGACTGTTTTTTTCCATTGTGTGTTTTATAACATGTTATTTTTTGGACTAAGAGCTAATATGCTCAACGTCTGTAATAAACTTATTTTCTGTTCTTTTCTATATTGGATTGGAAGCCAACTGTGGTAGTTATCTTAGTAGTTAAAACATGTTTATTTGTTTGATATTCAATGTAATTTAGATTGTTTTTCTCTGTAAATTCTTGGTCATCAATTACTATTCAATTCAAAAGAACAGGTCTACGTATAGCTTTAAATAAGTAATTTACCTGTATATTAAAAACAGAGTATATTGTTAAATAAAATTTGGTAATACGTTCATACACGTATACATGTAAGTATTATCAAATTATTTTTTGTAAATGTTTCTGTGTAAGAAGAAGTAAAAGCAGTATGAGTTGATGCAAATCTACTATTGAATTATAGTGATTGTTATCATTTATTTTGCATTCCACATTAATGGGTTATACTTTAACTATAATTCTAATTGAAATTTGCACATAAAATTTGAATCATTTAATGAAAGACATGTGGTTTAACACACAAAGTGAAAAGCAAATACATTCAGCATAACTATCTTTACAGTCTCTGAATCAATATTACTCAGACAATTCGAGGATTAAAAGATGTATCTTATCTCAAAAAGCAGCCTGTTCTGATCTTGCTTCAATATTAATCAAATATAATTCAAGATTTTTTTTCTTATTGTTAATGTCGTTTTTTTTAGTTATATCGAAACACTTATTTCTTTGATTTTGATTAACAAAACCTTGTGGAATTCCTATTCTCATTAAAAAGTATTAAATGAGCAATCGAAAGGGAGATTATCAAAAACTTAGGGAAAAGAGGAGCACCCTTGTTACCTATATCGCCACATCTTTATCTTTTATCTTTGTGGATTTTCTCACAAAAATGCATATCTTGGAATTTGAACAAACTTAAGAATATATTCTTCTTAGAAATTAGATGTCTTGTATCAGGTTAGAGAACCATTGATACATATTGAACATATTATTCAATTTTCATATCATATGTTAATGAGTTGTGAATGAGAAATTGTCATTTCAACTACCCTCTATTTCAGTCGTTGGCATTTATTGCAACTTGCGTCCCCACTTGTAAATCCCCCCCTTCCCCAATGTTGCATCTTGTTTGCTTTTAAGGATATTTCAGTTTATTAACAAGATGGCTGCCTTTTGACTTCTAGAAAGGATGTAACACTTCATAAGGTTAGGAGAGCTCTGGAAACATCAGAATTAACTACTTAAAGGTAAAAATGTATTTAATTTATAATCTACTATTGCTCTATACATAATAGAAATGAGTGGCTTATCTGGGATTTGCTATTTACTGATGAAAAGTGAAGGTGCTACTTCTCGACAATCGAGCAAAATTGAGGTGTATTTCTGTAAGAAAGTTGTCTGTACTCCGAAGGCTGTATAGTTTTCGTGGAATGGATGGGTCAAGGTTACACATGATTATATGTGTGACGAATATGTACAACTGTAAAATGTGTAAACAAAGAAGTGTAATTTTTAGAGACGTTTAAAACAGACAGGGGTGGGATCTCAGGAATTCTGAGTTGTATCCCTTGTCTATATATAGTATTTCTAAAAGGGCTGGTTTGACTTTTGGGTCATTTTAGCGAATATCTAGCATACGCAACTGCCCCCTGTGATGTTAACATGTGTTAACATGTGTATATGATGTAAATAAATATAGTACAGGTCAGTCAACCAAGACTGGCAGTGTCGAAAGCTTATATTTACATGTCTTAACAAATAGAACCCCTGGATAAACACTATTTTTAGTCTTTAAGGGTTCATATATAAACAGAATTGTTTTGTTCGATTATTTCATTTTATTTGCATATATTTTTTATCTTGGTAGTAAGTGTTATACATTAAATGAACGTAAATAGAACAAAATGCTTCACAAAAATGTGGGCCAATGTCGAAGGTCAAAGTTCTGGTGTAAATAAATGCTTTAATATGTCGATTGAGTATTTGATTGACATTCGTAAACGGTCAATATTCTGATTATTGCTACGCCCCCACCCTACCCCACCCCCCCCCCGAAAAATAAGTAATAAAACATTGTAACAAAAATGAAGCATATGCTTCTGGCTAACATTTTCACAGTGTTTTCTACCCAGGAAGTTGAACAAAATGTAAAATTTCATTAACTTTGGTTTGTCGTATGTAACTTCTTTCAATTTGGACCTGTCTAAAATTTTGCTGTCTAGAATCAAAGTTACGTCAAATTTGAAAACAACAGGATCGCAGAGCACAAGGTGTTGTTTGAAAGAACTATGACTATTTTGTTGAGGCAGGTAATGTTTTCCCTTCTAACATTGTTTTCCTGAATCAATCCTTTAACCCTTTTCAGATTTTCCAAATGTAAGACTTGTCCAATTTAAAAGAAGTTACAGATGACGAGTGAAAGTGATTTTAAAAATAACCAATTTACAGGGTAGAAAATATCTTTGGAAAAGAAGAAATTGCTTGTCACAAGCAATGACTTCTTTTCCAACTATGTTTTCTCATGTATATAATCACAGGGACGCAAAAAACTAAATATTGAACAGGAAGGGATTAAAGTTTTTATATCGATATGCAGCATAAAGTTTTAACCTATTCCCACACAATCCCTCCTTTTTACGCCCCACAAGAAAAAAGATTCAGAAACATTGTGGATAATGAAGAATTGCTTGCATCAAGCAATTTCTTTATTATCCACTATGTTTTTTATTCAAAAAGATGAGAAGAATTAAAATTCTATAAACTTGAAATTGTGGTTGGCAGTTTCTTTCAATTTGGACCAGTCTAAAATTTTATTGTGTGGGAATGGGTTTTACAAAAAGCCGACTAACGTAAAGATAAGAATGTTTTTTGACAAAGACAATTCACGATAAGACTCATAACATTTACCTTCTTTGGTTTAGAAACTTCTTACAAAATGGATTTCAAAGTTTTCTTACAGTTTTTTGTGGGCTCGATTTTAATTAGCACTACTGTAGGAAACCCTGGAAATATTGAACAAGGGGATATTCTAAATCGACTCCAAAATGTTGAAGTTATCTTAAAGTTACAACAAACAGAAATCGATCGACTAAGGGAAGAGAATAAAGATTTAGTTCTTCAACAAGCAAGACTTGATGCAGAAAACAAGGATTTGGTGGAGGAAATAGATAAACTCAGAATCAGGGATGAACGTCAAAATGCTCGTATAGAAATATTAGAGAAGATCATTTTTGCCAATAAAGCTGACAAAGACGTCGAGGTGGAAACGACAAATTTTAACGCAAATAGAACGTTTGAAGAGAATATCAAAGATAAAACAAACGTTGATAGCAAAGGTATATTTTCCACATATTATCATTTTCCAATCCCCTCTAATTGACCGTTCTTGAATTTTGCAGTTAAAATTGAGAGCTTACTTTGATCGAAATATTTCATAAAAGGAAAAAAGGACAATTTTGAGAGGTTTATTAAAACTTATAATTATGTCAAAGTTCAGATCAAAAAGAACAATTGACCAATCGCGTCTGTCAATCAAGTAATCACCCGACCAATCAAATAATTCATTAAGTCCGGAATCGAGCTTTGAACTCGAACATTGGCCGCCGTTTTCATTAAGCTTTTTGTGCAGGTTTGGTGACTTAAACGTGGTAACTACAGCTTAGTCAGCTTACGATGTTTAGGTCACCAACCAATCACACCTTTATTTTGTTACATGCTACTTGATATGAATTTTTCAAAATGGCGTCATTTAAAATCGAAGCGGGACTTCCTGTTGGAGTCAATGGGCGTAACTAAAGGAGTAAGTGGGCGGGGCCAGCGATTGGCCAATTGTTATTTTATTAATACACCGGTACTACTACAAGTAGCACACACGTGTGTTGGATAAACCTTGGCTCTATCACCTGCTATTTAATTACGGCTTGAATAAGCTGTAGTTTCGACGTTAGGTCGCCAAGCATCTTGTCGTACCAAGGGCGGCGAATGTTCTACTTATCGAAAAGATATTAGAGAAAAAGATGACCTCGATATCCCTTCACTCTTGAGATGGTCGCCAAGCAGCCAGTTTACTTTTCAATTAGCAAAGCGTCAGCTTTGATAGCTTAAGTTAACAGACAAAATATTGAGGTCTTCACAAAGTTTGATGAGGGCAAACTGCCACTAACCACTAAGTCCATTGAATGCACACGCCATTAAAAGTAGTTCTTTGGGTATTTCGGGAATATAGCAAATTCTATCTGCAAGTTCATCTCCTAGTTATTGTATCTCACTTGAGAATATCGTGTGCAAAACGAGTCTGATCAGAGTCTTCTCCGTGCGCATTTCTTTTTATGGCCACATGAATAAACTTTATTCTAATTGTGGGGAACACCTTCAAAAGCATGCTATTTAACCAATTCCCATTCAATCCCGCTTTTTTATGCATCTCCAGAAAAAAGATTTCGAAAACAGTGTGGACAATGAAGAAATTGCTTATAATACAATGAATAAATTGCTTGCTTATTAATTGCTTGCAATAAGCAATTTCTTCAATGTTTTCTACCCTACAAGACAAATATTTTCTACCAACTTGAAATTGTCGTCTCCAACTACTTTCAATTAGAACCATTCCAATATTTTGTCGGGTTGTAATGGGTCAACTTCTAGGTAACTTTGACCTCGTTTATTTATCATGATAACCTTTGACAAAGAAAACGACTTAACAAAACCATGCTTTGCTTGCTTACAGTACTTCGGTACTTTGATTCGTCACATATAACTTACTATAAACTATGAAAAATAACAATGTTTAATATTTTTTGTCGAACTTCATGTTGGGGCCAGAAATCCATCAATTCATAAATAAAGAAAAAACACGCTTTACTAAATTCATTTACTATTTTTTTCCTAATTCAGGACTTTACCAGACGCAACACGGTCGAATTCGCCAGGCACACCAAGACCAGCAAGTTTCCTTTTTTGCAACAAGGAGTGCTTCTTCTCAACACATTGGACAAAACCAGCCTGTCGTATTTGACAATGCAATCATTAACATTGGCAATACGTACCATCCCACTGCGGGCATCTTTACGGCTCCACTAGACGGCGTCTACGTTTTCTCGGCCACTCTTTTGCTGTACCAAGAAGATGCTCATTTTGAGTTCACCGTCAATGGGAAACCCTTTTCCGTGATGTTTTCGAGTAGATCTGACACGTACGAGACCTTGAGTCAGACGGTGATCTTTAGTCTGGCTACCGGTGACGATGTTGCTATAACTTGTATGGATAGCGACAAATTTGTCCATGGGGGTCACTACAGTACCTTTTCCGGTTTTCTCTTGTACGCTCGCTAGAACCGGGTCGTCCAAAGGTCATAAGTTTTGTCATTTCTTAATTATATGTTAGAAAAGAAGTACATGAATAGAATAATTAAATAAGCCTTTGTCGCGAAACGGTTGTGTTTGAAAAAGCTTTCTTCATAAACCGTAAATCTTTACGTTTATTGTTTTACACTTTGAACCCTTCAATATAATAGAATAGTAGAAATCGATCTATAATACAACAGCTATAAATGTCACCTGGAAATAAACAAACCCCGTCTGCACTTTCATAATGCAGTTCATAAACTTATTATAATTCTAAAACTTATATGATTAGAACACATCAAGTTAAGTGATCAAAATACGCTAATTGACGATTAGCCGTTGTCAATCAAACATTTGACCAATCTCTGGCCCCGCCCACCTACTCTTTTGGCCATGAGCCGACAGGAAATATTGCTTTGATTTTAAACGGAGTTAGTGTGCAAAATTATGGCCAGTAGCATGGAACAAAAAATAGAACAGTTGGTTGGCGACCTAAACGTCGTAAAAACAGTTTGAATAAGCTGTAGTTACGTCGTTTACGTAACCAAACCAACAAACAAGGATAACACAAATGGTGGCAATGTTGGAGCTAAAATCTAATTTCTAGTCGCATGGAACAATTTCATTGGTTGCCTGGTTATTTGACCTAATGCAGGAGCTCAAAACTCTTTTCTGGTCTCAATGAATAATTTCATTGGTTGCCTAGTTACTCGACTGACAGCCGCGATTGTTCAATTGACTGCCCGATCAAATAATTGATTTAGACCCGTTTCTTGCAGATTTTTTAATTATTATTATTATTATTCAATGTAATGTTTTTAATTAATAATGAAAAAAAAATTTCACACGTTTTGATTTAGCCTTATTGAAAAGAAAAAAATATGGCGTTTATAGAGGATAGCATATTTTTTAATTATTTGTTGGAAACAAAAGTGTCACTAAAGTTTTAAACGCCGTAACAAAAACTTATTCAAGCTGTATTTACGGCATTTATGATGTGCATTTGGAATCATGTCCCTGGACGCAAATTTTACAAAGCAGTCTGTTTTATTTTCTGATGCGAATTAAAATGTCGGAGGAGAGTTGGCGTGGCTAGCGATCCGTAAATTGAATAGGATACCCTTGTCGTCCAAGATCTATTTTTGTATGTATACACTTGACAATTTATTTTCTTTGGGTTAGAATGGCATTAACCCATTCCGACACTATTCCTCCTTTGTGCGCCCCTAAAGATAAAAACTTTGGAAAACTTTGTGGATAATGAGGAAATTGCTTGTTACAAGCAATTTCTTCATTATTCACAATGTTTTCTATCCTTAAAGACGAAAAAAATAAAATTCCATTGACTTTTCGTCCGCAGCATCTATTAATTTGGACCAGTGGATAATGAGGAAAATGCTTGTTACAAGCAATTTCTTCATTTTTCACAATGTTTTCTATCCTTAAAGACAAAAAAATTAAAATTCCACCGACTTTTCGTCCGCAGCATTTTTTTAATTTGGACCAGTCTAATATTTGATGTGTGGGAATGGATTAAGGTCCAAATTTAAATGTTACGCTAACTTTAGTCATTATTGCGAAGAATACCGGAGAATTTATCGGCCAACAAAAGAAGGTCGATCATTTATCTAAAAAATCGTCGCCTGGTAAGCAAATTATCGTAACTACAGCTTGAATATTTGAATGGTTACGACATTTTGATGGCCCAAATGCGAATTTTGCGAAAAAAGCGATAAGGTTTGACCCAATGTTCCTCCAACCACTCGATAAATGTGTCGTTTTGGCTGATTTCTGTGAACATACACTTTGGAGAGAATGGACTTAAAAGTAGTTTTATTGTTTCTGATCCTTTCAAACGTGAATGATTTTGTCCGAGGAAACACAGAGCAGTTTATCATTAAAGATATTCTCAATCAACTAAAAGATGTTAAAGCGATCGTTAAGTTGCAGCAAGCAGAGATTCTTCGGCTTAATGATGTAAATAATGGATTGATTGGAGAGATTAAAGAACTGAAGATTCAAGATAATGATCAACAATCTCGAATAAGAAAACTAGAGAATGACGCTAACACCGAATATGCTGAGACTGAAAGCATTGGAATAGATGATAATCAATCGAAGGGACAAAACATGCCAGGATTTAAAGGTATCACGAAACTTTTTCAGGGATTTTTAGAATTATTTGAAATAAAGATTATACGTGGGGCGTATCTTGGATCGATAGTTAGACCAATCAAGTCATTCTTGAAGATTGGTCAACATATAAGAAAAAACATTTTGTTGTTTGGACGGCTTGGGCTTGAATAAGCTATAGTTAAGACATTTGTGTCACCATCCAACCATTTTAATTTTTGCTGGATGTTACTGGCCATAAATATTGTAAAATTACATCGTTTGATATTCTTTCGGCGATCCGTTGATTGTCAACAAAACGTTTAGGCGAGACTTTCAGAATTTTAGCTGTATTCGTGGTGTTATAATCAATAAAAGAGCAAGATCGAATTTCTAAAATACTCATTTTTGTTATATTTTGTTTCGTCAACAGATCGGCTTCAAAAGGACGACAGAAAGACGCGTCAAACACTTCAAGAGCAGCCAATTTCCTTCTTCGCAACAAGGGCCGGCAACGCGGAACACCTCGGACAAAATCAAGTGGTCGTCTTCGACAATGTCATTACTAATATCGGAAATGCATACCATTCTAATATCGGCGTTTTCACCGCTCCCATCGACGGCGTTTATGTCTTCTCGACTTCCCTGCTGTTACGACATGAATCTGCGCATTTTCGTTTCACAATCAACGGGCGTTCTGTTTCTTCGATGTTTGCTAGCAGTACAGATACTTACGAGACCGTGAGCCAAACAGCCATCTTCAACCTCAAAAAGGGAGATAATATTTCAATCAACAGCGTGGATGTCGATACATTCGTAAACGGAGACCACCATAGTACTTTCTCAGGATTCCTTCTCCATGCAGCCGAGTAAAGTTAATAAATGAATCGATTGTCCTATTCGATTGTCGGTTTCGAACTATACAAAGATTATGCAAAAAGTCTTTCTTTTTCATTTATTTATCGGGTTATAAAATTCTAGACCTGTCTAAAATTGAAAGAAGTTGCATACGGTAATTTTTGTCATTTTTGGCAGAAAATGTTATTGATTATGACGAAATTGCTTGTTACGAGCATTTCCCTCATCTTCCACATGCTTTTTATAGCTTTATTCTTGAGTGGCGTCAAAATGTGAGATTGTGAGGAAATAGATGAAATTATATAGCCTTCTTTATATAACAAGATTAACCTAGACGCTCATTTAGTAGTCTTGTATAAAACTAAAAACTATACAGAAAAAAAAAAACTTTAAATGGGATAAATAACTGAATGGCATTAAAGGTCTGTAGTTGCTGTTACAACAAAAGTAAACCATTTCATAAAAAAAAGAATCTTACGTACCCATGCGTCTAAATACCTTTAATTTGACATGAAACATTAGATAATGGATAAAACAGCAAATAAAAAACGGTTAAAACTGCTAAATTCAAATGTTTGAAACGGAAAAATTAAGCTTTAGTCCGGTTTCAATCAGCTAAATACAAATTCTTGGTAGGGATCACTTTGCAATGTTTGCTTGTTTGAATGGGGTTTTACAACAATCTTTCAGTTAAATCGCGGCGGCTGGAGCACCTAACAATGGATTTCTGGTATTTCTCACACCAGTACCGCCATCACATCCTTTCCTAGCCTCTAGCTGCTATCCGACATAGGTCTACGATTATCGACCTATTGTTGGGAAACAAATATAATGGGAAAGGATGGGGATTGAACCCGGGACCTCTAGATTGACAGTCCGACGCGCTACCAACTGCGCTATGACGGCGGCACACTTTGCAATGTAACGCCTAGTTTTGTGATGTATAGGTACTTCATGGAAAAACTGATTCCGATAATATCAGTTTTCAAACCGAAAAATAATGTTCTTATTATATAAAGCTACAGGGGGAGCAATTGGTCAATCGCGACTGTCAATCAAATAATCAATCGACCAATCAAGTTGTTCGTTAAGACAGGAAGTGATGTTTGAACTCGATGTGAACAGACATTTTAGGTGGATAAGTTGTAGGTTCGACGTTTAAGTCGGCAAAACAACAAAAACGTTTAGCCTCAATTTTGGCGTTTAAAACATTCACTTTCGGTTTAATTAAATGAATATATTTGTCAAATGACGTTTTGGTTGAGAGCCACAATGCGTTATTATAACTTTTTTTTTCTCTGCAATTAACAAAAATGTACTTAATGAGACCAATAAATCCAGGTGAAAAAAATAAACCTAGAAAACCGCGTCATCACATCGTTATCTTCAATCAGAATATCTTTTTTAAAGACGGATTCGATAAATTCATATACGTGATTTTTTTTTATTTTAGCAGGACATCTATGATAAATATTCACTATTATAATAAAACTTGCTCCTCCATTCGTCAGATCGAACCCCTTCTCTCACTGATACTCTATGACTCTCTCTCAGACTCTCTCTCACCGTCTCTCTCTCTCTCTCCCTCTGTCTCTCTCTCTCTCTGTCTCTATCTCTCTGTCTCTGTCTCTGTTTCTGTCTCTGTCTCTCTCTCTCTCTCTCTCCCTCTCTCTCTCTCTCTCTCTCCTCTCTCTCTCTCTCTCTCTCTCTCTCTCTCTCTCTCTCTCTCTCTCTCTCTCTCTCTCTCTCTCTCTCTCTCTCTCTCTCCACTATGCTGAAATACAGAAGTCTTGTCATCTTGGTTGGGATTCTTTTTTTGAAGGTCTTCAAAAAAAAAAAAACCTACTGTTATTTGAATATTTTAAAATCAACTGATCGAAACCTTCCGCGTTCTTATTACTTAGAGAGCCAATCAAATTATTTGAAATAATGAAAAGATCGAACCGTTTTGTTATTTTGTCCACAAAAGTTTAGATAACCCTTTAAACTCGACACAAAAGAAATTGCTTTTTGTTTGTATATTATTTTGTGTCACTGCAAATTGTCTTTCAGATCTATCACGAGGACGTTAATTGTTCGTTTGCTTAACCATATCCTGTACAAACCTTGAATTTTACGGCCCTGTGATTATATTATTGACAACTTTGTAGAAAAAATGTGTGTTTTTTTTTTTCTTTTTCTACAATATTTTCTATCAAACTGAATTGTTGTTGTTGTTGTTTCCAAATAAACCTACTTTCAACTATCGTCCGCAAAACCTTTGAATTTGGCAGGTCTGAAATTTTGCAAAACGGGAAACGGTAAACATGCGTTGATAATTTAATCTTTAGTTTCGTCTATCAAAAACGGGCGTTCTGATTGGTCGAAAAAAATTATTCATAACTCCATGAACAAAATTTAGAGCACGCGGTCATTTTTTATGCTTCCGCAAAAAAAAGTCCTGTACAAAAAATTGATAAAGTTGTTGCCTTTTTCGCTTACTGCTATTACATTATAAGACATGAAGAGAATATCTTTGTTTTCCAACAAATTGACGCCTTTTGACGCCAATAAATAAAAAGCATTTGAAAACATTGTGGAAAATGAAGAAATGAAGCAATTTCTTCATTTTCCACAATGTTTTCTACCCCAAAAGACATAGATTATTAAAATCCCATCAACTAAATTTTTTCGGCTGCAACTTCCTTCGAAGACTGGACCAGTCTATAATTTTGTTGTCTGAGAATGGGTTAAGCTTTGTTATACTCCACTGAGGCACCAGTCTATATGTCTGAGAAACTATGCGACTTTAATTTGTTGGTCTCTGATAATAACAACAAGAAAACAGAATGAATAAATAGTTGTTTGGAGACCTAAATATAGTTACGAAGTTTTGGTCCCCTACTATCGGAGTGCTTCTACATTATTGACATTATAGAATAGAGTCTCTTTGACGAGAAAATAAATCGATTGTTTGGGAAATCTTTAACCCTGCGATTTATAATTGAGAAAACATTGTAGTAATGAGGAAATTGCTTGTAACAAGCAATTTCTTCTTTTCCACAATATCTTCTACCCTTCTGAATAGTTATTTTTCAATTCAAATCTAAATTTTATTCTACTGTACCTTTGGATTTGGACAAGTCTAAAATTTGGCAAAACAAGAAAGGATTAATTGTCAGAAGCGGTGCAAGAATTGGTTGTAAATTCAAATTTTGCGGAATTCGATTTAGCTGATATAACATTGCATGTACTAAAGTCATATGTGTTGTTATTTGTCAGATATTTAGATCGGGTAAATTCCAAATTGATTAAAAAGCTATTGAGTATGAATGTATTTGGAAAAGTTGATATTTTGGATAACTGCTATGAATTTTATATGATTTTATATTATATATAATTTATTTTATAGTTATTTGTATCATGATATGAAAGCTAGTCCGTAAGATTTTACTTTAAAATCTTCTCAATGAGTACTTAACAAAATTCCATTATTGAATATTGATCGAATGAAAAAAAATGTAACGATATATCTCGTTACAATATCTGCAAAGCGGGCGGGTTGTGTCCGTTAGTGCACAAATTAGCAGATCTGCGCTTAATCGACCGTAGATCTTGACAGAATGTGAAACATCAAATAATCCGAATATTAAACAAAATATCCGCCTTCCAGCGCTTTTAAGCGCTTTGATTAATTAACATATTAATGCCTAGTAAGTAACAATTCCATCTTATCCAAAACGACGAGCAATCACTAATGAAATGTAATAGTATTGGAGATACTTTATAGTGCGTGTTGCATGGTTTATTAGCATTTACCACGGCAATTAGGTCTTCAGTGGTTACCAATTGACATGGAACAGTTCATAAAAGTTTGGAAATGTACTCGTTTGGACCTGGTTGCATAGCTTTATCAATATGGTACGCGTCATCCTTTTATTTGTATTATAATGAATTTGAATGATTTCTATTTAAAAAGCGTAACAAAAAGAAATACTGCATAAAATAAGTTTTGTTTGTTTGTGTTGTTGTTGCTTTTGTTTAATATGGCTGGTCAAGCTTTGTTGTTTCGTATTATTGTTATGACAGATTCGCTAGTTTTAAAGACATTGCATTTAGGCAGCATTCGTATAGTTTTTGATTTGACTAACCTATGTCATGCTTAAAAGCATTCAAATCGAAGCGTCGATTTTGGATCAACTTATATTTGAAAAATAATTTCAAAAACGAGTCTGTCTTAAAAGGAACTAATATGTAGTGCAGACTAAGATTAGACTACACGTATGATGTTGTTAACCTTTTCTCTCCGCAAAAATCACAATGAGAAGTGTTTGAGGAAAGTCTATTATCTCAAATATCACAATATTCAAGATTTTTTTCCTACGATTGAACACAATTTGAAAATACATACCCACTGTCATATCGTTTCAAATTTGCGATCTTTGTTGGAGCCCTGTGTTCTAGGAATCGGTTTGAAGGATGTGCCTAACATGCTTCTATCATGTTTGGACTGTGTACATCGGCTTTAGACTAATCAAAGTACCGAACGTATTGTAAGCTAGCAAAGCTTAGTTTTGATAAGTAATCGTCTTTGCCAAAAGTTATCATGATAAATAAGCGAAGTTAAAGTAACCCAGGATTTAATCCATTACAAGATGACAAAATCTTAGACTGCTTCAAATTGAAGGAAGTTGCAGACGACTATTTCAAGTTGTTTGAAGCTTTCCTTGTTGAGTAGAAAACATTGCGGACAATGAAGAAATGGGCCCCTACCGATATACGGAGTTGTCCTGAAAATTGCCATTTAATTAACTCCCTTGACTTGACTGGGTAGTTGCTATATAGAGTGTATAAGGGCTGAGACTAAATGGTCCTATTTTGAGTAGAATTATATTTTTTTTTTTCAGAATTTCATACAGAGAAATGTTGAATACTCTTATAATACTCTTAGACTATGAAATTGTTGTGGCAGTTGATATTAACGTTGACACGTTTAATCGTTTTTCTCTCCAGGCCGAGGAACCAATTTTAGTCTCGAATTTTACTTCTCATTTTCGAACAAAATTAGCAAAGGCATCCTATGCAGGAAATCATTGTGTTTACTTCTTTGGCTTAAAAAGACTTATTCAAACAAGGAAACCAAATAACAGCAACCAAGAACAAGAATATTGCGATAAAGACTACTTTTTACACCGATTTTCTCCTCATCCACATCCAAGATCTATTAGTTTCGGTACTCGTGGTTTTTAACATTTCGTTTGTGACCTGTTTCGTACTGATATTCTTTTCTGTAAAGGGTTAAATGGTAAATCAATTTTAAAGGTAACGATGTCCTTCCATAAATTGTTGTTTACTCCAATTAACTTACACGCTTCTGATCGGTATCTCTGATTGCGACCTAAACGTCGTAGATACAGCTTGAATAAGGTAAAGTTACCACGTTTAAGTCGCCTAACTAACAAAAGAGCTTTTTAAAATGGCGGCCATAATTCACTTCTCGTCTAAATGAATGATTTCATTGGCCGACTGGTATTTCAATTGATAAGCGCGATTGGTCATTTAAGAGTTACGGATCAACCTGGAGTTTAATATTTATCTTAACATTGGGCGTTTAACTTGGACAATTTTAGTGAATGCCATGTTTGGCGACCTGTTTACTAAACGTTTGTAGATAATGAACTGATATTCTATTCGTGAGTGCGCATGCAAATCAAACTGTAGATTTTGTTCCTTTCCGTTGTTTTATGATAGAGGTATATTTGACCACGTAAATTTCACCGGGATCCGAGTATATTCCGAACTCTGTTGTTCTCATCGACTTTATTTTTTTCAAACGATTGTAGATTTTCAGCTTTTTTATATGTAAGAGTTAAGTCACGTTTAATTTTGTTCCGGTCCATTGATTTTGATATAAATACGAATGATGGCTTAGAGCAAATTTTACCGGAGTCCAAGTGATCAGGTTTTTTTCCAAACAGGTAGCTGTCTTTTGACGTGCTCGTCCGCATTAGTGGAATACCTATCAGTTTAAAGCCATTTTTTATGAAAATGCAGTTGCACGACTTAAACTTCAATGAAATCCCGATTTCCGGGCTTTTTTCCTCAAATGGCAGTATAGTTATTCAACTGATTTCTGTAGTGCTCTTGTGTTAAATTAGTTACTTTTATTCTAGTCCATTTGTTTTGGCGAAATAACTCACTTTGGACCAGGACACATTGACGAACAATTATGACTGAGTTCAAATTCTTTCTTTTCTTTCATTAATTCTCAAATTTCAACACCCCATAATCACAAACAAAATTCTAGGTAGGTCCGAATCGAGACAAGTTGCAGATGATAATTTCAAGTTTGATACTGAATATTCAAACATGGATTACACAACCTTTCCTGCCACTATCAGAAAGTCTTTCCAGATGCATAGACGTCACGTCAACGTCATCAACGGCACATCGACGTAAGTTGGTTGATTTTTTTACTCACAGTCATG
Organism: Fragum fragum; assembly: GCA_946902895.1. Lineage (NCBI taxonomy): Eukaryota > Metazoa > Mollusca > Bivalvia > Cardiida > Cardiidae > Fragum > Fragum fragum. The sequence continues at coordinate 5,446,542 of OX336373.1, forward strand.
CGAGACCTTTGCGTTATTCGCGATCTCGTGTTCATTCACAGGTATCGGATATGACATTCTTCGCGTTTCTACTGAAATTCAAAACCTCGTGTGTGCCAAAGGCGTTTATAATTTTGTCAATATCTGTCTTTGTTCGGTTGCATTTCACGTTTTTTATGTCGTGATTTAACTTTATGATATAAACCAAAAAGATAATTCGTTGTATGCTTTCTTGCGGTTTATGCATCTATTGCGAACTGAATATACAAAATCATAGATCTCGTCTTTACAGAAATATTTTCTGATCTAGCCCTTTACGTAAATTTAAACATCTAAAAACACAGTTCTATACTCACAATTTTAGGAACTTGTAAACCAGAAAACATTACAGATCTCTTGAAGATTTTGAAGTTTCGATGCACTGCTGACAAGAATGAATTCGTCGATGATAAAATATGTGCTCAACGGCCTAGTGTTTCTGAATCTAGGTAAATATGTTCTATGATTTTTACATGTTTTATATTATGTCGTGTCGTTTCAAAATAACAGCATTCTGACTGCCAGAAAATTATATTTCATACCCCAACTGATAAATGAGTACTGAACTGTTTTGTATTCTTACGCGTAAACTAGTTATGAAATAATGTTATTTTATCGTTACTTTTGGCTGGGTAATTCTAACTCACAAAATGAAGAATGCAGAAATGTTTTTGTTTTCGTGGGAGTAGAAAAATATAATCTAAAACACTTCTGTATAACCCCAGTTAGCGGTTTTATCCAGTGTGAACAGTTGTAGGGTTTTTGTTGTTGTTGTTTTGGTTTGTTGTTTGTTTTTGCCGCCTTTTTAGTTTCCTGTCAGGACTACATCTGAATAGACTTGTTACACCCTATACTTGATATTGTTTAAACTTATCTTCGCAACCAAGATACGACTTTGATTGTGTAATCTCTAGGTAAAAGATCAATGTCAAGTGGTCAGATTTTGTTTTTTAACTTTTATCTAATTACAGGGCAAGTTTGTCAAGCATCCTCTTTCAAACTTTACTTATGGGGTGACAAGGAAGCCTGTCGAAATTAGGTTACCCGGTCAAACGTCAAGTTTGTGAGGTCATATTTTGTTTTAGGATTATTTGCCTGCAACATGTTCCATTTCACATGAATTTTTTACAAACTTTGCATGTAAACGGCCTTTTGCAAAAATAGGAAGACTACTGAATTTTCAGATTAGTAGGTCAAAGTTCAAGGTCAGTTGGTCTTTTTCAGCCTAAGACCTTTCAGCATGTCTTAATGCAGCCGAAAACCTTCCGCGTTGTTAGCCATTAGAGAGACTAGGAATCCTACTAATTTTAAGGTCACGTCAATCTTGAAAGGTCAGGATCGTGAGGCCGAATTTTATTTTAACCTGATGTCCTCTCTACAAGTCAAAGTGTGGAAAGTCATCTATGAGATGAGAAACCCTATGGGGTCACAATTCGTGAATACGAAATCTTGTAGCCTCGCCAAAGATCAAATTATTTATGCATTGTTTTGATGTCATCATGTGGCATAGAAAAAAATGCCTTTTCCAGCCTACTTTAGAAAAAACTTTCCCGTTGAAATGATGTATAAATGACCAATCGCGGCTGTCAATCAATTTTTTTATCACGATAAAAATGACGGATATCATGTATTTTTTTTAGATAAGTTAGCTTTGTTTTGTTACAAGATAAATAAGTTAATACGAAATTTGTCTTGTAAGTGCTCTGGAACTGTCACCACTTACCAGATACTTAACAAGTAAAGAATGGTGAAAAATACGTTAGTTTCAATTTTTAAGAAAACTTTTCATATTAACTCAGTTAATTTATTTAGTAAGGGATGGCAGTTCAAGAGCACTAGCATGGCGAATTCTACGTGAAATTAACTAATGGCATCATCGAAAATAACATGACATCCGCCCTTTTGCTAGCTATTGATGTCGTTAGTGGCGGCAGTGCAAGAGCACTAACGTGACAAAATTCGTGTTAACTTAATTATGTGGTATCGTAACAAATTTGAAGTTTTTATGAAAAATAACGTGATAACCGCCATTTGTTTGAAGGGTAGGGTATATAGAATTTGTACAATATTTAGGTTAGGTAGTTAGAAAGAATTGGTATAAGAGGTTAACAGACAGTGTTGTCCTCTTACTTTACAGATGCCTGGTTCGAATCTCGTTCGGGTCGTGTAACGGGGTTGAAGAGTTCTCGTTGGTCCATTTAAACATTCATTTATGTACTAGGTACATTACTTTGAAACTGTAATCTAGAGAGATTGGTCTGATGTGAGAACTTGCTTCACAATCTACGCTCCTGGATGCATTTTGCCCGACACATAGGGGCGTATAGCCGCAAAGGTGGGACAAGACGCCCCTTTCAGATAAAATATATTCGGTAGATAAAAATCGATTTTGAAATGAATGGCGAAAAACCATTTGCTATGATATTCAGTTGACCGAGACAGTCAAACGATCCCGGAAAACACCATTCTAGTTTAATTCCTTCTGAAATTATCACAGAAATGAACCACTCTTTGGGGAATTTTGCCCCGTCCTACTCTAAGACTTTAATTTAAATGCTAGATTGTAGAAAAGTTATTATAAAATTTGATGTTGTGACCATATATTAAGTTCAGGAAGGCGAGAGACCACGTGAATTTGCGTGTATACATAAGTAATTGTAATGGCCACGATTATTCGAAATAGGAATAATCGCAAGTAGCTTGATACTTTAAACCGATGTAATGTTGTATCCTGGGTAGGGAATTTTCTTACTAATGACGTCGTCGCGTGATTTGACGTCATAAGTGGCCTTAATTGCCATTTATTTAAACATTTCTCCACGTAAGGGACCCTTTACGCTTTTTACATCGCATTTCTTTAACGTGAAAGCATTGCAATAATTGGAGTAAGCATAGTCCTTCCACACGCAAATCAGGATACCTTTCCGCAGAAATAAGGGGAAATTCACTACAGTGTCTTACCCCACCCGCCTTTCGAAATGAGCGATTTTTTTAAACACAGTCCAACGGGTAAACCTGCAAAATACACACATTTTTATTGAAAATAACGTTTTCCACGCAATGACAGATAACTATGGCCCAAAAACTAGAGACAATAGGTACCGTGAAATTCATTTGTTTTGTTTGAATGGGGTTTTACGCCTCTTTCAACAATCTTTCAGTTATATCGCGGCGGCTGGAGCACCTAACAATGGACTCCTGGTATTTCTCACACCAGTACTTCCATTACATCCCTTCCTAGCCTCCAGCTGCTATCCCACATAGGTCTACGATTATCGACCCATTGGTGAGAGACAAATAGTCGGAAAGGATGAGTGCCGCCGTCGGGGATCGAGTGAAATTCATATTTTCCGTAATATTATATTGACTTGCTAGTAGAAGGACCTTGAGAGGAATGTGCATTTTGTTGAAACTCTTACATAATGCGAACTGTTGATTATCGTATTATACACACATAAAAAAACTGAATAAATAAAGGGTCATCCAGAGTGTTAGTTTCTTATGCTAAATTCAGTCATATTTGTGAGAAATATAATTGCTTAACATCCTAAACCATAAGTATTACCAACAATTTTAGAGTTATGACAGGTCAAAATCATTCTGAGACAGCCCGCAGAATCAAGCTATCCGCTACAGGTAAAATTGGATCCGGCAATGGTCAAATCTTCATACACTTAAGTTATACCTAAACGCTAGCTGATTTAATGATTAACCTGAACAATGATTTGCATCACAGAGGGTACATACTTCCTTGTGTGCTAAAACCAAAATCAGCATATTGACGCAAACGTCTGTAAATTTAACATTCAAAATCTCACTAGTGATCCGGTATTTGCGAGTAAACTGTATGCATGTTTTACAGTTTTTAAGCAGATGCTCCGTATCAAAAAGAACAACACAATCCGAGCGAAAAATGTTTTGGGAATGCAACAAAATTTACACAAGTAAAACCAATCGTCCGAAAAATATTCTGAGAGTATCTTTATTTTCTTTTTCAAAATGTCAACCCTCGCTGATTAATCCTGCTGACCTACTTTACGAAGATCCCACTTATCTACTGCAAAGAATACAACGGCAACAATCTCATTAATATGACGAAAATTTATATTAGGGATACCAAGGATACTGTGAAGAAATTAAAGTTTAGACACTTAACTTGAAGAAAGATGGCTTAAATTCATGGACATTATTAACACTACTCAACAAGTGTGCGTTATGACGTCAGACATGAAGCATCTAAGTATATTAATAAGCAAATATAACGAAATTGAACGAAGGATCCAAACAGTCGCCGAAAAAACACAATTGAATTCCAATAATAAACAAAGGTTTGAAATAAGTAAAAGAATAAAATAAGATTATTTCGTGAACTTACAACAAAATAATGGAAATACACAAGGACAACTTTATTCGTCTTTGTTTTATTAGCTATCTTATTACATAATCCAAGTTTTCATTCAATAAGATTTAGAAGGAGAAAGGTGCGTTTTATTAACCTTTTAAGAGAAAATGATTGTTAAATTTACACCTGATATTACTGATTACCATAGTATTGGATATGGGCTTTTTACTATTTTTATGGCGTGTGCAGACGAAGTTGCCGGGTCTCGCACATGGAAAAAGAACAAAGTCCAGACATAACAAACAAATACCAAACGTACTATAGACTTCCCCACTGGCCCCAACCCTACTGATACAGAGATTATCGCACTGATCTCAAACAGTCGAACGTTTTGAAAAACATGAGACTTAAAAAATGTGAACTTTAACCCTATTTTAACCCTATTCACATGTACTTTTAATTCGATATTTATTATATTACGAGAACTACTCAGTATACTAAATACTACTCAAATATGATTTGATGTCATTAGTTTTTCACTATCGTATGACTGATTTACCTTTTCGCGTCGCGTTTATATGTAGGGGGTGTAAAAAAAACACGAACAGGTAAAAGTAAGAAATCTCAATATCTCTAGGACAAAAGAAATCAGTTTTCGTAACATTGAACTAATTGAATTATAGAGAATAAATGTAAGCGATATTGTGTATGGTAGACACTGACACTTTCTATTCAACTAAGACTAATCAGATCAATAAGCTATTCAACCCGCTGATAATAATGTTTATTTAATTTTTTAACACGAACGCGGTTATTTTGTCTACCTATGTTCTTTCTTGTAATAAGTTACAATACATGGAAGTAAAGAGTACTCTTCATTTTTTCATTCAATGGACCTGTAAAAATGACATTAATTGGTGTTTTAGGGAATATTAAATCAGTCAACACCGAATAAATGGGAATAGAGTGAATTTGTACTTTTGTGACTAAATTCGTGTTTGCATGTGGATTGATCTGTTATGTAAAGTGCATGCTTTCGCTACGTACGGTAAGCGTTTGTGATTCAGTTAACGTGGGCCCCGCAATAAGAGTTGGAAAAAAGCTCTTTAGTATTAATTATGTGTGTCTGTGTAAAGTTTAGACTCTTTCACATGTAACGTTTCCCTTATTTGTCGTTATATCACTTGTTGGTCGTGCCTTACCATAGGACAAAATTTAATCATGAATGACTTTATTGCTTTTTTTTTTTTTTTCTTAACGCCGCTTGAAACTCTTTTCAGTCATATCGCGGTGGCTGGAGCACCTAACAATAGATTCCTGGTATTTCTCACACCAGTACTACCATTACATCCTTTCCTAGCCTCCAGTTGCTATCCCACCTTCCATCCATTGGTGAGAGACAAATGGCTTTCTTTCTTTCTCTCGTGCTTATAATCCAGAAGTCCACCAAGGGCAGTAAACCTCTAGGTAGATTATAGACATTCAGAGCCATGCAATTTCACATGATATCATTATGAAACTACTTGCCTAGTTTGAATAATTCATAAACGAAGTCATTTTGAATTTTTAAAACACATGAAAAGTATGCATGTTAAACCTTTACTTCATACCTGCAGCCTATACCAGCTTACTTAGACATGACGAAATCTTTGTATCTTTGTATCTGTCATAATTTTCTCGCTTGTAGTGTCTTTCATTACATCATTCTCATAGAATCTACTATAATAGTCTACTACAACAAATTCATAGTGACCAGAATGTACAGGTCCTAATAAATCGCTTGCCAAATCGGCCCATGGCTTTTAAGGTAATTGAGTTTTCTATAAAGGTTCAGGATTAACTATCCAAGAAACAAGTTGGCATCTGTGGCAAGCCTGTACAAACTTCCGAACCTCTTTGTCAAGTAAAGGCCACTATACCTTCGTGAGTAGTTCTTACTTGGTCTTCATGACTCCAAAAAATGACCTTGATGCGCTAGCTCAATGCTCTTTTGTCGTAACCATTTTGGAATTACTAGTCTAGTGCCCCTATGAACAAGATAACCTTATATGCATAATTTATGTCTAAATGGATAAAATGAGACAAGTTCTTTAGACTCTTTCCGTCTCCCAGAATCTATGCACTCTCCAAGCTTCGGGGTCGCCTTTGATGTTGGAGTTGGATCCCTAACTACAAAATACAGATACTATTTTGTTGCTTCTTCTAGTTCTCTCTCACTGCAAGTCTGGCCAGGTACAAGCCTCGAGCATCAGCCACATTTACGCTACCAGGTTGATAGCAAACTTTAAATCGGCAGGGCAATAACCTCATGACCCAGCGTTCAATTCTTACATTTTGGCCTATTGTAACATAATCCATGATTCGAGCCTATTGTGGAAGCTTATTTATTTCTTTCATGAAGAAATTAGTAGAGTAGCCACGGTCCGAATCCATGAGATCAATACTAAATATTATGATGATGGGTCGAAGATAAACACACCCATCTGATGCCAATACTTTCTTGAATGAACATTTTTGAGAGGAAGATGCGAAACAAGATATTTGATTTGTTGACATAATATTTTGGTCCCATATAAATAGGGAAGCAAAGGCGCAAGACAGGGGGGAGAGAGCAGGGAATTTGAAATGGGATAGATCACGTATATGACTGTTGGGGCTTATGCTCCCAGAGTAGTTTAGAAGAAATAAATATTGTATGATGTAACCAGAAGTTTGGAGTTATTGTTAATTTATCCACTATACGATCACTGAGAAGAAACATGGTAGAAACAGGAGAAAAGGCCGAGATTATATTACATGTTTAATTTGGTGCAGTAACCAGGATCGACTAACAGTCGTGTTACGGCCTTGGGATAATAAGTTCGAAGATCAAGATCAGAAGGAGATTTTACGTACTTCAACGCTATCATAAACCACATCAAAAGATATTTGTGAAAAAACGAACGTCCACATTTAATCGTTTTTTGTGAAGCACTTGGACAGTTAAATCGAGGAAAATATTGCTATAATTTCGACGTCATTCTGATACTTTTGGAGGCATTTGGTGTTTCGAGCGGAACCATTAAGAGCGACGGGCCTTGGTGAAGAAATTTCGACAGTTACAACCGACAAAGGAAAAGACAATTTCACGATATTTAATTTTACCGTGAGTATTTTGTTAATATTTTGAACATGACTTCTAGTCAAAACCAGCCAGATTTTGGGGCCATTATCCAAAACTTTTCTGAGCAACTCGGGGTTTAAAAGATGCATTTCAGGCTCAGGGTGTATCTCAAATTGTTCCAACCTTTAAGGGAGATTCACAAGAATTTCAAAATTGGATTAAAGCCATAGATAGGTACGCTTTATTGGATCGAATTCCGGAAGACCAAAAATGTTTGATTGCTTTACAAACTTCATCCGGTATAGTAGCCGACTTTTTACAAAGGTATTTGCAATCTCGTCCTATATGCAAATGGGAAAATTTTGAAATTAGAATTAAGTTCTAGGTTCGCGTTTGTGACGGACCCCATGCGTGCGCTTACCCTCCTTTCTAGGGTTAGACAGAGTCATAGGGAAAAGGTGCAAGTATTCGCTGAGCGTTTGTTGAATCTTGCCACGCAAGCGTTTGGGGAACAAGGAGGTCCGGTTATGGAGCAACAATTGATCGGATATTTCATCGATGGAATAAGAGAAAATGCAGTTAAAATGCGGGTCCTGCGTGAAAATCCAACATTTTTTCAGGATGCTGTGAAAGTAGCAAATTTTGAACAAAATTTATTAAATAGATTTCAATTGCGAGTACAAAATTCACAAAATACACGAGGCGAAGAGCCGATGGAAGTCGCTCTTTCCAGGCCAAAACAATGTTTTAAGTGTCATCGTTATGGACATATTACTAGAGATTGTCGTTTTGATAACGATGATAAATCAAAGAGAAAAAACTAGTCAAGTCTGTGCGTACTGAAGCCGCCGTACGGACGAAAAATAGAGTACAAAAATATAAAATCAATCTTTCAGGAAATCCAAATTCTATTTTAGTAAATTTAGGAAAATAAAAATATCGCGCATTAGTAGATACCGGCGCAGAATTATCTTTAATGCATAGAAGAGTTTATCAGAGTTTTAAAAATAAACCGAAATTATTCACGAAGGCTATTTGTTTACAATCCGTAAATGGTCAATCTCTAAATATTGATGGCTGTGTGAAGATTTCATTTAAAGTCAATGATTTAACGCTGACGCATACATTTGTAGTCGTAAAAGATATGAATAGAAATTTAATTTTAGGTCATGATTGGTTAAAAGAAAATGGCGTCAGGATTTACTTTGATTTAGGAATGCTACGTATTGATAAGACTTATGTTAAAATGCAAGAGGATGTGCATGTGTCATCTTTTGTACGCCTCAAAGAAAAATTAGTAATCAAACCCTCTACTTGTTGCGTCGTTGATTGTCGCTTACAAAGAAATCTTGGGATCGAGAAAAATCTACTTTGTGAAATATAAGGTATGGAAAAAACGTTTCTTTACAATGAACCGGGCATTTCTCTCGTGAACTCGGTAAACACGTGCAAAGGTAAAAAGATAGAAATAATGTTTACAAACAGTACCGGAAAATCAGTCAAGCTAAAACGGGGCAGCGTTGTAGCTCTAGCTACACGGGTTAGTGAGCAAAATTGTGTCTCTTTAACTAAAGAGATTGCAGCTAATCAGGAAAATAAGTCGGACATGGATCTGTCTGATTTACGCTGTTCGGAAAATTATTGGGGAAAAATGTCGCAATTAATCATTGAGAATAGAGATTTATTCGCGACTAGTTTTAGGGATTTGACTGGAACCGATACCGTTCAAATGACTATCGATGCTGGAGATCATCTATGCCATATAGGGCACCCTTAACCGACAGAAAAAGAATCGAGGATGCTGTGCGAGAAATGCTAGATGCTAAATTGATAGAAAAATCCAGAACGAGTTGGTGTTTTCCCGTACTAATTCTTATCAAACCAGATAAGACTACAAGATTTTGTGTTGACTTTAGGAAGTTGAATAAGATAACTAAGAAAATGACGTATCCGTTACCCTCAATTGATGATATATTGTCGCGTTTGAGTGAAGGGAAAATATTTTCAAGTTTAGACTTATTTTCAGGGTATTACAATGTAAAATTAGATCCTAAAACCAAAGAGAAGGCAACATTTACTACTCATCTCGGAAATTACACCTTTAACGCTCTTTGTTTTGGTTTAGTTAATGCCCCTTCTCTGTTCCAAGAGCTGATGGACACCGTTTTGGAAGGGTTACCATTTGCTTTTCCCTACATAGACGACATAGCCATAGTTTCCGAAACGCCCGAACAACATTTCGATCATATAAAACAAGTATTTGACAGGTTACGTCAACATAAACTGAAAATGAAATTGAAGAAGTGTAATTTCTTTAGGGACGAAATGCGTTATTTAGGATTCATAGTAAGTAAAAATGGAATAGCGCCAGATCAGGAAAAGGTTAAGGCCATTAAAGATATTGACTCACCAAAAACCGTAAGACAGGTCAGATCGTTCCTATGTTGTATTGGGTTCTATAGGAGGTTCGTACCTAACTTTTCTCAAATTGCAGAACCACTTATTGCTCTTACGCGCAAGTTCAAAAAGTTCCAATGGGGAGAAAAGGAACAAGAGGCATTTGAATATTTAAAGAATAGTTTAGAAACTATCCCTTTACTCGCTTACCCAGATGTAAACAAACCATATAATCTTTATGTCGATGCAAGTTTTGGCACAGTAGCTGCTGCACTGACACAGCCTATGTCGGAGGATGATGAGCCGTACCCAATAAAAGGTTTTAAAAATGAAAAGCCGATATATTTCTTGTCTCAGAAATTAAGTCCTACTCAACAAAGATATTCAGTTATTGAAAAAGAAGCGTGGGCTATTGTATTCGCTCTTCACAAATTGCATCACTATTTACACAATAGTAAATTCACGATTTTACTCTGACCACGCGCCGTTACAATACTTGTTGAAAGGTGATATTAGAAATAGAAGGATACAACAATGGACGTTGAATATCCTCGGGTATGACACAGAAATAAAACATTTAAAAGGAAAGGAAAATTTTGTTTATGATTTTCTCACTAGAACTCCCACAAAGAGTGATAATGAAACATCACAAGAAAACGAGGAAACCGAAGACAAATTACAGGAAGATGATATTTTCATTAATGATCTCTATCCAGAGATAAATGTCATAGATTCTACCAATTTCGATCCAAAGCAATATGCGAAAGTTAAAATTCCGAATGTAGATTTACTAGAGGAACCTTTACCTACGTTTGAAGACTATGACATGGTCGCTGAACAAAAGAAAGATAAAGAAATTTTAGAAATTAAAACTCATTTGGAACAGAATACGGGAACTAAAACCATACAAAATAACTACATTTGTTTAGACGATATTTTGTATTATCTGTCAAGTGCCGACTCCGATCCGACATTGAGACTTTATATACCAGAACATTTACGAAAATACGTCCTATTGCAATACCATGATTCAAACGGTCATATCGGGGTAGACAAATGTTTTTATACCATGAAACCCATGTATTTCTGGCCAAATTTATTCAAAGACATAAATGAGCATATACACGGATGCGTTCCATGCCAAGCTCGAAATTTAAGACCGATCAAGGCTCCATTGCAAACAACTAGTTTAAGTGCTTATCCGTTTGCACGAATGGCGCTGGACGTATCGGGGCCATACCCAGAAACACTATCGGGAAATAAATACTTGGTTACATTTATTTGTATGTATTCGGGTTATGTAGAATGTTTCCCGTCGCATGACAAATCTGCACAAACAATAGCTCATTTTCTCGTGGAACAAATAATTCCGAGGTACGGGTGTTGCTTAGAAGTAGTCCATGATAATGGAATGGAAAATGTCGCAAAACAAGTTCAAGATATTCTCCAATATTATAAGATTCATAGTGTCAGAACATCATTCTATAACCCGAAAGCAAACGGGTTAGTTGAAAAATCGCATAGTTCATTACTCTCAGTTATAGGAAAGCTCCTGAATGAAAATAAATCGTGGGAATTATTGATTCCGGCTGCCCATCAGTCTATTAGATTTTCGGTAAATTTGTCAACTCAAATGTCGCCTCATTTTCTCGTATATCACGTTGATCCCGTATTCCCTATAGACAAAATTCTTCAACCGAGACGAAAGTACCAAGGTGAAAACAAACTGGAACAATTATTGCAATTACAACATCAAGCTTTTACAATTGTGCATCGAAATTTACAAAAAGCAAGAGCGAGACAAAAAATGTATGCAGATAAAAATGCCGTTTCGGAAGAATTGCAAGTAGGCTCGCCAGTCTACTATCGAAATTTTAGACGGACTTCTAAATTTTCACCGCGATTTCTTCCCTATTATAGAATTAAAGAACAAAAAGGGCCCGTTTCTTTCGTAATTCGAAATCAATTAGACGGGACTGTAACAAAGGCCACGGCAGATCAGTTAAGGTTAGCTCATTTGGACTGGGGCGAACTTAAGCAAGCAAAATTATATAATCCGTCGGGGCGTCCGATACGAAAAACGCAGCTGGCGATGCCAGAAGAAAGTGAAATTTCTAGCTCGGAATCTGAATCAGAACCAAGGGGTACCAATACCTACGATATACCGCGGAACAGACAAAATAACCAATATCGACTCGAGAGGCAATCTTCCACGGATTCAGAAAATATTCAGTCATTTGAGTTAAAAGAACGACTACGCATGAAATCGAATAGGGAGGCGGAGCTAAGGAGTTCCGATAGTCAGGGTTCTGATTATGAAGACGCCCAAAATTATGATAAGGACAGTACCGCTTACGAAACTTCGATCGAGAGCATGTCACCGAAAAATGTACCGGATCACGACTTAAGTGATAATTCGCAAATGGAAATCGACAATGTAGCTAATCGTAAGAAGAAATTAAGAAAGAAAAGAAAAAAATCGTCAAATTTGTCGGATACGAAAACAATATTCTTTGAAAAGGTTATGGATAAAATAGCTGAACGATTTTATTCGGAAGTATTGAAATAGTAAAGTACTCATAAGGCTTCAATAATAATTATGGATGTGTAAATAACTATGTTAGTGAAGTCAATATTAAAGATGTATTTTGTTAACGCGTTTTAACGTCAAGGACGGAAATCATTAGATACCAGCTACAAGATCACGGGGTTAATTAATAACATCTCATAGGAGACCAATATCGCCGGGTTAGAAAATGGCAGAAGCTATTTAAAGATAATGGAGAAAAGATTTTGCAATAGAGAGCCAGGACAAAAATTCTTTCAATTATGTTTATTCCCCATAAATCACTCGCGTCGGTAATCAAATGCGCTTCCAAAAAATTCGATGAATAACAACAAGTTTGCCAAATTACTTTTCGGTCAAGCCAGGTAATCAAACACCGAGGATACTTTAATCTGTAATGGACAATGAGTTTTCCGGACAATCAAACAAATGAATAAATGCATCATGATAACTCATCCTGAATGAACCCTTCTCCAAATAATTTTGTCCCCGAAATAAAAACACTGGAAATTGAAATACAAAAGATGGCTGGTTCTTGACTTAAACGATGTTCAAAAGTTAGCAAAGTACTAGTATGAGGTCGGGATATACTCAAATGTATAGATGTCATAGAAATGACTCGTCTATACGCAAGGACATTATGCCTAGTCCGACTAAAAAAATGCAATTGACTGTTGCCTCTACAGCAGAGTAGTGTAGTAACTATAGAAAACGTTGTAATATTAATGTTATCATGGGTGTTAAATAGTATTCGTTTGTACAGTTGTTTGATTAAGTTAATGATACTTGGACTCTATTGGGCTAACCCAGACAATATGATTTCAAAATGATTGAAGTTAGCTGATTTGAATATATTAACACTGACTTGAGATAAACGTGTATATGTTTTAATAGTTAATTATATTTACTTGTATATTTTATTTCTGAAGAGATCTTGCATAACATAATCCATGATTCGAGCCTATTGTGGAAGCTTATTTATTTCTTTCATGAAGAAATTAGTAGAGTAGCCACGGTCCGAATCCATGAGATCAATACTAAATATTATGATGATGGGTCGAAGATAAACACACCCATCTGCTGCCAATACTTTCTTGAATGAAAATTTTTGAGAGGAAGATGCGAAACAAGATATTTGATTTGTTGACATAATATTTTGGTCCCATATAAATAGGGAAGCAAAGGCGCAAGACAGGGGGGAGAGAGCAGGGAATTTGAAATGGGATAGATCACGTATATGACTGTTGGGGCTTATGCTCCCAGAGTAGTTTAGAAGAAATAAATATTGTATGATGTAACCAGAAGTTTGGAGTTATTGTTAATTTATCCACTATACGATCACTGAGAAGAAACATGGTAGAAACAGGAGAAAAGGCCGAGATTATATTACATGTTTAATTTGGTGCAGTAACCAGGATCGACTAACAGTCGTGTTACGGCCTTGGGATAATAAGTTCGAAGATCAAGATCAGAAGGAGATTTTACGTACTTCAACGCTATCATAAACCACATCAAAAGATATTTGTGAAAAAACGAACGTCCACATTTAATCGTTATTTTGTGAAGCACTTGGACAGTTAAATCGAGGAAAATATTGCTATAATTTCGACGTCATTCTGATACTTTTGGAGGCATTTGGTGTTTCGAGCGGAACCATTAAGAGCGACGGGCCTTGGTGAAGAAATTTCGACAGTTACAACCGACAAAGGAAAAGACAATTTCACGATATTTAATTTTACCGTGAGTATTTTGTTAATATTTTGAACATGACTTCTAGTCAAAACCAGCCAGATTTTGGGGCCATTATCCAAAACTTTTCTGAGCAACTCGGGGTTTAAAAGATGCATTTCAGGCTCAGGGTGTATCTCAAATTGTTTCAACCTTTAAGGGAGATTCACAAGAATTTCAAAATTGGATTAAAGCCATAGATAGGTACGCTTTATTGGCTCGAATTCCGGAAGACCAAAAATGTTTGATTGCTTTACAAACTTCATCCGGTATAGTAGCCGACTTTTTACAAAGGTATTTGCAATCTCGTCCTATATGCAAATGGGAAAATTTAAAATTAGAATTAAGTTCTAGGTTCGCGTTTGTGACGGACCCCATGCATGCGCTTACCCTCCTTTCTAGGGTTAGACAGAGTCATAGGGAAAAGGTGCAAGTATTCGCTGAGCGTTTGTTGAATCTTGCCACGCAAGCGTTTGGGGAACAAGGAGGTCCGGTTATGGAGCAACAATTGATCGGATATTTCATCGATGGTATAAGAGAAAATGCAGTTAAAATGCGGGTCCTGCGTGAAAATCCAACATTTTTTCAGGATGCTGTGAAAGTAGCAAATTTTGAACAAAATTTATTAAATAGATTTCAATTGCGAGTACAAAATTCACAAAATACGCGTGGCGAAGAGCCGATGGAAGTCGCTCTTCCCAGGCCAAAACAATGTTTTAAGTGTCATCGTTATGGACACATTACGAGAGATTGTCGTTTTGATAACGATGATAAATCAAAGAGAAAAAACTAGTCAAGTCTGTGCGTACTGAAGCCGCCGTACGGACGAAAAATAGAGTACAAAAATATAAAATCAATCTTTCAGGAAATCCAAATTCTATTTTAGTAAATTTAGGAAAATAAAAATATCGCGCATTAGTAGATACCGGCGCAGAATTATCTTTAATGCATAGAAGAGTTTATCAGAGTTTTAAAAATAAACCGAAATTATTCACGAAGGCTATTTGTTTACAATCCGTAAATGGTCAATCTCTAAATATTGATGGCTGTGTGAAGATTTCATTTAAAGTCAATGATTTAACGCTGACGCATACATTTGTAGTCGTAAAAGATATGAATAGAAATTTAATTTTAGGTCATGATTGGTTAAAAGAAAATGGCGTCAGGATTTACTTTGATTTAGGAATGCTACGTATTGATAAGACTTATGTTAAAATGCAAGAGGATGTGCATGTGTCATCTTTTGTACGCCTCAAAGAAAAATTGGTAATCAAACCCTCTACTTGTTGCGTCGTTGATTGTAGCTTACAAAGAAATCTTGGGATCGAGAAAAATCTACTTTGTGAAATATAAGGTATGGAAAAAACGTTTCTTTACAATGAACCGGGCATTTCTCTCGTGAACTCGGTAAACACGTGCAAAGGTAAAAAGTTAGAAATAATGTTTACAAACAGTACCGGAAAATCAGTCAAGCTAAAACGGGGCAGCGTTGTAGCTCTAGCTACACGGGTTAGTGAGCAAAATTGTGTCTCTTTAACTAAAGAGATTGCAGCTAATCAGGAAAATAAGTCGGACATGGATCTGTCTGATTTACGCTGTTCGGAAAATTATTGAGGAAAAATGTCGCAATTAATCATTGAGAATAGAGATTTATTCGCGACTAGTTTTAGGGATTTGACTGGAACCGATACCGTTCAAATGACTATCGATACTGGAGATCATCCGCCTATCAAATGTATGCCATATAGGGCACCCTTAACCGACAGAAAAAGAATCGAGGATGCTGTGCGAGAAATGCAAGATGCTAAATTGATAGAAAAATCCAGAACGAGTTGGTGTTTTCCCGTACTAATTCTTATCAAACCAGATAAGACTACAAGATTTTGTGTTGACTTTAGGAAGTTGAATAAGATAACTAAGAAAATGACCTATCCGTTACCCTCAATTGATGATATATTGTCGCGTTTGAGTGAAGGGAAAATATTTTCAAGTTTAGACTTATTTTCAGGGTATTACAATGTAAAATTAGATCCTAAAACCAAAGAGAAGGCAACATTTACTACTCATCTCGGAAATTACACCTTTAACGCTCTTTGTTTTGGTTTAGTTAATGCCCCTTCTCTGTTCCAAGAGCTGATGGACACCGTTTTGGAAGGGTTACCATTTGCATTTCCCTACATAGACGACATAACCATAGTTTCCGAAACGCCCGAACAACATTTCGATCATATAAAACAAGTATTTGACAGGTTACGTCAACATAAACTGAAAATGAAATTGAAGAAGTGTAATTTCTTTAGGGACGAAATGCGTTATTTAGGATTCATAGTAAGTAAAAATGGAATAGCGCCAGATCAGGAAAAGGTTAAGGCCATTAAAGATATTGACTCACCAAAAACCGTAAGACAAGTCAGATCGTTCCTATGTTGTATTGGGTTCTATAGGAGGTTCGTACCTAACTTTTCTCAAATTGCAGAACCACTTATTGCTCTTACGCGCAAGTTCAAAAAGTTCCAATGGGGAGAAAAGGAACAAGAGGCATTTGAATATTTAAAGAATAGTTTAGAAACTATCCCTTTACTCGCTTACCCAGATGTAAACAAACCGTATAATCTTTATGTCGATGCAAGTTTTGGCGCAGTAGCTGCTGCACTGACACAGCCTATGTCGGAGGATGATGAGCCGTACCCAATAAAAGGTTTTAAAAATGAAAAGCCGATATATTTCTTGTCTCAGAAATTAAGTCCTACTCAACAAAGATATTCAGTTATTGAAAAAGAAGCGTGGGCTATTGTATTCGCTCTTCACAAATTGCATCACTATTTACGCAATAGTAAATTCACGATCTACTCTGACCACGCGCCGTTACAATACTTGTTGAAAGGTGATATTAGAAATAGAAGGATACAACAATGGACGTTGAATATCCTCGGGTATGACACAGAAATAAAACATTTAAAAGGAAAGGAAAATTTTGTTTCTGATTTTCTCACTAGAACTCCCACAAAGAGTGATAATGAAACATCACAAGAAAACGAGGAAACCGAAGACAAATTACAGGATGATGATATTTTCATTAATGATCTCTATCCAGAGATAAATGCCATAGATTCTACCAATTTCGATCCAAAGCAATATGCGAAAGTTAAAATTCCGAATGTAGATTTACTAGAGGAACCTTTACCTACGTTTGAGGACTATGACATGGTCGCTGAACAAAAGAAAGATAAAGAAATTTTAGAAATTAAAACTCATTTGGAACAGAATACGGGAACTAAAACCATACAAAATAACTACATTTGTTTAGACGATATTTTGTATTATCTGTCAAGTGCCGACTCCGATCCGACATTGAGACTTTATATACCAGAACATTTACGAAAATACGTCCTATTGCAATACCATGATTCAAACGGTCATATCGGGGTAGACAAATGTTTTTATACCATGAAACCCATGTATTTCTGGCCAAATTTATTCAAAGACATAAATGAGCATATACACGGATGCGTTCCATGCCAAGCTCGAAATTTAAGACCGATCAAGGCTCCATTGCAAACAACTAGTTTAAGTGCTTATCCGTTTGCACGAATGGCGCTGGACGTATCGGGGCCATACCCAGAAACACAATCGGGAAATAAATACTTGGTTACATTTATTTGTATGTATTCGGGTTATGTAGAATGTTTCCCGTCGCATGACAAATCTGCACAAACAATAGCTCATTTTCTCGTGGAACAAATAATTCCGAGGTACGGGTGTTGCTTAGAAGTAGTCCATGATAATGGAATGGAAAATGTCGCATAACAAGTTCAAGATATTCTCCAATATTATAAGATTCATAGTGTCAGAACATCATTCTATAACCCGAAAGCAAACGGGTTAGTTGAAAAATCGCATAGTTCATTACTCTCAGTTATAGGAAAGCTCCTGAATGAAAATAAATCGTGGGAATTATTGATTCCGGCTGCCCATCAGTCTATTAGATTTTCGGTAAATTTGTCAACTCAAATGTCGCCTCATTTTCTCGTATATCACGTTGATCCCGTATTCCCTATAGACAAAATTCTTCAACCGAGACGAAAGTACCAAGGTGAAAACAAACTGGAACAATTATTGCAATTACAACATCAAGCTTTTACAATTGTGCATCGAAATTTACAAAAAGCAAGAGCGAGACAAAAAATGTATGCAGATAAAAATGCCGTTTCGGAAGAATTGCAAGTAGGCTCGCCAGTCTACTATCGAAATTTTAGACGGACTTCTAAATTTTCACCGCGATTTCTTCCCTATTATAGAATTATAGAACAAAAAGGGCCCGTTTCTTTCGTAATTCGAAATCAATTAGACGGGACTGTAATAAAGGCCACGGCAGATCAGTTAAGGTTAGCTCATTTGGACTGGGGCGAACTTAAGCAAGCAAAATTATATAATCCATCGGGGCGTCCGATACGAAAAACGCAGCTGGCGATGCCAGAAGAAAGTGAAATTTCTAGCTCGGAATCTGAATCAGAATCAAGGGGTACCGATACCTACGATATACCGCGGAACAGACAAAATAACCAATATCGACTCGAGAGGCAATCTTCCACGGATTCAGAAAATATTCAGTTATTTGAGTTAAAAGAACGACTACGCATGAAATCAAATAGGGAGGCGGAGCTAAGGAGTTCCGATAGTCAGGGTTCTGATTATGAAGACGCCCAAAATTATGATAAGGACAGTACCGCTTACGAAACTTCGATCGAGAGCATGTCACCGAAAAATGTACCGGATCACGACTTAAGTGATAATTCGCAAATGGAAATCGACAATGTAGCTAATCGTAAGAAGAAATTAAGAAAGAAAAGAAAAAAATCGTCAAATTTGTCGGATACGAAAACAATATTCTTTGAAAAGGTTATGGATAAAATAGCTGAACGATCTTATTCGGAAGTATTGAAATAGTAAAGTACTCATAAGGCTTCAATAATAATTATGGATGTGTAAATAACTATGTTAGTGAAGTCAATATTAAAGATGTATTTTGTTAACGCGTTTTAACGTCAAGGACGGAAATCATTAGATACCAGCTACAAGATCACGGGGTTAATTAATAACATCTCATAGGAGACCAATATCGCCGGGTTAGAAAATGGCCGAAGCTATTTAAAGATAATGGAGAAAAGATTTTGCAATAGAGAGCCAGGACAAAAATTCTTTCAATTATGTTTATTCCCCATAAATCACTCGCGTCGGTAATCAAATGCGCTTAAAAAAAATTCGATGAATAACAACAAGTTTGCCAAATTACTTTTCGGTCAAGCCAGGTAATCAAACACCGAGGATACTTTAATCTGTAATGGACAATGAGTTTTCCGGACAATCAAACAAATGAATAAATGCATCATGATAACTCATCCTGAATGAACCCTTCTCCAAATAATTTTGTCCCCGAAATAAAAACACTGGAAACTGAAATACAAAAGATGGCTGGTTCTTGACTTAAACGATGTTCAAAAGTTAGCAAAGTACTAGTATGAGGTCGGGATATACTCAAATGTATAGATGTCATAGAAATGACTCGTCTATAGGCAAGGACATTATGCCTAGTCCCGACTAAAAAAAATGCAATTGACTGTTGCCTCTACAGCAGAGTAGTGTAGTGACTATAGAAAACGTTGTAATATTAATGTTATCATGGGTGTTAAATAGTATTCGTTTGTACAGTTGTTTGATTAAGTTAATGATACTTGGACTCTATTGGGCTAACCCAGACAATATGATTTCAAAATGATTGAAGTTAGCTGATTTGAATATATTAACACTGACTTGAGATAAACGTGTATATGTTTTAATAGTTAATTACATTTACTTGTATATTTATTTCTGAAGAGATCTTGCAAAGGGGATTTAAAGTCGCTTTCTTACCTAAGATATATATTTAACAATGATATATCTCAAAAGACAGGGGCGTATGTAACATAATCCATGATTCGAGCCTATTGTGGAAGCTTATTTATTTCTTTCATGAAGAAATTAGTAGAGTAGCCACGGTCCGAATCCATGAGATCAATACTAAATATTATGATGATGGGTCGAAGATAAACACACCCATCTGCTGCCAATACTTTCTTGAATGAAAATTTTTGAGAGGAAGATGCGAAACAAGATATTTGATTTGTTGACATAATATTTTGGTCCCATATAAATAAGGAAGCAAAGGCGCAAGACAGGGGGGAGAGAGCAGGGAATTTGAAATGGGATAGATCACGTATATGACTGTTGGGGCTTATGCTCCCAGAGTAGTTTAGAAGAAATAAATATTGTATGATGTAACCAGAAGTTTGGAGTTATTGTTAATTTATCCACTATACGATCACTGAGAAGAAACATGGTAGAAACAGGAGAAAAAGCCGAGATTATATTACATGTTTAATTTGGTGCAGTAACCAGGATCGACTGACAGTCGTGTTACGGCCTTGGGATAATAAGTTCGAAGATCAAGATCAGAAGGAGATTTTACGTACTTCAACGCTATCATAAACCACATCAAAAGATATTTGTGAAAAAACGAACGTCCACATTTAATCGTTATTTTGTGAAGCACTTGGACAGTTAAATCGAGGAAAATATTGCTATAATTTCGACGTCATTCTGATACTTTTGGAGGCATTTGGTGTTTCGAGCGGAACCATTAAGAGCGACGGGCCTTGGTGAAGAAATTTCGACAGTTACAACCGACAAAGGAAAAGACAATTTCACGGTATTTAATTTTACCGTGAGTATTTTGTTAATATTTTGAACATGACTTCTAGTCAAAACCAGCCAGATTTTGGGGCCATTATCCAAATCTTTTCTGAGCAACTCGGGGGTTTAAAAGATGCATTTCAGGCTCAGGGTGTATCTCAAATTGTTCCAACCTTTAAGGGAGATTCACAAGAATTTCAAAATTGGATTAAAGCCATAGATAGGTACGCTTTATTGGCTCGAATTCCGGAAGACCAAAAATGTTTGATTGCTTTACAAACTTCATCCGGTATAGTAGCCGACTTTTTACAAAGGTATTTGCAATCTCGTCCTATATGCAAATGGGAAAATTTAAAATTAGAATTAAGTTCTAGGTTCGCGTTTGTGACGGACCCCATGCATGCGCTTACCCTCCTTTCTAGGGTTAGACAGAGTCATAGGGAAAAGGTGCAAGTATTCGCTGAGCGTTTGTTGAATCTTGCCACGCAAGCGTTTGGGGAACAAGGAGGTCCGGTTATGGAGCAACAATTGATCGGATATTTCATCGATGGTATAAGAGAAAATGCAGTTAAAATGCGGGTCCTGCGTGAAAATCCAACATTTTTTCAGGATGCTGTGAAAGTAGCAACTTTTGAACAAAATTTATTAAATAGATTTCAATTGCGAGTACAAAATTCACAAAATACGCGTGGCGAAGAGCCGATGGAGGTCGCTCTTTCCAGGCCAAAACAATGTTTTAAGTGTCATCGTTATGGACACATTACGAGAGATTGTCGTTTTGATAACGATGATAAATCAAAGAGAAAAAACTAGTCAAGTCTGTGCGTACTGAAGCCGCCGTACGGACGAAAAATAGAGTACAAAAATATAAAATCAATCTTTCAGGAAATCCAAATTCTATTTTAGTAAATTTAGGAAAATAAAAATATCGCGCATTAGTAGATACCGGCGCAGAATTATCTTTAATGCATAGAAGAGTTTATCAGAGTTTTAAAAATAAACCGAAATTATTCAAGAAGGCTATTTGTTTACAATCCGTAAATGGTCAATCTCTAAATATTGATGGCTGTGTGAAGATTTCATTTAAAGCCAATGATTTAACGCTGACGCATACATTTGTAGTCGTAAAAGATATGAATAGAAATTTAATTTTAGGTCATGATTGGTTAAAAGAAAATGGCGTCAGGATTTACTTTGATTTAGGAATGCTACGTATTGATAAGACTTATGTTAAAATGCAAGAGGATGTGCATGTGTCATCTTTTGTACGCCTCAAAGAAAAATTGGTAATCAAACCCTCTACTTGTTGCGTCGTTGATTGTCGCTTACAAAGAAATCTTGGGATCGAGAAAAATCTACTTTGTGAAATATAAGGTATGGAAAAAACGTTTCTTTACAATGAACCGGGCATTTCTCTCGTGAACTCGGTAAACACGTGCAAAGGTAAAAAGTTAGAAATAATGTTTACAAACAGTACCGGAAAATCAGTCAAGCTAAAACGGGGCAGCGTTGTAGCTCTAGCTACACGGGTTAGTGAGCAAAATTGTGTCTCTTTAACTAAAGAGATTGCAGCTAATCAGGAAAATAAGTCGGACATGGATCTGCCTGATTTACGCTGTTCGGAAAATTATTGGGGAAAAATGTCGCAATTAATCATTGAGAATAGAGATTTATTCGCGACTAGTTTTAGGGATTTGACTGGAACCGATACCGTTCAAATGACTATCGATACTGGAGATCATCCGCCTATCAAATGTATGCCATATAGGGCACCCTTAACCGACAGACAAAGAATCGAGGATGCTCTGCGAGAAATGCTAGATGCTAAATTGATAGAAAAATCCAGAACGAGTTGGTGTTTTCCCGTACTAATTCTTATCAAACCAGATAAGACTACAAGATTTTGTGTTGACTTTAGGAAGTTGAATAAGATAACTAAGAAAATGACGTATCCGTTACCCTCAATTGATGATATATTGTCGCGTTTGAGTGAAGGGAAAATATTTTCAAGTTTAGACTTATTTTCAGGGTATTACAATGTAAAATTAGATCCTAAAACCAAAGAGAAGGCAACATTTACTACTCATCTCGGAAATTACACCTTTAACGCTCTTTGTTTTGGTTTAGTTAATGCCCCTTCTCTGTTCCAAGAGCTGATGGACACCGTTTTGGAAGGGTTACCATTTGCATTTCCCTACATAGACGACATAGCCATAGTTTCCGAAACGCCCGAACAACATTTCGATCATATAAAACAAGTATTTGACAGGTTACGTCAACATAAACTGAAAATGAAATTGAAGAAGTGTAATTTCTTTAGGGACGAAATGCGTTATTTAGGATTCATAGTAAGTAAAAATGGAATAGCGCCAGATCAGGAAAAGGTTAAGGCAATTAAAGATATTGACTCACCAAAAACCGTAAGACAAGTCAGATCGTTCCTATGTTGTATTGGGTTCTATAGGAGGTTCGTACCTAACTTTTCTCAAATTGCAGAACCACTTATTGCTCTTACGCGCAAGTTCAAAAAGTTCCAATGGGGAGAAAAGGAACAAGAGGCATTTGAATATTTAAAGAATAGTTTAGAAACTATCCCTTTACTCGCTTACCCAGATGTAAACAAACCGTATAATCTTTATGTCGATGCAAGTTTTGGCGCAGTAGCTGCTGCACTGACACAGCCTATGTCGGAGGATGATGAGCCGTACCCAATAAAAGGTTTTAAAAATGAAAAGCCGATATATTTCTTGTCTCAGAAATTAAGTCCTACTCAACAAAGATATTCAGTTATTGAAAAAGAAGCGTGGGCTATTGTATTCGCTCTTCACAAATTGCATCACTATTTACACAATAGTAAATTCACGATCTACTCTGACCACGCGCCGTTACAATACTTGTTGAAAGGTGATATTAGAAATAGAAGGATACAACAATGGACGTTGAATATACTCGGGTATGACACAGAAATAAAACATTTAAAAGGAAAGGAAAATTTTGTTTCTGATTTTCTCACTAGAACTCCCACAAAGAGTGATAATGAAACATCACAAGAAAACGAGGAAACCGAAGACAAATTACAGGAAGATGGTATTTTCATTAATGATCTCTATCCAGAGATAAATGTCATAGATTCTACCAATTTCGATCCAAAGCAATATGCGAAAGTTAAAATTCCGAATGTAGATTTACTAGAGGAACCTTTACCTACGTTTGAGGACTATGACATGGTCGCTGAACAAAAGAAAGATAAAGAAATTTTAGAAATTAAAACTCATTTGGAACAGAATACGGGAACTAAAACCATACAAAATAACTACATTTGTTTAGACGATATTTTGTATTATCTGTCAAGTGCCGACTCCGATCCGACATTGAGACTTTATATACCAGATTATTTACGAAAATACGTCCTATTGCAATACCATGATTCAAACGGTCATATCGGGGTAGACAAATGTTTTTATACCATGAAACCCATGTATTTCTGGCCAAATTTATTCAAAGACATAAATGAGCATATACACGGATGCGTTCCATGCCAAGCTCGAAATTTAAGACCGATCAAGGCTCCATTGCAAACAACTAGTTTAAGTGCTTATCCGTTTGCACGAATGGCGCTGGACGTATCGGGGCCATACCCAGAAACACTATTGGGAAATAAATACTTGGTTACATTTATTTGTATGTATTCGGGTTATGTAGAATGTTTCCCGTCGCATGACAAATCTGCACAAACAATAGCTCATTTTCTCGTGGAACAAATAATTCCGAGGTACGGGTGTTGCTTAGAAGTAGTCCATGATAATGGAATGGAAAATGTCGCATAACAAGTTCAAGATATTCTCCAATATTATAAGATTCATAGTGTCAGAACATCATTCTATAACCCGAAAGCAAACGGGTTAGTTGAAAAATCGCATAGTTCATTACTCTCAGTTATAGGAAAGCTCCTGAATGAAAATAAATCGTGGGAATTATTGATTCCGGCTGCCCATCAGTCTATTAGATTTTCGGTAAATTTGTCAACTCAAATGTCGCCTCATTTTCTCGTATATCACGTTGATCCCGTATTCCCTATAGACAAAATTCTTCAACCGAGACGAAAGTACCAAGGTGAAAACAAACTGGAACAATTATTGCAATTACAACATCAAGCTTTTACAATTGTGCATCGAAATTTACAAAAAGCAAGAGCGAGACAAAAAATGTATGCAGATAAAAATGCCGTTTCGGAAGAATTGCAAGTAGGCTCGCCAGTCTACTATCGAAATTTTAGACGGACTTCTAAATTTTCACCGCGATTTCTTCCCTATTATAGAATTATAGAACAAAAAGGGCCCGTTTCTTTCGTAATTCGAAATCAATTAGACGGGACTGTAATAAAGGCCACGGCAGATCAGTTAAGGTTAGCTCATTTGGACTGGGGCGAACTTAAGCAAGCAAAATTATATAATCCATCGGGGCGTCCGATACGAAAAACGCAGCTGGCGATGCCAGAAGAAAGTGAAATTTCTAGCTCGGAATCTGAATCAGAATCAAGGGGTACCGATACCTACGATATACCGCGGAACAGACAAAATAACCAATATCGACTCGAGAGGCAATCTTCCACGGATTCAGAAAATATTCAGTTATTTGAGTTAAAAGAACGACTACGCATGAAATCAAATAGGGAGGCGGAGCTAAGGAGTTCCGATAGTCAGGGTTCTGATTATGAAGACGCCCAAAATTATGATAAGGACAGTACCGCTTACGAAACTTCGATCGAGAGCATGTCACCGAAAAATGTACCGGATCACGACTTAAGTGATAATTCGCAAATGGAAATCGACAATGTAGCTAATCGTAAGAAGAAATTAAGAAAGAAAAGAAAAAAATCGTCAAATTTGTCGGATACGAAAACAATATTCTTTGAAAAGGTTATGGATAAAATAGCTGAACGATCTTATTCGGAAGTATTGAAATAGTAAAGTACTCATAAGGCTTCAATAATAATTATGGATGTGTAAATAACTATGTTAGTGAAGTCAATATTAAAGATGTATTTTGTTAACGCGTTTTAACGTCAAGGACGGAAATCATTAGATACCAGCTACAAGATCACGGGGTTAATTAATAACATCTCATAGGAGACCAATATCGCCGGGTTAGAAAATGGCCGAAGCTATTTAAAGATAATGGAGAAAAGATTTTGCAATAGAGAGCCAGGACAAAAATTCTTTCAATTATGTTTATTCCCCATAAATCACTCGCGTCGGTAATCAAATGCGCTTCCAAAAAATTCGATGAATAACAACAAGTTTGCCAAATTACTTTTCGGTCAAGCCAGGTAATCAAACACCGAGGATACTTTAATCTGTAATGGACAATGAGTTTTCCGGACAATCAAACAAATGAATAAATGCATCATGATAACTCATCCTGAATGAACCCTTCTCCAAATAATTTTGTCCCCGAAATAAAAACACTGGAAACTGAAATACAAAAGATGGCTGGTTCTTGACTTAAACGATGTTCAAAAGTTAGCAAAGTACTAGTATGAGGTCGGGATATACTCTAATGTATAGATGTCATAGAAATGACTCGTCTATAGGCAAGGACATTATGCCTAGTCCCGACTAAAAAAATGCAATTGACTGTTGCCTCTACAGCAGAGTAGTGTAGTGACTATAGAAAACGTTGTAATATTAATGTTATCATGGGTGTTAAATAGTATTCGTTTGTACAGTTGTTTGATTAAGTTAATGATACTTGGACTCTATTGGGCTAACCAAGACAATATGATTTCAAAATGATTGAAGTTAGCTGATTTGAATATATTCACACTGACTTGAGATAAACGTGTATATGTTTTAATAGTTAATTACATTTACTTGTATATTTTATTTCTGAAGAGATCTTGCAAAGGGGATTTAAAGTCGCTTTCTTACCTAAGATATATATTTAACAATGATATATCTCAAAAGACAGGGGCGTATGTAACATAATCCATGATTCGAGCCTATTGTGGAAGCTTATTTATTTCTTTCATGAAGAAATTAGTAGAGTAGCCACGGTCCGAATCCATGAGATCAATACTAAATATTATGATGATGGGTCGAAGATAAACACACCCATCTGCTGCCAATACTTTCTTGAATGAAAATTTTTGAGAGGAAGATGCGAAACAAGATATTTGATTTGTTGACATAATATTTTGGTCCCATATAAATAAGGAAGCAAAGGCGCAAGACAGGGGGGAGAGAGCAGGGAATTTGAAATGGGATAGATCACGTATATGACTGTTGGGGCTTATGCTCCCAGAGTAGTTTAGAAGAAATAAATATTGTATGATGTAACCAGAAGTTTGGAGTTATTGTTAATTTATCCACTATACGATCACTGAGAAGAAACATGGTAGAAACAGGAGAAAAGGCCGAGATTATATTACACTATCCCCTGAACCATAAATAATTTCTAGAGGCTTATGATCGCTTACTAGCTCAAAATCGACTCAAATCAAATAGAGCCTAATTTTCTCAATTCCCCAGACTACTGCTAGAGCTTATTTCTTTGTGGTCGAATATTTATTCTCGACATCTGACAGAGCTCGACTAGCCTAGCAGATGATTTGAGAAGTACTCGAATTATCTTGCAGAATCAACACAGCAGTTAAACCTAAACCAATATTGGACGCGTCTGGGAAAACAATAGCTTTTTCAGCATCCAGCAAAAAGTGACCCAGTGTATTTTCTCCACACAAGCATTGTTTGAGCTTCAATAAGCTCTTCTCTTGCGCATTCCCCCAAACTTGGTTAACCCCTTCTTTGTTAAGCGGCGCAGAAGTTCACTGATAGTAGCAAGGTTGGTTTGAAAAGCGCACTGAAGTTCAAAAGACATAGGAAACTACGTATTTCTGAGGCATTCTTTGGCTCGGACGCCTTCATCAACGATTTGACACGTTCTTCTGTTGGACCGATTCCTTTCCCTGAAATTATGTGATCCATAATTTCTATCTAGTCGAGACCGAATCGACATTTCTTCTGGTTCAGCGTTAAGTTCACGAATCCTCTCAATCACGTGCATAATCGTTTGTCATGTTCTGTACGAGTAGCACCATGAATCATTTGGATATTCCCTACACAATCAATGTCATGAAATATCAGAGAAATGCTATACCGGTATTTTTCTAGCGCGCAGCTGATCCCGAACATTAGCCTTTTGTACCTGATTAACCCATTTTGCGTTACAAAAGTGGTCATTTCCCTTGACATTTTATCTCGTTTTATTAGTTGATAACCATACTTTAAGCCCAGCTAGCAGAAGACAGTGCTACCATTCACTTTATACCACATTTTATCCACGGTAAGAATAAGATTTCCCTCGCTTATGATCGCGTCGTTGGCACGTCTCATATCAACGCATATACGAATATCTCTACCAGGTTTAGGCTCAACAAGAGTGGACTTACCCACGCAGTCGGAGTTTCTGCCTTCTCAATTATGCCAATCTCTAAAAGTACATTGATTTTCTGTTCTACTTGATCCCTCACATTGATTTTCTGTTCTACTTGATCCCTCACTCAACTATATGGTACTCTATACATCTGGTGAGAAACTGGTATTACTGACTTATCAAAATTTAAGGTAAGTTGGAAGTCCTTCAGTGTGCCAACACCTTTGAAGTATTCCATCGGAACAAGTTCAATTTCTTGAACATCATGCTCAACAGGCATTTTCAACACACCTAACCGAACACCTGTGTGCCGGCACAAAAGAGGCCTAAACCATCTTGAACATAAATCTTGTAGTCGCTGCAATATTTGTTATGAATGTACACATAAGCCTCAATGGCTCTTTAGCTCCATAGGCAAAAGGTCTCTTTTTGACGTTTTCTCAGATGTAAATGAAAAGCTAATGCCTTTTAGCTTTTTCCCACAAGTTTCTGTAAACTATGTTCATTGAGACCCCACTATCAAGCTCAAAATTAATATTATACTGGTCAACCAACAGCTTGAAGGATATTTTTCCGATTTCTACAGCCACCTGAAACGCATATTCATGGCTTTGATTTTCATTACTACCCACGAAGTGTATCTCCTATACTGTGTATAGTGATTCTTTCTCTTAGTTAGACCACCATGAGACTTGTCAATCGACCACGAGGCATCATTTTTGTTTCGTTTTGAATCTTGCATCGAAGTGTCCTGTCTTCCCATTTTAACTGCACTTCTTATTTCTGGCGGAAGATTGGGTGTCTGTACTGATGTGACCCGATTAACCGTACCTGTAACATTGTCTCCCAGACGAACAACTCAGAATCGCACTGGTCTTCTGAATGTTACCGTTGCAAAGAGTTCAAAACTGCGAATCCAAACTTTGCCTTAGACTCAAATGGAGAAATCCATTCAGTTCGATGAACCTGGCCATTTGTAATTTAATACGGGTTGACAGCACAAGTCAGCAGTGAAATGGTAAATTTTGGTACTCTACCTCGTCGCCAAATGTTGTGGGCCGTGATATAACATAGGACACAACGAATTTAATCGTGAATGACGTTTTACCTTTCTTTCGTTCTCGCACACTTATAACCTTGAAGTCCCCAATACAACATCCGCTAAAGGGAAGTAAACCTGTATTTCATTTCAGAGATGACCTACACGATTATCTCCATTGTATAAGCTATTGAGAATGAAACACTATATTTGATTTTCCTTAAAGTGTTGAATTCATTCATTAGTGAATTTCTTTGGCATTTTTCAATTACATATTTCTATGACTACATGTTTCTGGATCGCTGACAAAACGGCCTCGGGTTAATAACGCATTTGTTTCCTATTATTGATTGATCCCCGATGACATAAACGCAACCTTCTTAATATATGCAATATAACGAAGGAGTTTGTGATTGCCTAAACTCATTGTTACGGGGACCGTGAAAAAACTTTAGATCAGAACTAGACAATTTCGTACTTGCAGGAAATTCCGAATGTTTTTTTTTTTTATTCGTGAATCATGATTTTTTTGTAAATATAGAACAAATAATCATTGACATTTAAAAATGTTTTCAATGGTGAATTATCTATGATAATGAAATCTGAGGACAATAAATACGATGAAAGATTAAATCGTAATTCGGACATGACGGTAAACTTGAGCAAATTTGGTCAAGAATGTTTCCTTATATGGGTATGCTGAATGGATTGTAGGGTATACAAATAACCTAATGGTACTGTGCGGACTTATCTGAAACTGTAAGGAAGTAGCCACCAATGTTAAACAACATATCAAATAATACTTAAGCCACGATAAGTTCCTTTTACATGATGATAACCATTAACAGATGATGTAGCGAGTACCAAAGTTTGTCCAAGTTATAATAAAATACTCGGACAAACTCTAATTGTTCAAACAAGAGGGTCGTTTGCCTTGACGCTAACCTGAGATAAAGGCTCTTTTTCTTTTAAACAGTCTAATTTCATGTTGAGGCTAGGATTATGATACAAGTGGGCCACACTTACATAAAAAGACTATGTACCTGGCGATCCAAAAGTCTTAATTACAAATTCCAAGGCTTAAGGGAAAATTTGAAGGAAGAAAAAAACTTTTTCCTCCCTGTGGATCCATGGGTTACAATTGTAGAAATAAGAAAGAGGTCTGTGAACTGACGTTTCATGCCTATACCCCCGGGGGGGGGGGGGGGGAGGGCTCCGCCCCTTGGGACCCAAGGATCATGATTTTAGCTATTTTGTACGAGATCAATATTCTGATGCTTCATGCAAAATATCAAGGCTCTACACATTGTGTGTCAGGAGGAGAAGATTCTTAAAGATTATACTAAAATATCAAGAACCACCTAAGGAACATTTCTGCCAAATTTGGTTCAAATTGGCTCTTTGGTTTGTGAGGAGATGTCGTTTAAAGAAACGGACGACGGACGACGCACGACGGACGAAAATTGGTCACAATAACTCACTTGAGCACTTCGTGCTCAGGTGAGCTGAAAACTTTTTATTTATTTATCAAGTCTGAATTTGTCGTTTCTAACATTTCTATGCTCCCCGAAGACCGATCATATAGCCGCCGCTTCTTCAGTCCGTTAGTCCACCCGTCCGTCTGTCCACAACCCTTGGACCAAATTTAATGAAATTTCACAAGTGAATTCCTTTTGATATTGCGACGACGCATTTCCCGGTTTTGTGATACCCCAAATAACTAGATCACAGTTCGAGGTTAAACCTAAACATTGAGGTTTTCCAGACAAATGCTCCTTCGATTTTGAATATTTATTATATTCCTAGAAGTGATATCTTGGGATTTCCCATTGTAATAAATTTTGATATCATCACTTAATGTGATATCAGCTTTCATTCAAAAATCTGGAACTACTTTTATTTCCAAAGGGCAAGTTCGCTTCTGGCCTTACATTCAATTTCTTTGAGACTGATTGACTCAAACAAACGATTGTTATTCCGTAACGTCTAAACTCATTCCAGACCTCGAATAACTCACCTACATGAGCTTGTTTTGAACGCTCAAGTCAGAAGACTGAGTGATCACAGACTGCCTATACTATGATTCTGTCAGAGTACAAGTCTTGAATAGTCGATCGATGTTCGAAATATCCCGGGGCCCTTAGATCGACGATAAGATTGTCGCCCTTAGATACAGTATACATATGTTTCGTCCAAATCATTTTCGTGCCTGACGCTGCAAATCTCTAAGTGTCTTTAAATACGGATTTCTCCTCAAGAAATCCTTTTAAACCCTCGCCCGATTGGAAAGATAATCCAAGAGTTCGAACAGAAAATACTGAAAACAAATTTAGTTGATATAATGCGCACGGTTCCCAGGGCCGAAGATGACGAATATTATTGAAATGAATGGGTAAACGATTGAAAAATAAAACCGTTTCGAATATAATACATGTAAATAGAAATATCATCTATGTTTTTTTGTTATGAAAATCTCTCACTCGAATACCTTGCTATGCATTAGAAAAACTCGTCCTTCGGATTCGTTTTTTAACACCTAACAACGCATTTTTGTGAGAGATTTTCCATATCAAAAATAACTAGTTGATTATCCTCTATATTTCAATATAATTTCTAACATAATTGTTCTCAGTAGATGTACCATTTGAAAGAAACATTCAGGAAGCTGCTAAGCCTCCTATAATAGATGGATTTCGAAATAATATTACATGAGTAGATGTGCCAATTGAAAATAAAATTCAGCTAGTTCCAATATCCAAGTTACATCTCAAGGGCGACCGATAATTTAAGCATGCCGAGAACCCAGCTCCCTAAATTATAAACAGGTTGAAAACCGTATCCTCGGATCCAGCGCGCTGGTTTAGCCTCCTCCCAAGTGATCCGGGCCTTACAACCCAGCCCTTTTCGCACTCTCTCAAGATCGTAAAAAGTACCCCCTCTTCTACATATCAAGGGCACGACATACATGATAAACTTCTAGCTTAAAATTTTCTTTCTTAGAATATCTTAAGAGTTTTAACCAGGGTGGCTCTTGGGCCTAGTGGGTCGGGAAGGATCGATCTCTTCTTTGTGTTGTTTATTCGCTATCCGGATGCGTCAAAGAGCCTTCATGGAAAAACATTTATTAAATGACGTTTATGATTAAATGTTGCCTGTTTGGCTTCATATAGCCCGGGTCGGAAGTCGGTCAGGGACCGGATTAAGGTCTCTGGTCCACCCAAGGCCGGGGCTGTGAATCTAAGTCTTTTAATTCAGATAACAGTTGAGTTGAGTAAAGTAGATTGACCTATATTCGCGATTATTAACAGAGGCCAACCAATCACAGTCAAGAAGGCCTCGGACGATTCACATGGAACTTGATTGTTTGTGAAGGTGGGTCAATTTACCGAAATCGTTTTACACAGAGCCAGTATCAAGATTGTATCTGACTTATCGTTTCTAATGCTACACACGGACACAAGACTTATTTTATTGTATATATTATATTTAGTTCTAAATAATCTATTTTTTTAACTTTGATTTGTTATAACTTTACTATTGGTCAACTATTAGGGTCTAAGGGAAGTAAATCATTTTCCATAGACGACCATTATAACATATTCGCTTATAGCTCAGTCCAAGTTTTTGCGAGAATGACCAGACCTACTTTAAATTAAAGAACATCCATTCATACACCCAAAAAGTAAATTTTAGTATAGCATGATCCC
Organism: Fragum fragum; assembly: GCA_946902895.1. NCBI lineage: Eukaryota > Metazoa > Mollusca > Bivalvia > Cardiida > Cardiidae > Fragum > Fragum fragum. The sequence goes on from OX336373.1 coordinate 5,479,605, forward strand.
TTTTCTCTATGACTTTTGACCCCATTTTTGAGATGACCCTTCCTGTACAGCTGTTTCTATGGGTAATTAAAAAAACGTACCTGCTTTTAAAACCCGTTGGTAAATTGCCAGAATAATTCAAAACCGTTACTCTTGACTTCCTTTTTTTTTCAACGGAACATAAAAGGTCTTGAAAAATCCATTGATTTAGAATTTCAATAATATTGTTAAATCAGAGGCCATCTTGATCTTGTGTTGATATGAACCGGAGTTTCCCTATACTTACCTAATACCCTATACTTACCTAATAGATGACGGGAGAATGATTTACTTCCCTTAGACCTTTAGGGATAAATCTGAGATATTCACATTACATTAACTACAACTTCTAAAGTACCCTGTGGGATATTTGTAATGCCTTACACCTTTTTACTTTGGTGGTCCTGAGATGGGGTCTTTTGCCTTCCATCTTCAAGTCCCAAAATAACGATAGCTACTAGCCATATGACGAAAGTCGAGGGTGAGGTAAAAAAACACCCCTACTAAGCCCAGTGCCCCTGTGAAGGCCCCGGATTTAGACTGGGAAGTCCTTCGGGTGGGAAGGGATCAACAAATACAAATGTAAACATAGAAATAATCAGTCCGTCGTTCTCTTGCGTTTCATCGGTCAAAATGTAATGAGGCTGTTAATTGGGTCGTATTGATATTAAAGAAAAGGAAAGAAAGGACTGATTATTTATTTCATTGATTTTCGAGTAAAAATGGTGATGCAAATATTGAAATCGGTTTCCAACAAGCAATTTATAAACAAAGTAATTAAGATTATTTTCAATCTTTATATAAGTTACATAATTCAAAAAAATGGCCAGAAGGCCACCAGCCTTGACATTTAGCACGAGTCATAAGTCTATAGACTGTAATGAAAACTGCTTAAATCATATTTATTTGGGGGTCGGGTTTGGATTCAGGCCTATTTGGAAATAAAGAATGATTATTTCAAACGTCATCTCTACTACTGATTCATTTTATGCAAAGATTGTATCTCAGGTGGAACACTTTCAAAATAGAAAAAATGTAAAGGTAGGAAATTATGTTGACATGTAAACCAAATTGAAAATTCAAAAGAAAATCGTCTTCTTCAGAACAAGAATTCCTATACCCTTATTTATTTTGCAAGGAACATCAGTTCATAGACTTGAACATAAATAACTCTAATATCGATCCTTAGGTGACCTGGGACGGAGCCTTGGAGTTTAAGAAAGGGGTCAGGTTAAGAAATGTATTAAATGACTTGTATTTTCTGCCAAGCCTTGTCGGGATATTTTACCAAATTTGGTAAAAATATTCCTTCATTGGTGCTCCGACTTCCAATTAACGTTAAAAATTGAATTTTTTTCTTTTCTGGAACTGCTTAGGTAAGCCCTTTAACAGAGCGTTTAACTCAAAAGAGCAACCCAGCGCCAAGGATCCTCCTGTAATTTTTTTCTAAGAATTAATTTGAATTTGACACAATTATTCTTTAGATATGATTTAGATATTAACCACGTATACTTGCTTAACATATAGGTCGAATGCTAGTTTTGTAAGAAATATCGGTCCAAACTCTTGGTAGCCTGCTCACTAACTGTTAAAAAGCATACGGAGGAAAATGGCCAGATTCTTAAATCAGTCACTCACGCCGTGTATTCTTCGTAAATGATTGATTTATTGATTTAATTTTTGTTAGTATATAAAGTTGAACGCCGCATTGAACAATGTCTGGGTTATACCATGTCGAATTGTAATTATTCGTGCGCTTACTTGGTTACGTAAGCATTAGGCTGGAGTTCTAAGGGCCTTTCTCAAAGACATACTCATGACGTGACTTGTTGCGCGGCTCCAATTTCGGGCCTGAAAACCGCAATTTGTATCAGATTACGTGTCCGCAACACTAACCGCCTAGCAATATAGGACCCATTATAGAAATTTAGATATTGAAACAATACATTTTAGATATCTCTACGCATTGAACGGAGTAATGCGTAGTAGCCCAAAAAAAAAGTAAAAAGTAAATGAGGTCCGTATGTAATCGAAATAATGTCAGGTAATATGACTATGATATAGACAGTAATCAAGTAAATACTTTTGAAAACAAGAATATGTTGTTCATTGTTGAAAAACAAGCCAACAAAGCTCCGTTTATGAATTACAATGTGAATTATATTGTCAAGCTTTGGTAAAACATAACCTCCAATGAGCTGCTTATCGTACCAATTTTATACATGTAAGACCCCTGAATAAAGAATTTTTTCCGAAGAGAATCATAGAACATACAGTTTCTTCATAAATCTGGGGACTGACACCTTTCATATTTTAGATAGAACTCATGGTTTTACTTGATAAGTAAAGGCAGTAGCGCGTTTCGTCTAGATCTCGGAGCCCTAGGTTCATGATCATGACACTCCCAAAGCATTGTTTGATGGTGCATTTGATATTAACCAGCTTTAGGCCGATAAATACCGATTAAGATTTAGAAAACCTGTTTGCAGATTTAAAGATAACATGCTTCGTAAATATTTACCTGAATCGACTTTACGTGAAAGCCAATTCCTTAAGGTTATAATAACCGATTACCCGTTTGATTCACGTATATAAGCGTATTTTCGAAACAAGATCGAAATTTAAATGACACTTTCTTATTTTATTTAAGAGAGAACGGGTATATCAACAGATGGCTGATACTTATCGACATCTCTCAACGCTTCTGTATGAAGTCCTTGATGCTTTAGGTGTGTCGGAAGAGATCAGAAACAAATCCTGGGAGAAAGCCATGGTATTGGAAATTTTATCGTCTGCACTGCCTTTTTGTGCAATCAACTATGTAATGCCATCTTATATGTTTGGAAGTAGATGTGAGGGTACTTCTTTACCCGGATTACGGCCAGACACCGATTTCTTGCGTTCAATCAAGGAAGTACCAATAGTAGAAAATGTCATTGAAGCACCGCGATATGGACTGGCTCTATTAATGATTGCTGATGATGACATCAAATCTGGATACGTCAGACTTCAGATTGTAGTGGACAAGACACCTCAAACAATTTTTACCAGTTTAATAACCCTTCTTGTAGACAAAGATTGCAAAGGACGAATTGTTTTAAAACATCTACCGACATCATGTCGAAATGAGGTAAGACACGGTCCAGCAGATACACTTCCAGCAAGATTCATGGTTGGCGAAGTTGATAACGTTTTCGCTTTCGAATATCACATGGTCCCGAGTTTTGCAAACGAGTGGTTATACAGATCTCGTGCATATCTATGGCCATCACAGAAAGAGTTAGAAAGACTTGGTTCATACGGGTGTTTCCTAGTCGGTGTCGGGCATCCACGAAGCCAGAATAAGCATTTCGAATGGAGAATCTCTTTCTCGCTTCAAGAAAGAGAACTTATGTCAAGCCTCAACACAACCCAATATAAATGTTACGTTCTCTTGAAGATAATAAAAAGGAATTTAATCCAACCTTTGGCCGGAAAATCACTATCATCTTACCACTGTAAAACGTTAATATTTCATTTAGTAGAAAGAACTCCATGCCATCAATGGACACGAAATAACCTCATTGGCCTCCTTCGCATGTGCCTTAAACTTTTGCTTTCGTGGGTAATAAATAAAGAATGTCCAAACTACTTTATACCAAGAGAGAATATGTTTGATAAATTAGACGAGAATACTCTTCAAACAATAGCTGTTGTGTTGCAGCGCGTTTTGTCCAGTGGAGTAAAATTCCTTTTTTTACTAAACTGTGAATATATTGGAACTATATTACTTTGTAAGATTTTACGTATGAATATTACAAGAATAGGGCAAGAGTTAAAGAGTAAAATTATATTGGAGTCCTTAGATTCAATATCTGAAACAATATTAAAGGTACGACTTGCACTACGTTTTCACATTCATGACACGAATATTAACAAACGAAACCTTTTTCGAGCAACTAATGTTCTGCGATATCTACAAAAAACAAACGAAATCACAAAACATTCGAGCAAAGACGTACGAATGGCTCTTGATATGCTGATACCACACATACATTTATTAACTGCACAAATACTGGCGTCAATGGCTCTGGTACAAAGAAAGGAAAACAATTTTGGAATTATTATGAAATCCTTTGAGCAGGAGATTAAAAATAGTAAAAACTGCGATATAATATCGGCGAGACTACTTGTTGCAACTTTGTGTTTTCAAATGGATAAACTCGACATTTGTGAGAAGACACTGCTTCAAAGTGAGTCAAGTATTGATTTGAATGTGGTATCGAAATGTAATTGTCATGACTATTTTAAATTCAGTTCCAGAACAGAACGAGAAAAGATATTTTTTGGAAATTTTGCGTTTTTAGAATATCAAAGTAAATATACAGCGGCATGCATGATATTTCTTCCATCTCAAGTCAACCTTCTCCATCCGGCTTTATCATATGAAATGTTCCGTTCTGTAAACGCTACGAACATAGTTAGAGATAATATAAACAAATATTGGTTTGATTGGATTGCAGTTGATTCAAAAGTATACCTCTACTTTTTACAGTACCTGCTTTTTTCAAGGAAAAGCAAGACTGCCTTTAAGCAGATTGCTAGGAAGAAACTTGAACACTTAGTTAGCAGATTTTACGAAAATCTTGGACATAGAGAAACGGCCTTCAACTTGCTAGGGTGGATTTATAGACAGGAATCAAGATATCAAGAATCCTTTAAATGTTTCTATTTGTCATGGAGACTAAGACCAGTCCACAATGCAGCCATATGGCATGTGTTGATGTTAATTAATGACTTAATACAAAAGAACTGAGAGAGAATTCTTATCAAGAGATAGTGATAATCCGGATCTATACTATACATTTCTTTCAATTCGTGTAATTCCATAGTTATTTATTATAAATGACTTCCAGTCTGTCTTAACCCATCCCTGCACATCAAAATTTTAGACCAGTCCAAATTGAAAGGAGCTGCAGACGACAATTTCAAGTTGATGTAATTTTGAATTTTTTCGTCTTTTGGGGTAGAAAACATTGTGGACAATGAAGAAATTGCTTGATACAAGTAATTTCTTCATTATCAACAATGTTTTCCAAAGCTCTTTAATTGCGGAGCGTAAAAAGGAGGGCTTTAGTTGGAATGGGCTAAACAATCGTGTATAGACATGCTCACATAAAACGGCTGTTTTCTCTTTCGAAACAACTTAGTTACAAGGACAACTTACGGATCGCTGCATTTTATCAAATAATCGTCTAGAAAACCCAATTGTCCCTTTAGACCTGAAATGAGCTTTGAACCATGACATTAGTCTACATTTATAAGAGGATTTTTTAAGTGTGGCGATTGAAACGTCATAACTACAGCTGTCACAAACTGTAGTAACGACGTTTATGTAACCACCCAGACTTTCTGAGAAATTTCGGTATTGGGGTCTTAGACTAACATTCACATTCACATTCACGTAGCCTTGACCTCAATCCGATTGAGCATATCCCGGGCGGGGAAGTCTATCCACCTCGTAGGTTAGGGGACCTTGAAAATACCCCTGTTTAGCAATCAAGACGTCCTCTGCAGACAGTGTTAAATAAAGTTCTTTAAGATCCACAAAGAGGCGTTGTGTTGCTATGAGAGATACTGGAGAAGGACAATTGCGATAATTAAAAGATACACATGTTAGTGCTATCGTTTGATCACCATGTGAATCTTACCATGAAGGTACCGTTTTGTTGTTGTTGTTGTTTTAAGTTTATCAATAAAACAACCTACCGCTGAGAAATGCATATACCTCTACTAATATCCAGATGTTTTTTTGGTCTTAATGCACAAAGTTCGTGCATTAAAAGAATGGCCGTAAAAAATTAGGATAGTCGAGGTTTTATTTTTGTCAGTATTTTTTACAATATAAATGATGAGTTTACAAGCCATCTTTCTCAAGAAAACGGACAATCTTTTTTTTTTTTTTTTTGAAATAGCTGAGAAATTATTTACACTTTTTCATGATGGCTCACAAACGATGTTAGTATTTATCAAATCGAAAGGACAGATGTAGATAATTACTATAATTTTTCGTAATATATCTTTTACAGTCTAATGTCTTAAATGAATGAATGCTCTCTCTCTCTCCCTCTCCCTCTCCCCCTCTCTCTTATCTCTCTCTCTCTCTCTCTCTCTTTCTCTCTCTCTCTTTCTTTCTTTCTCTCTACTTTGCTGTCGTGGACACATCTTGCATCTTAGTTGCCATTATTTTTTCAAATGTGATCAATAAAGCTATTATAACTTGACCAATTTAAGATTAACTTGTGCCAAACTTCCGCGTTCTTATTATTGCTTTAAAGAGCCAATCAAACCGTTTAAAATAATGAAAAGATCGAACTGTTTTTGTTATTGTTATTTTGTCGACAAACGTTTAAATAACCTTTTAATTCGACACACAAAAAACATTTTTATTTGTAAGCTGTTTTATGTCGCTCCAATCTATAACGCGGACATTCATTGTTCATTTGCATGACAATTTCCTTAACAAACCCTGGATTTTACGTCCCTTTGATCTTATAATTGAGGAAATTTTGTAGAGATTTTTTTTTCTGTTTCTACAATATTTTTTAATCCACTGATTTTTTTTTTTTTTTTTTTTTTTTTTTTTTGTTTTTTTTTTTTTTTTTGTTTATTTGTTTGATTGTTTTTTGTTTGTTTGTTTTTTCTATTTTTTTTATTTATTAATCCAACTTTCAATTTTCGACTGCAAAACCATTCAATTTGGACAGGTCTAAAATTTTGGAAAACGGGAAACTGTTTATATGTGTTATATATACAGGTTTTATATAACGTGCCATATGGCATATCATCCTGGTCAATCAATCGACCTGTTTTGGAACCCATGATCCTAGACACGGACAGCAATCTATCTCCTTCATCGAGAAAATAAATCTAGTTCTTTTATATGCAACTTTCCTTGGGAACATTGTGAAAATGAAGAAATTGCTTATAACAAGCCTAAAAAGACAAAGATTTTTTTAAATTCCATGAACTAGTTTTTCTCGTCTGCAACTTCTTTCGATTTGGACCAGTCTGAAATTTGCCACCTGGAATGGGTTAAGCTTTGTTACACTCGACGGAGGTACCAGTCTATATGTCTAGAAACTTGACGACTTTAACTTGTTGGTCTCAGATAACAACAACAACAACACAGAATGAATAAATAGTTTTTTGTTGTTGTTGTTGTTTTTTGAGACCTAAATATAGTTTCGGAGTTCGGGACCCCACAATCGTAGTGCTTCTATATTAATTTGAAAGAGGAAAAACTGTATATGTTTATGTAGTGTGACCTCTTTCAATACCGTCAATTTCATCAGTTTCGTCAGTTCAATTAAAGAAACAATCATTTTTTTTCTAATTTTCTATGAATACTTCCGCATTCGGACATTAAATATGAATAAGTTATTTGACAACTGCATCTATTTTGCTACAAAAAATGTTTAATTAAAACTGCTATTATTGCATGTATGTATAATTGTTTGTATGTGACGATGAACATTAATGTTCAAGTCTAAATCAATAAAATTATGTTATGTTATGTTATTATTGTCGGAGATGAGAATAGCGTTTCTTGAACGGAAAATAATTCGATTTTTTGGGAAATCTTTTCTTAAGCAAGTGCGGTAAAAGAAATGGTTTTAATTCAAATTTTGCGGTCGAGTATTGTCCTTATATTTTCCACAAAACTATTTACTACTTTGTCGCAAAAAAGACCAGTTTTATGGTATATGATTCCTAAATCTGGCAAATATCTGTAACCAGTTTGTAATGTAAACAATTAATTTACTGGCATAAACTCATAACTAAATCGCGTGCAAAACTGCAGTTACTATGTTTATGAAGTCAACCCGGAATTTCATTTATCTGATATAACATTGAATGTGTTAAAGATATATGCTTATGCGTTATTATTTGTTGGTTATTTAGATCGGGTAAATTCCAAATTGATTAATTAAGCCACCAAATACGAATATATATGGAAATCTAATTATCGAATAGGAAAAGTTAATATTTTGGATTACCACTATGAATTGCTACGTTTTTCATTATCTTGAATTTATTTTATTGCTATTCGTATCATGATTTTGTTTTTATAAAAAGAATGACCTTAGACATATCCATCTTGCTTGGATACTATATCATTCAAATGATCCAGCTTTTCGAAACAGTAGTTACAATAAAGATAATTTCAGAATTTAAGTTTCAATATAATACTGAAAATTGGGAACCAAAACTCTCTTTCTGAATGCTTAAAGTAAGAGTCGTTGATTTAAAAGGTTTAAAACAATGCCATAGAATACACCGTAGGAAACATTTTCTAATTAAAAAAAAAATGAATATAATGGATACGAATGGTGGATGAATATAACCACGTTACACGTTGTTTTGGGTGTGTCTTTAATTTGTGTTTAAATAATCTATTCCCATACAGTGACGCTTTTGGACGCCCCTCAAGAAAAAAAAGGCCTGAGCAAACATAATTTAAAATGAAGAAATTGCTTGTAACAAGCAATTTTTTCATTTAACACAATGTTTTTTATACAGAAAGTTGGGGAAAAAAGTTTCATCAACTTTGAATTGTTTTCTGCATTTTGTCGTCTGGAAATGAGTAAAAATTAATTACCCCCACAGAAAAAAAAGTCTTCGAGTTTTACCTTCGTACTTTGTCATACATTCAAATAGGAATGACCATATAAAGTTTTGTATTGTTTGTGTATTGTTTCCAGTGATCCTAAATGACTAATCGAAGCTGTCAATCAAGGAATGCATCGACTTATGAAATCATTCAATTAGTCCGGAAATGAGATTTGAACTCCGACATTGGCAGCCATTTGTATGAAACACTTTTGTTGGTTTTGCGACTTAAACGTCGTAACTACAGCTTATTCTAGTTGTAGTTACGACGTTTCGGTCGCCAACCAACTATTCTACTTTTTGTTACATGCCAAAGGCCATAGTTTTTGCAAAATAACGCCGTTTTAAATCGAAGCGGGACTTCATGTTTGAGTTGGTTGTAAATGGGCGGGGCCACCGTTTGTTCATTTTTCCTCAATAAAAAATGAACTGAAATATGTGTCATGGACGCTTTCAAATAGGTAAATGTTTATCTCACATTTGGTTGAACTTATTTCATATGAATCCCCTCAAAAGATTCCGCCCGTAATTTCCCGGTATTCAGAAATAATTTAATTTGTTAGTTTCGTCTAAAAAAATCGGGCGTTCTAACTGGTCGGAAAAAATATCCATAGCCCCAGGATTAAAATCATGGGCACGCAGCTAGTTTGTATGATTGCGCAAATATTTCCATAAAATACATCGAAATTTGTATTGATTGAATTATAAGAAATGAAAAGATTGTTTGTTTCTGTTGTTGTTGTTGTTGTTGTATTCATGGAGGTATAAGAGGAGAATACTTATCAAACCTTTGTATGAATCCGCTTCGCATATTAGAACAGTGTGTTTGTTCTCTTTTTGATTGTTTGCTTGTTGGTTGTTGTCGTTGTTGTTGTTTCTCAAAAAAATAGATAAGTTCTTCATCTCATAAATGACAAGAATACTATTTCATAATAAATTAAAAGCAAGTACTTTGGTTGACGTAGATGACTAAAATGAATTCGTCGTGGATAAAAGGAATTCTCAACAGTCTGATAGTCTTCAATATAGGTAGGTCAAACTTTATTCCCATAAGATCAAACTGAATTCTTTTATATACAAGAAGGGCAATGGCTTCACTCGTGATTTGAGTTGTATTAATGGGAAAGACATTTAATCTTTTCCTGTTTTTATTTGTATTTTTGAAGTTTGAGACTCAAAATTGAAAGAAGACGACAATAAAAATAGGATACAGTTTAAAACGAAACCATCCCATGAGGTAGAAAATATTGTGAAAACAAGAAGAAATTGCTTGTTACAAGCAATTTCTCCTTTTCCAACAATGTTTTTAGAAGTATAAAATCACAGCGACGTAAAATACCGGGTTTTGACAGGAAAGAGTTGATAGCCACCCCTAATCTACTCAGCTGTAAAATTTGGTAGCAGTGGCTTTGGGGTTTAACGCCGCTTTTAGCAATTTTTCAGTCTTATCGCGGCGGCTGGAGAACCTTACAACGGATTCCTGGTATATCTCGCACCAGTACCACCATTACACCCTTCTCTAGCCTCCAGCTGCTATCCCGCTTAGGTTTACGACTGTCAACCCGTTGGTGAGAGACAAATGTCGGAAAGGATATGTGCCACCGCCGGGAATCGAACCAATGACATTCCATGTTTGAAGATCTGGTGTCTGATGCGCTATCAACTGCGATATGACGACAGCGTATTTATTAGTGTTCTACAGATTAAAATTTTCGTAGCAATCGAACTTGAATAAATTATTGACTAATACTTTCATCTACATGACTAAGGGAAACTTTCGTGTAATACATACATGTATTTATGATATTTACCTCGTATTGTTTTATATCTACCTTTTGTGAGTAAATCAATAGTGTGAAACAACAAGAAAAATCACCGCGGTCACTGAAATAATCGAATAAATGGATGCTATAAACATGGGGCTCTAGATTTTCAGCACGTTATATATTGAATCATTTAATCTTTAAAGAACTCTATGAAAACCATTATAGTAGATATTAAGTATATCCCGGCTGTAGGAAAGCATTGAGTCGCGAGTGAGAGCAGTCAGACATAGAACAATATATAGGGAATATTACTACAGTGTTTTTTTCTATTTGTTGTTATCGTGTTCGAGAATCGTGTGTAGGTATTTTTTATAGGATGAGACCGAGGGTCGAATCCAACAAAAAAATACCTACAGACAATTCGAGAACACAATAACAACAAATAGAAAACACACTGTTGTAATATTTCTTTTTTCATATGCCTTTTAGGACATGACACTAAGAATATTCTCTTAAATGGTTAAGAAATAACCAGCTTTCCTAAAAAATAACGACCGTCAATTTACAAAAAAGTAGTCCGTGTTTAACGGTACTCGACGAATACGTTTTTTTGGTTCACGCCGAATACGGCTTTTTTTCCGTCAAATTGTATAAGATAGCCAGGTTTTAATCCATATCTTTTATAGACCTATATATAATAAATAAAGAGATCACTGGTGATTTGAAGTAATACGATATCTGTGTTGCCGAACAAAGAATATATACAATGTATTAACTTTCAAGTATTTTATTTTAGTTTGTTTGTTGTTTTTGTTGTTTTTGTACAAGAATCGCTTGGTGTCAGTATTTGAATAATGCCACCTACCGGAAGATAACGAATCGTTTGGAGTATTCGAGTTCAATGGGTTTTTTTTTTGCACAAATGACGTGTTCTTATTTTTCTCAGATTTTATGCAAATTAACCGAGTCAAAGAAGAGAAAAAAAGATATCTTAGACAACTACTTCTATAAAACGATATATCGTCGGTTGGCGAATAAAATGTCGTAAATACAGCTTGAATAAAGCTGTATTTACGATATTTTATTCGCTTACCGACGATATTTCCTGTGTATTTACAGTTGGAGAACTGGTTTCCTACGAGGTTTGCTCGGAGTCTGGGGGAATTGTTTTCTATTGTGACCCAGGATGGCATTGTTGTGGTGAACGACTTTGCTGCTAGTAAGTTATACCGTAGACTGGCGAGCCTATTCTAATATCGGAGAGCAGGTTATACAAGGAACTAATACAGTTTCCCGCCATCTGTCACATTTTGTCGAGGGAATGTAAACAAAGATCAAAGTGACCTCTGATTGGTCCATAGAATATCAAGACGAGATCTAACGATTTGATCCGATCAATTGATATTCTTTTAATAACCTACGGGCAAAAAGGATAACATTTTAATGCATTTCGGCCCTTGAGGGGCGGTTTCTTAACCCTAGAGTAGTTTTTGGAAAACGAAGTGAAACTAGCTGCGCGAAGAGGATTATATCAAAAATGACGTCATAACTCATTGATAAAAGTGATCATGCCATATCACAATTCAGTTATTTTGACGGATGAATGGTTGTTCTTGAATTTGATGTATGGTTTAACTCCCTTGCAATTTTCGGGGATGAGCTATTTACTATTTTTTTTTATAATGGCCCCCTATGGAAAACGGAATAGTTCCCTGTAACCAGCAGCGCGGATGGGGCAGGTTCACCAGTCTAGTTATTTCGTTGACTGGCGGCCCTATCCTAATCTTATGATACAATATCTCCTATTACTATTTCCCATATTATAAAAGTTTGGCCGAACTGAAAAGGGCTTTAGTAATTTCTGATTTAACTATTTCAAAAGCCTTGATTCGTACAATTTCAGTATAGCAGATGACAATGTGTTTGCTCAGTAGGCAAACTTGAACATGGACAAGTTATTATTGAACAATCACTCTGACCAAATATCATTACATTTGAGCGGAAAAAAGGCCTCTAAAGTGCAAGGTATAAATAAAAGTTATTTCTAATAATATTTCAATATTGTGATCTTACGAGAGATATAATGGAGACATTCATTCTGACCAAATATAAAGCCAGTCAAGCCAAAAACTTTCCTCTAGAGACCTAACACAGTATTTCAAAGATTTGACCTAACGACCTAGTTTTCCACTTAACAGTATTTCATTCATATCGCGGCGGGTAGAGCACCTAACAATGGATTCCTGGTATTTCCAACATCAGTACTACCACTACATCCTTTCCTAGCCTCCAGCTGTTTCCCACTTATGTTTACGATTATCCGCCCATTGGTGAGACAGAAATGTCGAAAAGGAATGTGCCGCCGCCGGGGATCGAACCCATGACTTCCCATTATTGAAGATTAGGAGTCTGATGCGCTAACGACTGCGCTATGACGGCGGCTCTCAGGTTCATACCTCGATGATACTACCACCCAAATAAAATCTTTGCCATAAGCAAAATAAAGCAAATATTGAACTTGGTTAGAGCAAAATTTTATGGATCTACATGTGCATAAGCATGGGCCTAAAAAATATTTGCGAGTTAAAGTATGTTTACGGAAGTACAAAACAACATCAGCTAATCAGACATTGAATCATTCCGTTAAATTCTGAAATGCAATTGGTGTACTTGTGGTTTTGTTATAGAAATAAATACAGGTATCAAACGCCAATTGAGATAGAACTTTGTTTGATTTGGAAACTTAAATTCACTGCTCCCGCATGAACTGAATATGTGACGTTATATTTTCCTCGTGTTTCTTCCCCGACGGCGGCACTCATCCTTTCCGACTATTTGTCTCTCACCAATGGGCCGATAATCGTAGACCTATGTGGGATAGCAGCTGGGGGCTAGGAAAGGATGTAATGGTAGTACTAATGTGAGAAATACTAGGATTCCATTGTTAGGTGTTCCAGCCGCCGCGATATAACTGAAAGATTGTTGAAAGCGGCGTAAAACCCCATTCAAACAAACAAACAAATCCTTGTTTTTCAGTGGTTCGAGGTCCGAGGATTCATCGATCCGCCTATCTACTGGAGCTATCGCTGGAATAGTTATCGGCAGTATAGTCTTGTTGGTAATATTGATCTCGTGCTGTACTGGTATTGTCTACTATATGAACTCTGAAAAACAGACAGTGAACCCTCAACCAGTCAATCGGAGTAAGTTCTTGGCTTTTTATCAGGTCTGTCGGTCACTCGTTGTCATCCCTTGGGCGCGTCGAATTGCAGACTCTGTATTTATCGGTAGGGGAAGGCTAAAATGGGTGTAGAATTATATAAATTTTATCCCAAACGTCATGAATAATCTGAATAATTAGGACATATCAATGGGTTTCCTTGGCGACAAATTAGTCTTAACCTAGTTAGAGAAGTTATTATTCGAGTCTGTCATAGATGCGTTATTAGCTGAGTCTAGAATGGAGAAGTTATTAAGCGAGTCAATCGGACATTTTCGTTATCAGCTCTTAATGGACCCCTAAGAAATATTGAGTTTCGCAAGAGCTAAGGTTATTCTTTAATAATCAGAACCACAGATCCCCACAAACGTTAATAAAAATTAAATTATCATTAGATCGCCTTGGGAACAACAAAGATGTTGCTATTAGTCACGTTACTGTATGCAGCTGTGTTTTTATTTCTTGTCGCAGTACTGTATACACCGATATTTCCTTTATCAGGTCGGCCAGTGAATAACGATGTTGTCACTATCAGCTACGTTACCGCCATGCCACCGACAAATCAGCGGACAGATGAACCGACAACGTCAACGGGAAATGCAGCCGTAAATGTTCTTCCTACAAAGGGTAATACACTTATCACATTACATATACATATTTCTAGTAAAAAAAAAATACATTCCTCACAGACAAAATAGGACACGACAGAAAAAAACGTATATGACTATGTCAAATACGGCTCCATATAAGTTAGTCTAAAATGACGTCATTTACATTCAGCAGATGATGTCATAATGCGAATGGTAAAAGAGAATGGAAATAAATGTGGAATTTTGTTGTTGTTGTTGTTGTTATTTTAGTTCGATTGCGACGAAAGCTTTATGCTTATAGAGTCGCTCTCTAACACTCACAATCCAGATGATTTCACGTCCCTGAAAGAGAGGCTGTGGCTTAACCCATCTGCTACCCACATCTACAGCTGGGTGGACTGGGACTGACTATTAAGTGTTTTGCCCATGAACACTCCTCGGTGACGGTAGGGCTCGAACCCGTGACCTTCAGATCAGGGGTCAAGCACCTTTACCACTCGGCCATCGAGGCAGTCATTCATATACATATGTATTCATATGTAAAACCGAGATCGCACAGAAAAGGGCAAATTTCCAGAGTACGGTAATTCTTTGGAGTATTTCGGTATAGGATAAAAAAATGATGGTGATACCGAGTATCAAAGATCTAGCTCTATGGGTTTTGGAGTAGAAGAGTTTCAAAGATTTCCTTCTTTATTAATATGTAAAATCAGAGATCGCATAGAAAAGGGCTGATTTTCAGAGTACGGTTGTTCTTTATGGCATTTTGGTAGAGATTCAATATATGATAATTTATACCAATCATGAAAGCTTTATAGTTTTGAGGATAATATTGTTTAAGTTTTTTTCACTTGGTTGCCATTTCAACCAAAAGTTCGTCATGGATTTCAATTCTTTGAAGTAGTTTGAATGACCTGTAGTTTGTTTTAAATTCCATGGTTAGTTTAGGAGGATTTTTTTGTAAGCGGACGGACGCTTGATGATGACAAATTGCAATAGTCGCCCAGAGCACCTCGTGCTTAGATGAGCTAAAAAAGTTATGATCTAGTAAAAGTTAAAACAAATCAAAATACTGAACGTACTGATGGTGGTTGTTCTTTTTGGCTTAGTAGAGTGGTGTCCATTTGGAAAGAAAGTGGTATTTTTCACATATTAAAGCAAAACGTCTCGCCTGGCCCGGCTAGCTTGATGGTAAATATAGAATCTTTAGCTCACCTGAGCTAAAGTGAGCAATTGACATTAAATGACATCTCCTCCCAAACCACTAGGCCAATTTGAACCAAATTTAAAGAAATGTTCCTTAGGTGGTCCCCTTTGAAAATTGCTAAAAGAATTGAAATCCGTTAAAAACTCTGGTTGCCATGGCAACAAAAGAGAAATTTTAAAATAACCCTTAAAAATCTCTTCTCCTCCTGACCCAGAAGGCGTAGAGCCTTGATATTTTGCAAGAAGGATCAGTATATTGACCTGAAGATAGCTAAAACCATGATCCTCGCGTCGCCCAGACTTTTCTGAACTTATAATCCATGGAACCAGAAGGAGGAAAAAAATCCTTCTTTCGAATTTGCTCTAAAGCCTTGGAATTTGTTATTTAGACTTTTGGATCCCCAGGTACATGGTCTATATGTGTATAAAGTATGGCCCACTTGTATCATAATCCTAACCTTAACATGAAATTAGACTGTTGAAAGAAAAAGAGTCTTTATCTCATTAGTGGCTAGGACATCAACTACTGTTGGGGATGAAACTGGTGAAGGTAAACCTTCATCTTGTATTTTATTTTCAAGTAACTCATAAAGTTTTCCTACCTTCGTAGAAATGTTCTTCAATGTTTTTGTTGCTTCGGTGAATGCTTTTGAGACTTCTTCAAATTTCTTCAGGAAATCCCTGAGTGTTGTTTCTTGGTCCTCTATTCCTTTGCTTGATGTATCCGCATTATCATCTCGTAGTGTGGGTGCGGCTTTCTTCTCTATTGGCTTAATAAACTAGGCAAAGAGACTATACAATCCAGGTTTACAAACTCATTTATTCTGCAATCTCTTGACTTTATTCTTAAAAATAATACATTCAACTTTAATGATAACTTCTATCGTCAAATAAAAGGTACGGCCATGGGCACGAAGGTAGCCCCTGTATATGCAACCCTTGTATTGGGATATTTAGAAGAAAATTTGTACGAAATAATCAAAGACAAGTACGGTCATGATTTTAAACAGTATTTTATCAACAGTTGGAAACGTTTTCTTGACGATATCTTTATATTATGGCCGAAGTCATTAGAGGAACTACGTAACTTAAACACTTTTTTAAACTCGATTCATGAAGACTTGAAATTTACTCTACAACACAGTGAAAAAGAAATAGCATTCTTAGATGTCCTTGTGAAACTTAACAATTTAAATATTGATACGGACATCTTCTACAAACCTACAGATAGTAAACAGTATTTACTTTTTACGTCTTGCCACCCTAAACACACGAAGCAAAACATTCCCTTTTCTTTGGCAAGGCGTCTATGTACAATAATTTCAGATAAAGAACCACTTGAAATACGACATAGCGAATTGAAAAAATACTTAATTGCCCAAAAATATCCGATTTCTCTTATAGATAATGGTATTTCTAGATCGCTAAAACTCACAAAGGCAGAGCTGAGAAAAGTGAAAGAAACAAAAGAAGAACACGTAATTCCGTACATTTCTACACACAACCCCAGAAATATTGAGGCATA
Organism: Fragum fragum; assembly: GCA_946902895.1. Lineage (NCBI taxonomy): Eukaryota > Metazoa > Mollusca > Bivalvia > Cardiida > Cardiidae > Fragum > Fragum fragum. Next base: position 5,496,582 of record OX336373.1, read on the forward strand.
CAATATAATTACAGAGAACCTCAAAATATTAAACAATGATGAACAGATGAAAGATATCATTTCAACACACAAAATTATTAAAAGTAAACGCCAGCCTGCCAACCTCAAAAGACTACTGACCAAAGCCAAATTCTCGGAAAAAACACGCTCTTTTGAAGTACAAAAATGTGGCTCGAACAAATGTGGACTCTGTAAGCATCTCATCATAGGAAATACATATTCATTCCGAAATGGACGCAAATTTCACATCAAATTTTCAGCAACATGCAAAATAGAAAATGTTATATACGCCATAAAATGTGCAGGATGCTTTAAAGATTATATAGGAGAAACAACAAATTTAAGAAATCGAGTTACGCTACACAATCAACATATCAATAACCCCCAATATGCACTTCTACCGGTCAGCAAACACATAGCTGCTTGTGCAAAGAATTGCACACCAAAATACCACATAATGCCAATATACAAAATGAGTGAATTAAACGCTTTAAAACGAAAGGAGAAAGAATCCTTATTAATAAACCTTTTAAAACCAGAATTAAATTCAAATAGATAACAAATAATAACATTTTTTTATTATTTTTTATTAATAACATCTAAGAGTAACGTCCCCTGACATTAACGACGTCACATGACATTACGGACGACGTAACGACGTTACTAAGCACTTCTGAAGAACCGCTAAGCTGGGAAACGCGTTAAGTGTACTACCTTTCTACATGTGATTATTTATATAGCAATTAAATTATGTAAAACTTCAAACGGGAATCTCCTTATCTTTTTCCGTATATAATTATCCGTATTGTATTTTCAATACTTTGGATATATTTATATATATATATATATGTATATCTATGTATTGTAATGTAATGGTTAGAAACTGTGAGGCATGTGTTCAGAGTCATGTTTTATCCTTTCCTTTTTTGCATAATTTTAGACATGTCCAAATTCAAGGGTTTTGCATACGAAAATTTAACCCTTGTCATGCTGAAAAAAAATTCCTAAACAGAATCATTTTAAAATCAAAGGACTGACAGCACTGGAAGGTCTTATTGAGGGTCAATATTTCTTTTGAAAATTGATTAGTTAAACAACTCTGGCTGAAAGGCGACAAGCAGGAGGTGTAGAGCAAGATCAGACTGCACTTATGTGCAGGCTGATCTTTGTCTATACCTCCTTCCAAAACAGGAATATTCCGGGTTCAGCATTACAAGGGTTAATTTGGATTTAATTTGAGAAATAACCATTCAGCAGAGTAAGAAATATTGTGGAAAATAACAAGCAATTTCTTCTTTTCTGCAACATTTTATCAATCTTAAATTCACTGGGGTGTAACAAAACAGGGATAACAAATACTCATCACTCTTATATACTTATATATAAATATAGTGGAGCGGTGCTGTCCAGCCGCCGCGGTATGACTGAAACACTGTTAAAAGTTGGATTAAACCCCATTCAAACAAACAAACAAACAATCCTTTTAGGCAGGAAACCCCTCCCAAATGACAAGAATTCTATTTACCCATTCTTTAGTATTTTTTAACTAATAAAAAAACTATCCTATAAACTAACAAAGTTACAAATGTTTTTGTTTATCAACCTTTTACGAGACGACAACTATTTAGACTGGTCCAAATTTTGAATTGCAGAAGAAAACAGAAGTTGAGGAAAAGTTTACAATCTGTATGTTGGGGTAGAAAAATAAGCAATTTCTTCTATTTCAACAATGTTTTCAAGAACTTTTTTCTTGGATGGTGTAGAAAAAAACAGATAACTGTTACGTCATTTAAAGCAGGAATTTTTGAACAAGTCGGGATTCCATAGTTTAACGGATTATTGATCTGTACTATTTTACATGTTTATTTCTTTACTCTTTCAGACCGGAACATGTAAATGTGATAACAATCATCTTTTAAACAGACTGAAGAATAAAATGGAATAACATATTGCAAAGACTTGAATAAAAATACACAAAAAATGCCTTGTTCTGATTGAAACAAATTGCATGAATTACTAAAGATTTTATTTCTTTTAAATATTGCTTTATTGTATCAACTATTCATCTTATGTTTGAAACTGACAAATCGCGACTGTCAATCAAAAAAACCAGTCGACCAATGAAATAATTAACTGAGACCAGAAATGAGATTTGATCTCCGACATTGGCCGACATTTTTGTTAATCTTTCTTGTTAGGTTGGTAACTTAAACGTCGTAGCTACAGCATATTCAAGCTGTAGTTACGTTTAAATCGCAAACCAAACTTTTTTTTTCTTTTTGCCATAAATTTTGCAAAATAACACCGTTTAAATCGAATTGTTATTTCCTGTCGGAGTCGATGGGCGGGGCCTACGATATCAGTGAGCGGGACCAGCGTTTGGTCAATTGTGGTCTTTTTCGTGTCAGGTTTTATTATCAAATCTCCATCAAACTTTACAGTTGCGAAGCCCTGGGGACACAAACAACAGGATGATTTTTGGAGTTCACCAGGTTATGGCCAATATTTGGCCGGGAACATAAAATAAAATAGTTGTCACGATTACAGTAAGCTCAATGCGATCGTTTAACCTTGAGGTGTAACCTTGACATTTATGCTATCTAATAATTGACCAACAGCGGCTGTCAATCAAATAATCAGTCGACCAATGAAATCATTCATTGGGACCAGAGATGAGATTCGATCTCCGTCATTGGCTGCCATTTTGGTTAACCTTTCTTCTTGAGTTTGCGACTTAGACGTCGTAACTACAGCTTACTATACTACTTTTTTGTTATATGCAACTGGTCATTAAATTTTCCAAATAACGACGTTTAAAGTCGAATCGAGACTTCCTGATTGAGTCATTTGGCAGGGCTAACGAAGTAAGAGGGCGGGGCCAGCGATCTTTCATTATTAAACGGCGTTGTTTTGCAAATTTTATGGCCAGCAACATATAACAAAAAAGTCATATGGTTGGTTGGCGACCTAAACGATGTAACTATAGCTTGAATGAGCTGTAGTTACGAGGTTTAAGTCGCCAGCTATCACAAAATTATGACAAAAAAGTCAAATGGTTGGGTGGCGACTTAAACCACGTCACTACAGCTTATTCATATATCGAAAAAGATATGTGCCGCCGCCGGGGATCGAACCCCTGATATCCCATGATTTAAGATTGGGTGTCTGACTATGACGATGGTGAGCTGGCAGGGCATGGTTTTGTTAAATAATCTTCTTTGACAAAGGTTATCATGATAAACAAACGAGGTTAAAGTAACCATGGAGTTAACCCATTCCCACACAATCCCTCCTTTTTACCTTACGAAATTAGCTCTTGAAAACAATGTGGAAAATGAAGAAATTGCTTGTCACAAGCAATTTCTTCATTTCCCACATTGTTTTCTTATTTGAAGTAGCTGTTGAACCAATATTGAAAGTGTTGAAATACTGCCGATGACTGCCGATATAAAGATTGACCTATCACTGAAGCTAGTGAATGTGACGAATACCTTACCAACCCAAAGAAAGCTGCTCCTTATCATACACGCCCGGTAATCTCGGGCTCCATCTCTTTTTGGAGAACAGTGCAAAATGGAGACAATGATACTTCCGATATGGAGCCAAGGACCGGAAATGAACAGAAAAGGTAAATAAAACAGTGCACCTCGCGTACAATTTGATCTCCTATTAACCTATTATACATTTTCCCAAAACGTCCAGAGTTTCATACCACATAGAAATGATTATATTATCCGTTGGCGGTGATAGATTTAAAAAATAATTCCGTTTGTGAATAGAAACTTGAATCAAAGTTTGGACATCGGACCCGATCAAACACGAAAATGCGTGTTGAAATCGTTCAAATCCACGTAATCAACAGTTCTGAAAGATTTAAGCGGCAATGTCTGTGAAATGAATGATAACGTGTTGATATACAATAATGTTACCACAAAGAACTGCGTTTTTTCTACTCCTTTTGCGGATTTTCTCCGATGAGGAGGAGACCAGGATGCGGTGCGGGAGACAAGATTCAGAGGGAGAGGCGAAGCATATATAAATGTACTGTAAAACTTCAAATAGAACCCCTTACTCTTATGTAACCCCAGCCCCTCTTCGGACGTCAAAGCCGACCCTTTTTGTATGATTTTCGGAAAACTTATAACCTGTAATAAACACCAATCCCAAACAAATCAATGCCACAATAAATTCAATAGAGGGCGAATGTAACTATTCTCAACCAAATGCCCCCTTTTGTGATGGTTCATGCTTAGATAATTGGTTTGCTTAAAGTTTTTGTTGTTTTTTTATATATAGAAGGCGCTGTATCCTAGATTATGCCAAAAGGTAAAAAACTTCACTGCTTAAGTTAAAACACCGTGAAATTGACAATTTTTGGATGATTTGGGAATGATTTCGGAATGAAATTGAATGAGTTGGAGGAGCGAGTTTTGAATGAAATTAAAAGTATGTAATCCAAGATCGCTAATTTCGTCCAATTTGCGATATTTTTACCTCAGTCGCTTTAAAACCCACAGCTGCCAGTAAACATTGTGGAAAATTGTTATCGATTTGAATGAAATGCTGCGCATTTTGGACGGTTGTTAAATGTTTTTGAACTATTATGAGCGTTTTTTAATGGTTTGAGTGAGTTTTTGGAATGAATGATTGGAGCGCTGTGTGAGTGATTATGAATGGTTTTGATCGATGTAAATGTCAATTTCACGAGGTTTCTAACTGTATACTATGTATACTGTACATGAACCACCTGCTCTTTGCAGTCGAAGTAAATCTTCGCCCCCCCCCCCCTTTTTCCGTCTTAACATCTGTAGCCTGTAATTAACACCCACCCCTTTTTAAACAGATACAGATACTTTATTAGACAAGAAGCTATTACAAGCTCATTAGTAAAAATACAAACATTTAAATCAACATGCTATGAAAATCGGTAGTGGTTATGCATGACATATATTCAATGATAATAAATGAAAATCTACGTGAAAGTACATAGAAAGAACAATACTAATCAAGTTAGGTTTAGTTTGAGTGCATAAAATATTTGTTTCTCATCTCAAATCCCAAAGAATAAAAGTTCGATAATTTTTGTAAGGGTTTTCTTATTTGTAGTATTCAATAAATCGATGAATTTGTACATACTTGGGTGTTTAGAGTAATAACTAGGAATAAACTTTGTTCGCAAATCTTGGAAACACGGACAAATTAGAGTAAAATGGTATTCGTCTTCAATGTCATCTGTGTCGCAAAGTGTACATTTCCGTCTGTCTCTGTCGATGTTTCTATGTCTGTCAGTCTCAATTTTCAGGTTATGGGACGAGAGACGAACTTTAGCTATTATATTTCGCACTGACCTTTCCCTAATTTTTCAAGGTACTCGGCTCTACCAAAATTTGGTTTGATATGCGAGAACAGCGATAAAGAACTGTATTGTTGTATTTCATTATGCCATTGGTTAATATAAATGTCACGAAGTCTAACTCTAAATATTGGGATGAAACTTTTAATGTTGATCGATTCTGGGTATAACCATGCTTCAGCGAACCCTACGGATTCGAGGAGATGTTTAACTTTACTTGCCCAATTATTTACTCTAAGGTTCGTCTCAATATCGCAAATTTGATCGGAAATGACTGCTGCTAAAATGCAATTTTTTGACTTAGTATTATGTAGATCTAGCCAGTTTTTAATAATTCGCGTTTTTCTAGAGAGGCTGAGCGGATACCTACCTAGTTCTGAGTACAGCGCAAGAGAATTCGTGGATGACTTTACATTTAGTAACCATTTGCAAAATTTTCTGTGAAAGCGTTCAACATTTTCGGCCGTGTCAAACCCCCAAATTTCACAATTGTACGCCAAAATAGAACCAACAAAAGAATCAAATAAATCAAACATTATTTTAGGTGGGACCTCTATGTTTTTAGTCCTATTAAATAGGGAATATATGGCACAGAGCGCTTTTCCTGCTAGGGCGTTGGTTGCATGTTTAAAAGAATCTCCACTGGAAAGTACAAGACCAAGATAATTGAACGTATTAACAATTTCGATGGATTGGCCATCTATATACCATTGGTAATTTTCGCTCAATCGTCAGCCTTTTCGGAAAATAACTATTTTTGTCTTCTCAATATTAATTGACAAGTTCCATTTTAAACAATATTCGTGTAAACTATCAATTGGATTTTGGAGACCTGTTTGGGAATCGGATAGTAATACAGCATCGTCCGCAAATAGTAATAGGTAAATTGAAAGTTGATCAATGCTGATACCACAATGATCAATATTTTGTAAATATAACTCAATATCGTTAAGGAAAAGGGAGAACATTATAGCAGAAGTTACCTCCCCTTGTAACAGGCCCCAATTACTATCGAATAGGTCAGAAATGCTTCCCATATGCTTTACACATAGTTTAACTTCCGAATACATAGATCTTAATACTGCCAAAAGCTTTCCATCTATACCACTTTTGATCAATTTGTACCATAATGAATTTCTGTCGATCAGATCATAGGCTTTTCGAAAGTCCACAAAACAAGCAAATAATTTATTTCTCCAATTCAGGTGCTTTTCGATAATCGAATTACGTCTGTTGTGCTAAGGTTAGATCTAAACCCGAACTGTGCGTCCGTGTGAAAATTCTAATAAACCACCGGTGTTGTTATAGAGTTTTTACAACGTATAAGGCACAGAACGTCCGTTTATTGCAGATCTGAACTCCTTCCGCTATACATATTTCTAAGAACCTAGCGTATTTTTCAAATTTTGTGATGACCTGAATTCTCAAATTAGCTATTTGTTTTTCTTTGATAATGTTTCGTTAGAATAGATTTACAAAAATTATAACGCGCTCACTTTATATTCACCATTGTGGCCCGGTAAGTCAGTTTGGAGAAAGGAGAAAAATATAGACCAGATATAAATATCGCTGTTCTAGAGAGTCTGAGAGACACATTAACTGTGTAAAAGGGAAAGAAAAGTGTATATGCATAAAGTTACAATCCTAGAAAATCATTCACTGTATTCTTTTATATGCATCGCCTCTCCCTCTGAATCTTGTCTCCCGCACCGCATCCTGGTCTCCTTCTCATCTAAGAAAATCCGCAAAAGGGGTAGGGAAAACGCAGTTCTTTGTGGTAACATTATTGTATATCAACACGTTATCATTCATTTCACAGACATTGGCGCTTAAATCTTTCAGAACTGTTGATTACATGGATTGGAACGATTTCAACACGCATTTTCGTGTTTGATCGGGTCCGATGTCCAAACTTTGATTCAAGTTTCTATTCACAAACGGAATTAATTTTTAGATCTATCACCGCCAACGGATAATATAATCATTTCTATGTGGTATGAAACTCTGGACGTTTTGGGAAAATGTATAATAGATTAATAGGAGATCAAATTGTACGCGAGGTGCACTGTTTTATTTACCTTTTCTGTTCATTTCCGGTCCTTGGCTCCATATCGGAAGTATCATTGTCTCCATTTTGCACTGTTCTCAAAAAGGAGATGGAGCCCGAGATAACCGGGCGTGTCATAGAGAAGACCGTTTGTAAATTGAATGATTCTCTGCTTGATACCGAGTCTATCTCTTATGTTTGAATCAGTGGAATATCGTGACATAATTTAATGTTCGAAGCTAAATCGACACTGTAAGCAAAAATTATGGGTCTGTTCTGTGTGGATGATCCATTCATTCAGCAGATAGTGACTATTCTGTCAAGAATATACTAGGGTGCTAACTTTGTGAAAAGCTATTTAAGAGATGAAGGGAATATTTTTTTTTTCATGGAGGTATGAAACGAAAAAATTAATTATACTGTATGAATACGCGAAGTGGATTCATACATAAGTTTGATTAGGTTTTTCCGTTCATACTTCCATGAAAGCAAAAAATATTTTCTTCATTTCTTATAATTCAATAGCATCGAGCGAAAAAAGCAAAAAAAAACAAACTATTTTTTGATACCAACAAGACTTAAATAAATATCAGGGTTTTTTTATAAACAGGAAGATTTTGCATGCATTTGATACAAAATTTGTAAGATTTTTCGATTTGTAATATATTAGATTTGTTCAAGGAAGACCATAACTCACAGCCATAGAGAGCTCTCGGGAGATTGACTATACCCCCTTGGCGGGCACTTTGTATTATAAGGAACAAATTATCTAAGGTAGTGGATTTAAAACAAACTGCGCTATGAAGTACAGAATAGAGATTAACTATTCACCGAAGTGTAATGTTATCTAAGCCACATTTTGCAAGTTTATATAGGCGGCCATTTATCTAGACCTGATCAAAGACCTGTTTACAATCCAAGTAACAGAAATACAACCTGCTTTGATTTTCTTTGGCAAAATAAATGCACTCTCTGAGACAAAATGAAGACGTAAGACATCCTAACCCATTTTGGAAACCCCCTTGTAGATGACGAGGCTTTAGAGATGAGATAGCTTGCATCCTATCTAACAAAAGTTTCTCAAAGGTTTTCAATATTCAAGAAGTTAGGGTTATAGCTCTATAATTACCGGGGTCAGTCTTATCTTTATTACCTCCCTTGAACAATGTAAATATTGTACCTAGTTTCATATTTGGTGTGATATGTGATAAACCAAGCATAGCAGAATATAATTTGGCAGGTACTTGAAGAACAACAGTACCACCAAAAAAGTGTTCATAACATACATTATCTGGTAAAATAAAGGCGGGGACAATATTTTTTTGTTCTAAACAGCCAAGCTTAAAATAATGTGATAAAAAGAGTTCTGCATAGAGATGCCAAAGCTCGGCTGAAATTGACCAATCAAGGCTGTCAATCAAGGAATCAATATTCCCGTCAAATCATTTATTCAGCCCGAAATGGGTTTTGAACTCCGACATTCGCCATCATTTGTATGAGGCATTGATGTTGGTTTGGTGACCTAAATGGCATTACTAGCTTATTCAAGCTGTAGTTGGGACTTTTAGGTCCCTGACCAACCATTCCACATTTTTGTTAAATGCTACAGACTATGACCGTTGCAAAATAAGACTGTTTAAAATTGAAGCGGAACTTACAGTTGGAGTCAATGGGTGTGTCCAATAGGGATAGTGGGCGGGGCCAGCAATTGTTCAATTTTTAGATATCAAAAAAATATCGGCAAGAATATTATCTTGTAATATTTTACGAAAATCAATAAATCATTAGACCAAAAGATTGGGACAAAAATCAAAATTTGACCTTTAACTTTCTCTTGTAACCTTCACCCTAGGAGTAGGAGAAGCAAGCGTGGCACTCAGGCTTTCATCAAGATGTACAACTGTTTTAAATATACGAATTGGACTATTGGTTCAAGAGATATACGCAAGCTTAAAATTTGACTTTTCACTTAAGCTTTGACCTTGACCTTTAGCCTTAATCAAGCACAGCTTTCATGTTCTCATAAGGTGGTACAATGATATTTTGAAAATCAAACATAGAGGATCAGGAGATATTTACCCTCAGCAAGATTTTAAATGGTATAAAACATTACGTAAGCCTGCTGAATACTAATCTTTTCTTCACATACTGCATTATTACATCGAAATAAAGAAGGAAATCTTTGAAAATCTACTCAATAGATGATGATGAAACAAAATAGCGAAGCTGTAGGCCTTGTAGTTTTGGAGGAGAAGATTTTCAAAGATTTCCTTCTTCTTATGTAAAACCAGGGATCGCACAGAAAAGGGCTAATTTTCAGAGTATGGTAATTCTTTGAAGTGCTTTGGTACAGTAACAACAGATGATGATTTATACAAAAAATAAAGCTCTATGCCATATGATTATGGAGGACTATGCTTTATGGTTTTGGAGGAGAAAATTTCCAAAGATTTCCTTCTTTATTCTTATGTAAAATCAGGGATTGCACAGAAAAGGGCTAGTTTCAGAGTACTGTAATTCTTTGAAGTGTTTTGGTATAGGAACATTAGATGATGATTTATGCAAAAAAAATTAAAGCTTTATGCCTTATGGTTTAGGAGGAGAAGATTTTCAAAGATTTTCTTAAAGGCAACTAATTATCTAGCTTTACATTTAAAACTGCTTCATTATTCCTCCACCACCTTCCAAAACATAAATGTATGGTATGGAAGAATGACTTTTTTAGTGTTAGAAAACCTTCCGATTACAACCCCGTTCGAATTGTGCAGTCCTACGACAGTCGGTACATATGGCACTTTTTCAAGGGAATCCTTTTGAGTATGTTATTATTTTATCATTTCTCGTTTGATTGCACTTATTAAAGATACCGACATTAAAAGACAATGGCTATTTCTATATAGCGCTTGTCTTCAACATTCCATTCGCGGTTTATTTGCTTTTTTTGTTCAATTTTCAGTCTTATTCTTATACATTGGTGTTTACCCTTACCCCTTTCTCTTTCATTATAAAAACCGTGTGTACAAACATACACATAACCATACATATATTTAGACGGTTTAAGTGAAAAATCCCCCAGATGTTAATGGCCTCTGGTCAACATTTTTGTAGTAAATTGATCCAGGGTATAGGAATTGATCAGTCGCGGCTTTCAATTAAGGAAACAGTCGACCAACTAAATTCAATGGTCAATCCATCTTAGACTGATGAGACAATTTCCCCTTTAAGCGCATAAACTCCTGAATCCGTTTTCATTGTTGCTGAATGCACGGCGCAGATTGACATATAAAAACTATGCGTTTAACAAGCTAGCGGGTCACCAACCGGTCGCTCAGTTCTAACCAAGTTAACCGACTTCCACCGAGATTCGAACCAAACTTACAATAGGGATAAGTGTGGCATTGTATAACGGCTACAATACCCAGTGGCGATTCATACATTAGTAGTATGATTATTTATTTTTCATAGCTCAATGAAAACAACAACAACAACAACAACAAAATATTCTCTTCATTTCTTAAATAGTTCAATAGTTAGTTGCATCTTTCAAAGACAAGCGCTCCAATTAGCCGAAAAATTATATTCAACCCTCCATGAACAAAATTTGAGCACGTAGATATTAATGTGCTTGAACATAAAATGGTTTCTATAAAAAGGTATCAAAAATGTAAAATATTTGCTTTTTCAGCTCGATGTCGTCAAATTTTAAGAAATGGAAATATTTTGTTGTTTTCATTATGGTGCCTGGCACAGATGGGCGTGTTAAAATATTCGTTTAAAAATATGTCGGGTCACAAACCAGTCGCCCAGTTCTAACCCTGTGAGCCGGCTTCCACTGAGATTCGAACCCAACTTCCAAAGGGGGTATGTGTGGCATTGTATAAACGCTACAATGCACCTGTTTGGTCTTTGACGAATTGTTAATCAGGCTTAACAAAGAATCCATCTCCGCAACCCAAGTTAAAGCCTTATTATTCCATCCAACATTCTGTCCGTCCTATTGCTAACTGGACTAGCCACAAATGACGCATACAACTTACTTCCATCTGTACTCGATTGTATAGGCATAAATGATGGATCGCTGGCCATGCCCACAAACCTTTGTTGTTGCTGTTGTTGCTGTTATTTTGTTTTGTTTTTTAATTTGAGACTAGTCCGAATTGAAAAAAGGTTACATGCGATCATAAAAAATCGGGTGGGATTTGAAACGAAACCATCCAATGTTGTAGAGAATATTGTTGGAAAAGGAGAAATTGCTTGTTATCTCCCTTTTCAACAATATTTTCTCAAGTATAAAACTCTAGTGACGCAAAATCCAGGATTTGTACAGGAAAGCTTAGTTGCCAATTAAACAAAAAATGCATGGCATTATTGATTTATTGATTGATTCAATGGGGTTTAACGCCACTTTTAACAATATTTCAGTCATATCGCGGCTGCTAGAGCACCTAATAATGAACTCCTGGTATCTCTCACACAAGTATTACCACTACATCCTTTCCAGCATTCAGTTTCTATCCCACTTAAGTTAACGATTATCCACCCATTGGTGAGAGACAAATGTCGGACAGGATATGTGCCCCCGCCGGGGATCGAACCCATGACATCCCATAATTGAAGATTAGGAACCTGACGCGCTACTGACTGCGCTATGACGGCGGCTGCTTGACCTCAAAGTTGGAGTTCGATATTCACTGAATTAAATGAATTTGGTTGTCATATGATTTTTGATTGACAGCCATAATGCGTCAACCATAACTTATTTCTTTCTGAAATAACAATTATGTGCTTACTGAGACCAATAAATCCAGTTGAAAAAAAAAGTTAGACCAAGAAAGACCGTGTCACCGTATCGTTAGCTTCAATTAAAATATCACTTTTAAAGACGAATTCGAGAAATTCATATGCGCCGACAATTCGATTTAGCAGATCATCTACCATGAATACCTTATATTAGAATGAACCTTGTTACTCTATTTGTCCGATTGCCCCTCCCTCCACCTCTCTCTTTCTTTCTCTCTCTCCCCCTCTCTCTCTCTCTCTCTCTCTCTCTCTCGTATACACACACACACAAACATACTTACAACATACACACTATATGTTCCTCTACTTATCTATCTATCTATCTATCTATCTATCTATTTATTTATCTATCTATCTATCTATCTATCTATCTATCTATCTATCTATCTATCTATCTGTCTGTCTGTCTGTCTGTCTGTCTATCTATCTCTTCATTCTTTTCTTTCCTCCAATCTCTCACAATCTCTTTTGCTTTTTACCTATCTCTCTATTAGAATCGCTATTTATCTATAATAATTCTATCTCTCTAAAATCCTCTCTCTTCTTTCTTTCACTCTATCCCTTCATCTATCTATCTATCTCGCTCTCTCTCCTTTTCTCTCTCTCTCTCTCTCTCTCTCTCTCTATCTATCTATCTATCTATCTTTCGTTCTCTGTCACTTTCCCCCTTTATGCTCACATACACACGTCATATCATCTCGGTTTGGATTCTTTTTTCAAAGGTCTTCAAAAAACTGTTGTAATTTGAACATTTTAAAATTATTTGATCCAAAACTTCCGCGTTCTTATTATTGCTTTAAAGAGCCAATCAAATCGTTGAAATAATGAAAATATCGAACCGCTTTTGTTTTTGTCATGTTGTCGAAAAAAATTTAGATAACCCTCTTAACTCGACACAAAAGAAATTGTTTTTCCTTGTTAGGTATCTTATGTCGCTGCAAATTGTCTTTCAGATCGTTCAATTTCTTTTTCTTAACACTTTCCTTATAATCCCTGTTTTTTACGTCCCTGTGATCTTTTGATTGAGAAAACATTGTAGAAAAAGAAGAAATTGATTGTACAAACAATCTTCTTTTTTCTTTAATATTTTTTTTCTTCAAAATTAGACCCACTTTCAATTGTCATCTGCAAAACCTTTGAATTTGGACAGGTCTCAAATTTTGCAATAGTGGAAAGGGTTAACATTTGTTATATATACTGGTTCTATATGTCGTGCCATACGGCATATCAATCTGACCAGTGGATTGGCCTGTTTTAGAACCCATGACCTTAGGCACGGACAACAATATATGTCCTTCATCGAAAAAATAAATCTCGTTCTTTTATATGCGACTGTCCTGGGAAATTTCATACTTTTTTAAAAATAAAATAAAATATTCTTAGACAATATAAACTATATAAATACAAAACCGAAAATGGTTAACTCAAATTTCGGAAGGTAACCTAGCACATCAGGTTTTAATGAATTAGTATCTTGGACGGAAAAATAGTTCGATTGTTTGGGAAATATTTAAATGACAGGTGCGGTACAAGATTTGGCTGTAAATTCAAATTTCGCGGTCGAGTATTTTCTTTATATTTTCCACAAAAATATTCACTACTTTGCCGCAAAAAATGCAAGTTTTATGGTATATGATTCCTAAAGCTTGTAAGTAACTTGAACCAATTTTCAATGTAAGGTTTAGTAGCATAAACTCCGAAATAAATCGTGTACAAAACTGCAGTTACTAGGTTTATGAAGTCAACCCGGAATTCGATCTATCTGATAAAACGTTACATGCGTTACAGTCATATGCTTGTGCATTATTATTTGTTGGTCATTTAGATCTGGTGAATCCCAAGTTGATCAATAAAGCCACTGAATTCGAATGCATTTGGAAATTAATTATCGAATTGGAAAAGTTAATATTTTGGATTGCCACTCTGATTTGCTATGTTTTTCATTATCTGAAATTTATTTTATTGTTATTTGTATCATGATAAGATTTCGTTTTTTATACAATACGATATTAGTCATATTTACCTTGCTTGGATACAATATCAATCAAATGATTTAGCTTTTCAAAACTATAGTTACAGTTAAGATAATTTTAGAATTAATGTTTCAAGATGAAAATGAAAATTGTGAACTAAAACTCTCTTTCTAAATGCTAAAAGTACGAACCGGTGATTTAAAAGGTTTGAAACAATGTCATAGAATAAACCGTAGGAAACTTTTTTAATAGAAAAAGGAGAATATAATGGATTCGAATGATCGAATGATGGATGAATATAACCATAATGCACGTTTGTTTATGGCGTCTGTAAATTCACCAATCCCACAAAGTGACGCTTTTGGACGCCCGAAAGAAAAGAAAAAAAAAAAAAAAAAAACAACTGGGAGAACATTATGTTAAATGAAGAAATTGCTTGTTACAAGTTATTTCTTCATTTTAAACAATGTTTTTATACAGAAATTTTAAAAGCCTAAAGGTTAATCAACTTTAAACTATTGCCTTCAACTTCTTTAAATTTGGACTAGTCTTTTTTTTGTAGTTGTATGGAAATGGATTAAAATAAATTACCCCCTCCCCCCCTAAAATGTCCTATTGTTGGTTTGGCGACCTAAACGTCGTAACAACAGCATGAATAAGTTGTAATTACAACGTTTAAGTCGCCAAACCAACAAAAGTGCTTAGGTCACAAACCAAACATTTATTTTTTTTGTAACATGCTACTGGCATGCTACTGCAAAATAACGCCGTTTAAAATTGAAGCGGGACTTCCTGTTGGAGTCAGTCGGCGTGGCCAAAGGAGTTAATTGATGGGGTCAGAGATTGGTCAATTTTTCCCTTTAAAAACTGACCTGAAATAATTCTTTTATGGACACATTAAAACAAGTACATTTGGTGTCACTGATTTTACATGAATCTCCTCAAAAGATCCCGACAGCAATTTCCCTGGATTCAGTAATGATTTAATTTGTTGGTTTCGTCTATGAAAAACGACCTTTCTGAATGACCGGGAAAATATTCATAGCCCAATGAACAAAATTATTAGCTCGCATCTAGTTTTTATGATTGCAAATAATTCCATAAAATATATCGAAATTTGAATTATATCATTTGAAAAGAAGAGATTTTTCATTGTTGTTGTTGTTTACATGGAGGTGTGAAATTAAAAAAAAAATCACATTTATGAATGAATACGCTTCGCGTACTAGAACAGTGTGATTAGTATTGTTCTTTTCATACCGCAATGAAAACAAAGAAGATAATTTCATCATCACATTAATAACAAGAATATTATTTTATAGAAATATAGATTAAGTAATTTGAAGTTAACTGGCATAGATGACTAAAATGAATTCGTCGTGGATAAAAGGAATTCTCAACAGTCTGATAGTCTTCAATCTAGGTAGGTTAAATTTATTCCCAAAAGATCAAACTGAAGTCTTTTATATACTAGATAGGTAAAGGCTTCACTCGCGATCTGAAGATCACGGGTCGAGCCCGACCGCCACCGTTGTGTTTGTATATAGGCAATATATTAAACATTTTCCTGTTTTGATTTTTATCATTTTCTTTTCTTTTATCTTTTATTTTAGACTTGTCCAAATTGAACGAAGTTGCAGACAATAATAAAAATTGGATGCATTTTGAAACGAAATGGTCCTATGTGGTAGAAAATACATGTATTTGTGAAAAAAAGAAATTGCTTGTAACAAGCAATAGTTTAAAAAAATCACCGCGGTCAATGGAATCGTCGATTACATGGAAGCTATAAACACGGGGCTCTAGAGGTGCCGTACTTTATATATTTAAATATTTTATCTTTCAAGAACTGTATGTAAACAATTTTGATAAAACATGTATTCCGGATGTAGGAAAACAGCATGCATTGAGTCGTGAATGAGAGCATTCAAACCTAGAACAATAAATGAAAAAAAACTAGAACAATAAATGAAAAAACCTAGAACAATAAATGAAAACAATCACGGGGATTATTTAATTTCAAGTATCTTTTTTATACATGTATATATTTTTTTCATTATTACTATTATTTTTTATTATTGTTTTTTATTTTCTTTTTTCTTTTTTTTCTTTTTTTTTTTTTGTACAAGAATCGGTTGGAGTATTCGATTTGCGATTAATTAAGAAATGTTTTTTTTTTTTTTTTTTTTTTTTTCTCAATTGAAGTGTTCTTATGTTTCTAAAATCTTGTGCAAATTAACCGAGTCAAAGAAAAGAAAAGAAAAAAGTATCTCAGAAGAATACTCCTATAAATTGATATATCGTCGGTTAACGAACAAATGTCGCAAATACAGATTCAATAAACCTGTATTTACGACATTTTTTTTTTTTTTTTTTTTTGCTTACCGACGATATTTCTTCCGTTTTTACAGTTGGAGAACTGATTTCCTACGAGATTTGCTCGGAGTCTGGAGGATATGTGTACTATTGTGATCCAGGATGGCATTGTTGCGGTGAACGATTTTGCTGCTAGTAAGTTAAACCGTAGACTGGCAACCCTATCCTAATCGTACGATAAAATATCGGTGAGCAGCATAGACGGGGCAGGCTCACCAGTCTAGTTTTATCGTTGACTGGTGACCCTATCCTAATCGTACGATACAATATCGGAGAGTAGCGTAGATAGGGCAGGTTAACCAGTCTAGTTATACCGTTATTTCTCAGTGAAGATAAAAAGTGCCCGGTCTTTATAACCGTTGAAAGATAGCCCTATTTACCGGTATTTTGCTTTTCTTAGGAACTAAACAATTCAATTGGCAAATATTCCACGAATATATGAAATCATTATCGTAAGAACTTTACCGACAGGCTTGAAAAGTAGATGGTTTTTTTTTTTTTGTTTTGTTTTGTTTTTTTTAGATAAAAATGACAAAATGGACAAAAGAAGCCGCTAATTCTAACTTATTTTTTCTATTCCAAATAAGACAAATTCTATTAGCTTTTATACCAAGCTACAAAACACGATTTGAAAGGAACCGGATACACTTTTCATTCCAGTCTTACT
This sequence comes from Fragum fragum, assembly GCA_946902895.1. NCBI lineage: Eukaryota > Metazoa > Mollusca > Bivalvia > Cardiida > Cardiidae > Fragum > Fragum fragum. The sequence continues at coordinate 5,513,798 of OX336373.1, forward strand.
CGGCATATTGGTCTTGATTGTGTGCTGTATACGTGCCCTGTTAAGTGGATAGAACTTCAAAATGGTTCGTTTTTTAACTTCACAACCGTATTGGAATCTGATATTCAGCAGGGTTTGTTCCATAGTTTACTGCTAAAATGACTCTGTTCTTTGAATGGATTTTATCTCCTTGAGAATTCTTTTTATAAATAATATCAATTATCATTCTTTGTAGTAGTAGTAGTAGTCCAATAGCATTTTAGAGATCAAAGTTCTCTTAGCTAGCAAAGCATGGTTTTGTTTAGTAATCTTCTTTGTCAAAGGTTATCATGATAAATAAACGAGGTTTAAAGTAACCCCGGAGTTAACGCATTACAACATGACAAATCTTACGCTGGTTCAAATACAAAGAATTTGTAGACGATAATTTCAAATTTCAAGTTGGTGAAATTTAGAAAATCTTTGCCTTTTAGGGTAGAAAACACTTGTGGACATCTAAGAAATAGCTTGTTGACAAGCAATTTCTTCAACATCCACAATGTCTTCCAAAGCCTTTTTCTTGAGAAGCTTAAAAAGCGGGATTTGGTGGGAATGGCTTAAATTTATAGCATGCGTTTGGAGGAGCTCTCTACAATATGAATATACAAATGTAGTTTATTCATGTGGCCAAGCGTCGCGTATTCATACAGTATGATTAGTTTTTTCGGTTCATACCTCCATGAAAATCTACATCTCTTAAATAAAGCACGCTAATGTGGTAAAACAATCTTTATCTGTCGACATTATGCTTTTCGTCACAAAACTGTTTCTAAGTCGGAGAAGTTTTGGTGTTTAATGATATCAAATCCAACAACGTTAAGTTCACGCAAAGTAAGTTGCTGAAAATAGTTCACGAAATTATTGGTGGGCCGTCGTATTGGACGTTTTGAAAGGATATTTTAAATCAAATGGTGAACGATCTATCAATGTCAAAATAACGATTACATGAATTTATCGATGGACTCTCTTACATGGTTTTGTACATGTTTTTGTGATTTATATTGAATTAAGAAATGAAATCCATTAAGCTAAAGACCTAAATTGCAATGGTACGCGAAGCTTAAGTTTGAGGTTCATACCCTCAATGACCCCCCCCCCCGAATATATATATTATAAATATTTCGCATAAAGCAAAATAAAAGCATGTATTGAACTTGTTTGAGCGAAATTGCATAAGCATACAAAATAGTTGCGTGTTCAAAAATGCTTATGGAAGCATAAACAAAATCTGCCGATCAGATACGAAACTGAAATTGAATTATTTTTTTTAAATTCTGTGGTACAATTTTAAAAAGCAAAGTGTACTTTTAGTTTATTACAGAAAAATCCTATACATTTAACAAATCAAATTGAGAGAGAAGTTGGATTAATTTGGAAACTTAAGATTCGCTGTTCCTGCAAGAACTGAATTTTTCTCGTTTCAGTGGTTCGAGGTCCGAAGATTCATCGGCCCGCCTATCTGATGGAGCTATCGCTGGTATAGTTATCGGAAGTATAGTCTTGTTGATAATATTGATCTCGTGCTGTACTGGTATTGTCTACTATATGAACTCTGAAACACAGACAGTGAACCCTCAACCAGTCAATCGGAGTAAGTTCTTGGCTTTTTATTAGGTCTGTCAGTCATTCGTTCTCATCCCAAATGAGGGTCGATTTGCAGACTCTGTATGTATCGGTAGGGGAAGGGGTAAAATGGGTGTAGAATTACATGTATATATAATTTATGTGACCTTGTACCGTTACAGAACTCTATGGAATGCTTTCCACTTTGTAAGGAAAAATTAACCATACAAACACAAGTATGAACTGATAATGGGCATTTTATTCATTAAATGCCAAAATCTTTTTCTTTGAACATAGAATATTTGTAACAGGTCTAAACTTATTATTTTTTTTTTTTTTCTTATCTGGGCATTACCTGAAAAAACCGCCGCCCAGCCAAACCCAGTATTTCTAGGAAACAGCCGAATAACTCAACAAATACCCATAATACCTCCTTGTGATAGCACCCTTTATGCACCCCAAGAGTAACTACGGTTATTACAAGAGCTATAACATACCACAGTCACAGAAGGGGCCCGGATTAAACACATAGAGGAGCGGAGGCTGGGAGGAGGCGGTTACAAAACATTGCTTGCTTTCTTCCTTCAAGCAATCCACAATGAAAGTGCCTTTCTCAAACCTGATTGGCTCAAATTTGCATGTGGGGTCAATCTAGCACTCCCATTGGATAAAGAAATCATAACGACTTCTATCATCATGCAAAGTACTAGAGTGATAGTATTATTCGGCTTGTAGACCCCAGTAGACTTCTTAACCTAAAACATAGTACCAACTACATAAATAATATTATTCCTTCATAAAATACATTTATCCCAAACGTCATGAATAATCTGAATAGATATGATGTATCATGGGGTTTCCTTAGCGACAAATTAGTCTTAACCGAGTCAGAAAAGTTATTAACCGAGTCTCTCATAGATACGTTATTAACTGAGTCTAGAATAGAGAAGTTATTGAGCGAGTCAATATAATTTGACAGGATTTCTGTCCATCTTCAGTAGATATGGCATTTGGAATAATAGATTTGACAGGTCTAAGGTGAAGGTCACAGTAAAAGGTTAAGTTTTGCACTGAACTGATCATAACTCCTACATTTATATATCTATATAGTTCACTTCATTGAAGACGGAAACTCATTCAATAACATTGTCTTGTGTTGCATTGAAGAAAACACTGGTAGATCCGACAAACACGCAAACAACGAAACACGGCCCAACCTTTTGGGATGAACAAAAGCGATATATAACTGTCGTGGTAAAACAATTATACCGATACTCCCTCTGTGACCAAATTTCTAATACACTGTGATCAGTATTTCCTTGCTAGCCAACTGAAATTCCAACCAGGTCAATCGGCCATTTTTGTTGTCAGTTCTAAGTGAACCCCTGACTAAGCAACATTGAGGTTAGAAAGCGCTATGGGTTATACTTTGATAGTCTGAACCACAAATCTCCATAGAAGCAAATAAAAATTGAATTATCATTAGATCGGGAACAGCAAAGTTGTAACAATTAGTTACGTTACCGTATGCAGGTGCGTACTTACTTCTTCTGTGTTCTTTACATCGGTATTTCTCTCATCAGGACGACCAGGGAATAACGATCCTGTCACTATCAGCTACCTTACCGCCATGCCACCGACATATCAACGGGCAGATGAACCGACAACGTCAACGGGAAATGCAGCCGTAAATGTTCTTCCTGCATATGGTAAATACACTTATCATATTAAAAATACATATTTCTTGTAAAAAAATACATTCCTCACAGACAAAATAGGACACGACAGAAAAAACGTATACGACTATGTCAAATACGGCTACATATAAGTTAGTCTAAAATGACGTCATTTACATTCAGTAGATGACGTCATAATGCGAATGGTAAAAGAGAATGGAAATATATGTGGAAAAACAGATTTATTCGATTTTATTTGATAAAAAAGTAGCAATATAATAAATGGAAAATTTCCTTCGCAACTCAAAGCAAATACAAGATGTTGTATCACAATATAATATTCCCTACGTTCGGAGGCGCTAAAAGTCAGAATACATTGTGTAGTCTCGTCAGGGTTGAATCTTTTCCCCATATTTCTAGTACTTAGACTCTTGAAAGGCTATTATATTTTCCGTAATATTTATTTCAAAATAACCAATTTCGCTTAGTATGTTTTTAATCTTATCTTCTATTTCAAATATTTGCGAAACATAGATTCACGGATATTCCCGTTACAAACTAGAATTAAAGTGATATACATTCATAAGGGTTATTGATCCGTCACCTTGATTTGAATGCAGTCAAAGACATTTCATTGGACCAAGGTCCAACGAAAAGTTCTATTTTATACTACAAAGTTAGTATTCTATTAATCATATAAAACAAGAGGACCGTGATAGTTCTTTATCGCTCCCCTGAGTATGATGGTTCAAGACTTTATGATATATACAAAATATCAAACCTGTACACCTAATTATTTTGTAGAAGGTTTTTACAGATTTTCTCCTTTAGCTCAAGGGTTATATTTTATCCTACAACAAACCGCTAAATTCCAGAGTATGGCAATTCTTTGAAGTATTTTGGTAGAGGGTTAATTTTCAGATAATGGTAATTCTTTAAAGTATTTTGGTAGGATGTTAAAGGTGGTAATCTATACCAAATATCTAAGCTCTAGGCCTCATCGTTTGGGAGTAGAAGATTTTCTATTTTCCTTCTATATTGCTGTGTTAAATCAGGGATCTCAGGGCAAATGTCTAATTTTCAGAGTATGGCTTTTTTTAAATATTTTAGTAGAGGATCAAGAGATAAAGATTTATACCAAAAACGGTATTTCCTTGCAGTATTTTGGTAGACGGTCAAAAAATGATGATTTATACCGAATATCAAAGTTCTAGCCCTAATGGTTTGGGAGTAGAAGATTTTCAAAGACTTCCTTCTTTATTCCTATGTAAAATCGGAGATCGCACAGAAAAAGGCTAATGTACAGAGTATGGTAATTCTTTGAAGTATTTTGGTTGAGGGTCAAAAGATGTAAATTTATACCCAATATTAAAGCTTTATAGTTTAGGGGAAAATATTGTTTAAGTTATTTTTTTACTTGGTTGCAATAGCAACCAAAAGTTCATCATGGATTTCAATTATATGAAGTAATTTGAAAGAGCAAGACCTAAGGATCATTTGTGAAGTTTGTTTTAAATTCCATGGTAAGTTTATGAGAATATTTTTATTTTTGTAAGCGGACGGACGGACGGACGCTGGACGATGACTAATTACAATAGTCACCCAGAGCATCTCGTGCTAAAATGTGCTAAAAAAGTTAAGGTCTAGTAAAAGGTAAAACTAATCAAAACACTGAACGTACTGATGGTGGGTGTTCCTTTTGGCTTAGCAAAGGGGTATGTCCATTTTGGTGAAGAAAACGGTATTTTTCTCATATAACAGTAAAACGCCTCGCCTAGCCCGGCTAGCTTGATAGGTAGTTTTTTTTTATTTTTTTAATTCTAGTATCATGAGCACGATCAACTATTCGGCAAAAATCCAATTACCACACGCGTATTTTGTGTTTCGCCGGTAAAATAACGACACGTATTTTGCCTCTTTATGCGACTGAGCAGAAAATGTCTCATTTTTTGCTGCTTCAATGGTACTTGTGCATGTCCTGGTGGGAAAGATGACAGGAATCCATGGTTAGGTGCACCTACCAATCATTGTTTTACTGAAATACTACTGAAAGTGACTTTATACCAAATTCACTTCGTCCTAGTCTAACTAGCTCTCAAGACCAACACCTTTTAACTTTCTGGGGGGGTCCTTTTCCCATGAGTCCACAAATTATGAAGAATCATTTAAACGTGAACAATAATTGATTGGCAGTTCAGAATTACTACTTAAAAAACAAGTAAGAGATTCTGTATATTTTTAGAACCTTTTGCGACCGAGTGGTTAGCTTAAAAAAGCTAAATAAACCAATCAAATATCCACAGTCAAAAAGGCCCCGATTTAGCTTTTGATCTTGGTTCTATTATTGGCCAACTGGTGAACTGGGTTACTGATGTATTTTCTGGGAAGCAGATTCGAGAGGGGTTAATCTAAGCTAAAAGAGCTTGTTTCCTAATTGACACTCGCTGGTCTCCTCATTTCTTCATATTGATTACCTGCTTATTAGCAAATACTGATTTCAGATAAACGCGTTATATAACTCTATTTGTAATTTTCACCTATCAGTATTGCTAATGTGACAAACGTTATATCCCCTAGGCAAAGATTTGTTACTGTAACATTCATGTTACCTTTTTGGTCTCACATCTCTATTCATTTAATTGATCTGAAACTCTTTACATATCTTTGAGACAATCATATAATCTACTGGGCAACGATTTGTTTCCCTGACATTCATTTTAATACTGACCCTTTTCAACTAAAAAATTATTGGACAAAGATTTACATACAAGTCGCATATCTCTTTTTCTAAGCATGCTATTTTTCTGACACGTTCTTCTGCTTTTGTGATGATTAATTCATCAGCTAGACAGGGATTCGTTAATTTGGCATTCATTTTACTGGAATTTTGACCCTTTATTGACTTAGATATTCTTTATTTGGGTGGCCTTTATCAGGCCTATATCAATTTATTTTATACTGGAAACTCCATCTAAATGACAAGAATTCTATTTTTCGCATTCTTTAGTTTTTTAGTAGAAAGTGTTATAGTTGGTTGGCGTCTTAAACGTCGTAACAACAGCTTGAATTTAGACAAAAAATATTCTAAAAAACTGACAAAGTTACAGATGTTTTTGTACATTAACTATCATGAGACGACAACAATTTGGACTGGACCAAATTTTTATAAGTTGCAGAAGAAAACATTCAGTTGATGAAAATTTTACAATTTGTATGTTGGGGTAGAAAACTAAGCAATTTCTTCTATTTCAACAATGTTTTCAAGAACTTTGTTCTTGGATGGTGTAGAAAAAAAAAACAGATAACTGTTACGTCATCCAAAACTGGAATTTTTGAACAAGTCTGGGTTCCATAGTTTAACGAATCATTGATCTGTACTATTTTACATGGTTATTTCTTTATTCTTTCAGACCGGAACATGTAAATGTGATTACAATCATCTTTTAAACAGACTGAAGAATAAAACGGAATCACATAGTGCAAAGACTTGAATAAAAATGCACAAAAATGCCTTGTTCTGATTTAAACTGATTGCATGCAATTACTAAAGATTTTTTATAAACATTGCTTCATTGTATCGATTAACCATTCATCTTATGTTTTCAAACTGACCAATCGCGGCTGTAAATAAATAACCAGTCGACCAATGAAATCATTAACAGAGACCAGAAATAAGATTTGATCTCCAACATTGACCGCCATTTTGTTAACCATTATTGTTTGGGTGGCGACTTAAACGTCGTAACTACAGCTTATTCAAGCTGTAGTTACTACGTTTAAGTCGCCAACCAACCTTTTTTTTTCGTTCTTGTTATATGCCCCTTGCTATATTTTTTAAAAAAAATCGAAGCGGTATTTCCTATCGGAGTTGATGGGCGGGGCCTACGATATCAGTGGGCGGGCCCAGCGATTGTTCAATTGTGTTCTTTTACGTGCCATATTTAATCATCCAATTTGTATCAACCGTTATATTTGTGAAGTCCTGGGGAGACAAACAATTGTATTGATTTTTGGAGGTCACTAGGTCATGGCCAATATTTGGCCGGGAACATGAAATTAAATAGTTGTCACGATTAAAGTTAGCTCAATGCGAACGTTTAACCTTGAGATGTAACCTTGACATTTGTGCTATCTGAAAATTGACCAATAGCGGCTGGCAGTGTCAATCAAATAACCAAGGAAATCATTCATAATTGAGACCAGAATGAGATTTGATCTCTGATAATGGTCGCCATTTTTGTTAACCTTTCTTGTTGGTTTGGCGACTTTAAGGTTTAATTCGCCAACCAGCTTTAAAACTTTTTTGTTACGTGCTACTGACAATTAAATTTCAAAATAACGACATTTAAAGTTCGAAGCGGGACTTCCTATCGGAGTCATTGGGCGGGGCTTACGAAGTAAGTGAGCGGGGCCAGCGATTGGTCAAATAGTTTCAAACGGCACATATACTCATGATGGAGATCTATTATGCCATTTCTTTTCATCCATATCTTTCCGACAGGATATTAGACGGCGATATTTGCAAAATTTATGGCCAGCAAAATGTAACAAAAAAGTCAAAAGGTTGGTCGGCGACCTAAACGATGTAACTACAGCTTGAATGAGCTGTAGTTAAATGCTTCGCATAATTTTGACAAAAAAGTCAAATGGTTGGATGGCGACTTAAACGTCGTAACTACAGCTTAAATAAGCTGTAGTTACGATGTTTAAGTCGCAAATCCAACAGTAAAAACTTCATATAAAACGGCCAATTTCTCAGTTCAAAGTTCCCTTCCCAACTAAATGAATAATTTGATTGGTCGATTTGTTCTTTAACTGAAATTCCCGACCCGTTTACTCGGACGGACTGGCACACGAACGCATTAACACACACACCATAATACACCGACCTGTCATGGTGACAAATATTTATCACTCAACGCATGCGGGCTCGACAAAAATGACAGAGGGCTCCTCAATTGACCAACCGCTCACTTACTGCATTGCCCACAACTTCAGTGTCTAACTCAAGAACCAATTGACCTACAACTTTGAAACTTCATACAATTGTTGCTAATGGCCAAATAAAATGTCCCGTTGAATTTGGGTCACGTAGGTCATAGTTCAAAGTTAAACTTTAGTTGAAACCCGTTTCCTTACTCTAACCCAAGAAGTAATCTACGTTCAACATTGAAACTTCATTCAAATGACCAATGCCAAAGACCCAAGAAATTAACTTATTTTTGGGGTCACGTAGATTAAAGGTCAAGTCCACAAATTGAACTTTGGTTGAAACCTATTCCGTGCTCTTTATCATAAGCCATTTGACCTGTAACCTTGAAACTTTATACATGTTTTCCACGACCCAAGATGTTCTATTGTTTTAGGGTCACGTAGGTCAAAGGTCAAGATCACAATTGAACTTCTTGGCTAATAAAAACAAATGTCAACTTTGCCACTTAGATGACAAAGCACTGGGGTGGGGGGTGAGTCCGCTTTGTGACAATTCTAGTTTTTCAACGAGATGTGATTAAATTTCTAGGTTCATACCTCAACGAAAACTATTCTCTCATTTCTTAAATTCGTTTAGAGAATGTCAAACAGTTAAAGATGAGGATTAGTTCATTTTGAAAATCCGTTCATGTTATGTCATACTTCACGCAATAGTTTGCTTTTAGATTTGAAATAAGATAACATGGGAGTTATTTCTGCTCGAGTCAAACCCAACTTGAAGTTCCGAATCAAGATTGAGAAAAGTTTCACCCTAATACACACGGGGATTTACAATTTTGTTTTACTCTTGTACAAACATCAGCTTAATTCTTGAAGCAAGGATTGATATAATCGTATGTTTTGATATTGTCAAAAATAAGTTGGATGCGAATTAAATCAATCATTTGAGTTGACCAAAATGGCTACAGGTTGACCTTGGTACGAGTTGACTTTAGTTCATTGTCTGCGAAACGAAGTGAGCTGTAGCGTTCAGAACGACCGGCAAATTACTTAACCCATTCCAAAACGAAAAATCATTAGACTGATTAAAATGAAGGAACTGAAACAGGCTTAATTGCACAATACTTTTTCCATATCATAGTAAAATGCTTTTGGATTTAATACAACTGCTGTCTTGACGTGATAGATAAAATTGCAAGTCTCTTTTGGTTTAAACCTTTTCCCGTTTTTTTCAAAATTTGGAACCTGTCCAAATTCACAGGTTTTGCAGACGACAATTCAAAGTTGATTTTATCTGAAAAATAATCATTCTGTAGGATAGAAAATTGTGGAAATATAAGAAATTGCTTGTTACAAGCAAATTCTTCTTTTTCCGCAATGTTTTCTCACGTATAAAAACAAGGGGACGTAAAAACCAGGGATTGACTAGGGTTAAATTCGAGTTTATCATTTTTAACCCTAATGCTGAATAAATCCTTTTTTAACCCATTACCACATGGCAAAATTTTAGACTGGTCAAAATTGAAAGAACAATTTAAAGCTTATCAAATGTTGGACTTTTTTCTACTTTTGGGGTAGAAAACATAGTGGATCATGAAGAAGTTGCTTTTTACAAGCAATTTCTTCATTTTTCCACAATGTTTTCCGCACGCCTTTTTTCGTAAGGGCGCTTAAAATCAAAGGGCTGAAAGTACTCGAATCATTAGTTGTGGGTCAATATTTCTTTTAAAAATTCATTTTATAAACAACATTATCTTCAAAAGGACAAACAGACGATTTGACTACATGTAAGATCAGACTACTCATATGTGCAAGCTGATCTCGTGCCAAAACAAGAATATTCCGGGTTCACCATGAAAAGGGGTTAATTAAGAGTTCGACCCGAAAACTAAATGTTTATTTATCATTAGGAAAAAGATAATGTCGGTTGTTTGATTGGTTTGTGTGTATTTGAATTAAACTTTTATCAAATATTGTGGATAACACATAAAAATATAAAGTTTTCCGATTTTTCTGTTGGAGACAAAGTTAGCACATTTCCAGCCGACAAACTTTTAGATTGAAAGGAGTTGCAGACGACAATTTAAAGTTTATGAAATTTTAGATTTTATTCAATGTTCTGTGTTGAAAACATTGTGGAAAATGGAGAAATTGCTTATTACAAGCATTTTCTTCATTTCTCCACATTGTTTTCTTATGTGAAGGAGTTGTTGAACCAATATTGAAAGTGTTGAAATACGGAAGATGACTGCTGGAATAAAAATCGATCTACCACTGAAGCCAGTGAAAGACCCACCAAACAAACTGCTCAACATCATAGACTGGTTGCAAATTGAATGATTCTCTGCTTGATACCGAGTCCATCTCTAATGTTGTGGAATATTATGACATAATTTAATGCACAACAAGAACAAGAACAAAGCCTACGGGTGCCTTCGCTCGGCTATTGGGTGTTGGACAGTGGATAAAAGCACAAAATTCAGCTAGAGTTATCCCCCTTGATAGTATTGGTTGCTCTTTTGATAGTGAAAAAGTGTGCCAAATTTCAAGTGAATGCCTTTAGTAAAACTAGAGATATCAAAAACTGCCAAAGTTAATGCATGACAACGACAACGATGACACCAAGGCAATAGGAATACCTCGGGGTTTCTCCTAAGCCAGCCGTGCTAAAAATATCTCGACACTATAAGAAAACATTATGTGTCTATTCTGTGTGGATGATCCACTCATTCAGCAGATACTGCCTATTTTTTCTGTAAAGAATTCACTAGGGCACTAACTATTAACCCATTACCAGACGGCAAGAAGCTGTAGATGACAATTTAAAGTTGATGGACTTATTATCTTATTAGAAAACATTGTGGAGAATGAAGAAATTGCTTGATTTGAGCTATTTTTTCATTTTCTACATTGTTTCCCAAAACTTTATTCTTGAGGGGCGTTAAAGGGAGGGATTGTATGGGCTAACAAAACTGAATATGCAAACCTATCGGAAATGACAGAAATATTAGATGTTGCAGACGTCAATACAAAATAGACATGAGGACAATGATGGTCCTAAATCGCTCCCCTGGGTATGATGGTTCATTGCTTTATGATAGCAAAATAGCAAAGCCCTCCGTCTAATTATTTTGGAGAAGATGTTTAAGGATTTCTCTTTTAATCCTAGGTATATTGATGATCCAACCATATAGCACTAATTTCCTGAATATGGTATTGCTTTGAAGTGTAGACATCAATACATACCAAGTATAAAAGCTCTAGGCCTAATGGTTTAGGAGAAGAAGGTTTTCAAAGATATCATCTAAAATTAGGGATTGCACAGAAAAGGGCTAATTTTTTAAGTAATTTGGTAGAGGGTCAATGGCTGATGATATGTACCGAATATCAAAGCTCTAGGCTTTATGGTTCGGGAGAAGAAGGTTTTCAAAGATTTCCTTCTTTATTTCTTTGTAAAATCAGGGATCGCACAGGAAAGGGATAATTTTCAGAATACGGTTATTCTTTGAAGTATTTTGGTAGAGGGTCAATAGTTGATGATGTATACCAAATATCAAAGCTCTAGGCCTTAATGTTTGGGAGAAGAAGATTTTTAAAGACTTCCTTCTTTATTTCTATGTAAAATCAAGGATCACAAAGAAAAGGGCGAATTTTCATAATAATAATTCTTTGAAGTGTTTTGGAAGAGGGTCAATTGATGATGAATTATACCAAATATCAAAGCTCTAGGCCTTATGGTTTAGGAGAAGAAGATTTTTAAAGATTTCCTCCTTTATTTCTATTTTAAAATCAGGAATTGCCCACAAAAGGGCTAATTTTCAGAATACGGTAAATCTTTGAAGTATTTTGGTAGAGGGTCAATAGATGATGATTTGCACCAAATATCAAAGTTCTAGGCCTTATGGCTTGGGAGGAGAAGATTTTTTATTTTTTTCACTCTGTTGCCATGGCAACCAGAGTTCTTCATGGATATTAATTCTTTGAAGTATTTTGAAAGAGCATGACCTAAGGATCATTTCTGTAAAGTTTTGTTGAAATTCCATGGTTAGTTTAGGAGGAGAAGATTTTTTTGTAATTGTGAACGGACGGATGGATGGACGACGGACGATGACCGATCACAAAAGCTCCCCAGAGCACTTCGTGCTCAGGTGAGCTAATAAAATTTTGCATATCTTTGTTTTCTTGGCAAAATCTCTAACATCTCTGATAATGGGTTAGTGTCACACTGTTACTACTGTGAAGCTTAACTTCAAAGAAAGAATTTTATTTTCTGTTACCTTTTAATCAAACATTTAATACTTTTTAAAAGAATTGATAAACAAAGTATAAACAATGGCTTAAAGATAAATTGTCTGTTGACCACTTGTCTATATGCTCAAGGACACCGTCACTCCCTTTGTATCTTGATTTCTTTTATCCTTGACAAAAGAACAGGACGTATGCAACAAGAAAGTCACAAGATAGTCACAATATATGCTGCAAATTTTATGGCGCACCTTTTCTATGTGACGCCAATGGTAAAATCCCGATTATATGCGCAAAGTCATGTGGCAGGAACATTCTGCCAAAATTTCATTGAAGTCGGAACGAAAAGAGAATATGATACTAATATACATCCACCTTCAGCGTATGTAAACCCTTTCCCATTTTAAATTTTTAAACCTGTCCAAATTCAAAAGTTTTGCGGACGAAAAATTACAGTGGATTTAATTTGAAAATAACCATTCAGTAGGGTAGAAAATATTAAGGAAAAAGAAGAAATTGCTTGCTACAAGCAATTTCTTCTTTTTCCACAATGTTTTCTAAAGTATAAAATCACAAGGACGTAAAAAACAGTGATTGTACTGGAAAGGGTTAAAGCAAGAATTTTGTGAATTCATACTTACTTACTTTATCCTTGCTTTACGAAAAATAATCTACCCCTACAGGACAATTACATATCTAAAGATGAGATTAAAGTCAAACAAAGTGCAAGACTGTTGTGCAGGAAAATCTACTGAGTCGTATATTAGGAAGTGGATGAATGGCAGACAATTTCTCGACATGTAAACTAGAATTCTGACATGCAGGACCCTTTTGATGATGCACCATGCCAAGTTTCAAATCTTTGTTATTCAACCCTTTTTATGCTCGAAAAAACATGAAAAAAAAAAGAAATTTCCTTTTGCTAGCAATAACTCTCTTTCCAACAATATTTTCTACCAATCCATTGGTCAATTCTTACGAGACAAAGTTGGAACAAAACTTTGTTTTCAACGGCTTCATCAAAATCCCCCAAAATTGTAGAAATTGGGCAATGCGAATTTTGACAACAAGTTCTCTTTTTGTATGACGCATATGAAGACAAAGTTTTGGAGAAATTTTCACCAAAATTCCTTAAGAATTGTAGGAATAGCTGCGCACATAAGAATTTGAACAATGAGTCCCTTCAGCATAGCACAGCATTGCATCACAAATCCCTGATAAAATGCACTAGGTCACATGAAGACAAACATTTGGTGAAAAATTCATCAAAATCCGTCGAAAATCGTAGGAGTTGCGTATACATGTATAATGTAATGTTAATACCTGCCCAGTCGACCAATTCCCTGCCAATATTCACCAATCTATTGACCAGGTTTTTCCTTCAGAAAACCCAGTAAAATACCTGTAGAGTTTGCTCTCTACGTATATGCATTTCTCTCTTAGCATGTATGCCAAATCTAAATTAAATTCCTTTAATACTTAATAGCTGACATATGATCATGGTCAAAGTTGGTCACACAAACAATCCAAAAGCAAAAGCTTAAACTGGTGACATAAAGGCGAGGATGTACTTTTTGTTCTAAACAGCTAAGCTTAAAATAATATGAAAACAAGAGGGCCGTTGACCCTGGGGCTCTCACCTGAGATAAAGGCTCTTTTTCTTTCAACAGTCTAATTTCATGTTAAGGTTAGGATTATGAAACAAGTGGGCCACAATTACATATAAACACTATGAACTTGGGGATCCAAGTCTAAATTACATATTCAAAGGCTTAAGTGCTGATTTGAAAGAAGGAAAAAACTTTTTCCATGGGTTATAATTTTAGAAATAAGAATGAAGTCTGTGAACTGCTGCTTCATGCCTATACCCCCCCCCCCCTGGGGCTCTGCCCCTGGGGACCCGAGGATCATGATTTTAGCTATTTTGAAAGAGGTCAATATACTGATGCTTCATGCAAAATATCAAGGCTCTACGCCTTCTGGGTCAGGAGGAGAAGATTTTTAACTATTTTAGCTATTTTGTAAGAGATCAATATACTGATGCTTCATGCAAAATATCAAGGCTCTACGCCTTCTGGGTCAGGAGGAGAAGATTTTTAAAGATTATTTTAAAATTTCACTTTTGTTGCCATGGCAACCAGAGTTTTCAACAGATTTCAATTCTTTTAGCCATTTTTGAAGGGGACCATCTAAGGTACATTTCTGCCAAATTTGGTTCAAATTGGCCCAGTGGTTTGGGAGGAGATGTCATTTAAAAAATCGTTCTTTATTTCTATATACCCCCCCCCCCCTGGGGCTCCGCCCCTGGGGACCTGAGGATCATGATTTTAGCTATTTTGAAAGAGGTCAATATACTGATGCTTCATGCAAATATCAAGGCTCTACGCCTTCTGGGTCAGGTGAAGAAGATTTTTTAAAGATTATTTTAAAATTTCACTCTTGTTGCCATGGCAACCAGAGTTTTTAACGGATTTAAAATCTTTTAGCTAATTTTGAAGGGGACCACCTAAGGAACATTTCTGCCACATTTGGTTCAAAATGGCCCAGTGGTTTGGGAGGAGATGTCTTTTAAAGAAATTGTTGACGGACGACGCACGACACACAACGGACGGACGCCGGACAAAAGGCGATCACATTAGCTCACTTGAGCACTACGTGCTCAGGTGAGCTAATAAGGGTACTGCCTTAAATTCCAACGTTCGGCTGCAAATGACAAATCTCAGTTGTCAATCAAGGAAACAACCCACAAATCAAACCATTTATTCAACCCCGTATAGACCAATCGCTGGCCCCGCCCACTAACTGCATTTGCAATGTCCATCAACTCCGATAGGAAGTCCTGCTTTGATTTTATACGGCTTTATTTTGCAAAATCTATGGCAAGTAGCATGTAACAAAAAGGTAGAATTGTTGGCAACCTAAACATTGTAACCACAGCTTGAATAAGCTGTAGTAAACGATGTTAAAGTCGCCAAACCAACAAATATTGATTAAAAAATGGCTGCTGATGTCGGAATTGAAAGCTCAATTCCTAGCTGAATAAATCATTTGATTGGTCAATTGATTCCTTGATTCACATCTACGATTGGTCAGTTGAGCTATGAACTCCGACATTCGCTGCCATATGAGTAAAGCATTGTTGTTGGTTTGGCAACCTAAATGTCATAAATTACAGCTTATTCACACTGTAGTTACGACTTGTTGGTCACCAACTAACCATTCCACCTCTTATTAAATTCTACTGGCTTCGTATTTTGTAAAATAACGCTGTTTAAAATTGAAGCGGAACTTCCTGTTAGAGTCAATGGGTAGGGCCAACAGAGTAAATAGACGGGGCCAGCAATTGTTAGACAGTTAAACAAAAAAAAGGTCAGAGGACAATCTTGTAAGATTTTAAGAAAATCAAACCACAAGGCCAAAATATTTAGGCAAAATCAAAATTTCACCTGTAACAATCTACTGTGACCTTCACCTTAAGATTACAGAAACAAGCTTGGCACTCATGCTTTCACCATGATGTACAAGTGTATAAAATACAAATACATATTTCCTCAACAAGAAAAGAATAAGAAGGTAGCGTAGATGTCTATGCAGGATGGTTTTAGTCCATCCACTTGCTTAGGCTATTTTCAAAACAGGAATATTGCAGGATCAGCAAGACAACAGTAAAGAATCAGATCATAGGATCAAGTAATATAGGCAAGGTCAAAATTTACCATTGACATTTGGCTGTGATCCTAACAGTGTCTATTCTAGGAAGTTTGCACTACTTTTGAGAAATCCCAATATTTTTGAAAATGATGGGGGATTATTTAACATAGAGAAAGAGCAAAGATTCCTATTTTTGTCGTAATGTTGTCAATTTTCAACAAATTTCCCCCCTACTTTCTAAATCCTAGAATAGACACTGCCTTAATCATTGCAGCACACTTGCTGTCTTCTAAAAGT
Source organism: Fragum fragum (assembly GCA_946902895.1). Lineage (NCBI taxonomy): Eukaryota > Metazoa > Mollusca > Bivalvia > Cardiida > Cardiidae > Fragum > Fragum fragum. Next base: position 5,530,180 of record OX336373.1, read on the forward strand.
ACAAGTATTTTGAGAATTGGTCAAAAGATATAAGCAAGGTCTCTATCTTTTCCATCAACCTTTCTCTGAGATCTTGCAAGGGTCAATACTAATTTTGCTTCAATGGTATCCCACAGGAATCCCTACTTTTTACATCATATTTTCCTGCAGATAATCAGGGATCCCTCCTTAAAATACATTCACACGCAATCTTACCCATTAAAGCCTCACTTGAGAAACAAGAGGACCATGATGGTCCTAGATTGCTCACCTGAATTGTCTGCTGTTAAAAAAATGCAATTAGATTTAGAGACAAATAACTATAACAAGTTTCATGAAGATTGAGCCAAAACTGTGACTTCTATATTGTAAACAAAGAAATTGTCATTATGGTCCTTTTTCCTGTGTTTTCCTATAGGACCTTCCAATAAATTATAAGGTTCATCTTTGTGACCTAACAATTATGCTGACCGAGTTTCATGATAAATTGAGCCAAAATTATGGCCTCTAGAGTGTTAACAAAGAAATTGTCATTAAGGCCCCTTTTCCTGTTTTCCGATAGAATTCTTCAATAATTGATGAGATTCATCCTTATGACCTAACAGTTATTCTGGCAAAGTTTCATGAAGATTAAGCCAAAATCGTAGCCTCTAGAATGTAAACAAAGAAATTGTCATTAAGGCCCCTTTTCCTGTGTTTTCGGAAAGAACATTCAGATAATCAATTGGGTTCATCTTTATGACCTCATAACTATTCTGGCAAAGTTTCATGAAGATTGAACCAAATTTGAGGCCTATAGAGTGTAAACAAAGTAATTGTCATTAAGGCCCCTTTTCCTGTGTTTTTTTTTAAATAGAAGTTAGAACCCTCCCATAATCAATAGGGTTCATCCTTATGACCTAACAATTATTCTGGCAAGCTTTATGAAGATTGGGAAAAAAATGTGGCCTCTACAATGTAACCTTCATGATTTTTTTTTCTTCATCTTGTGAATATCTTGAAGAGAGCAAGTATGTTGTGCTGGTTCCTACTGCAAAGATCAAGACAGAGAATGGCATTAAACAGTGTAAGGGGAACCAGAGAATCCAAAAAAAAAATGACCAATTGCAGCTGTTAATCAAGAAATCAACAGACCAATCAAATAATTCATTTAGACCAGAATTGAGCTTATTCAATGACTACAACAAGGCTATAGTAGTATCTACTAAAAAGTACAAAATAAAAAGATGAAATTGAATTCAATTCAGTTTTTTAGCAGATATTTATGAAACCATAATATTTTTTGCAAAATGTATGCTTGAAAAATGCTTGGTCTGGAGGAGTTAAATGCAAAAAGTGAAATCTGTGGACAGATTTTTATGTGAAGTTGAAAGCATGCTTTTAGGTCTACTATAAATTTTCAAAGAAGAAAAAGAACACTGGCATAAAAATCTCTTATCAATCATTTGTTTTTCTGTTTGTAGCCATTTCATTTTTAGATACTAAGCAATTATAATTCTAAAATCTCATACATTGAAAGATTAAATTTAGGTAAGTTTTGTCAGTAAGCCTATAATATTTCTCAATGATTTTTCAATGACTATGTGCAGTCTCAGGGCTATAACGGTTGATTTATTGATTGGGGTTTAATGAGACTTTTAATAGTATTTCAGTCATATCGCATCAGCTGGAACACCTAACCATGGATTCCTGGTACATTTATTTCTCACACCGGTACTACCTCAAAATCCTTTCGGAGTCAGCTGCTCATCCCACTTAGATTTACAATTATGCACCCACTGCTGGGAGACAAATGTCGGAAAGGATATTTGCCGAGGCTTGGAATCGACACCAGGATCCAATGATTAGGAATCTTATGCGCAACCACTATGCTATGGCCGCAGTCCGGCTTTAACAAGGCTCTTGTTCATTTTTAAGATATTAAGATAAGGCAAGAATAAAACTCAATGAAACGTAAAAAGAACATATAAAATCAAACAATAAAAAACAGGACACGCTTTTAAAATCTACTCTGTTTTGGGGGAGTTAGAAAACATTGTGGATAATGAGAAATTGCTGAAATAACGTTTAAAGTTAAAAATTTTCTTTCTTGAAGGGCTTAGCAATAATCAGACAATTGTGATTGTCTGATTTCATAAAGTTACATCATTTATCATATACTTATAAAGGATATGGATTAAAATCTGGCTATCCTATACACCCGACAGAAAAAAAAAGCCGTATTAGACTTGTACCAAAAACCTGTATTCATCGAGTAACGTTAAATACGGACTACTTTTTTATGTTTTGACATTTGGGTTTTTCGGAAAGTTGGTATTTCTTAATCATTTTAGAGAATTTTCTTAATGTCCTGTCCTAAAAGGTTTATCATAAGAGGAATATTACAACAGTGTGTTTTTTCATTTGTTGTTATCGTGTTCTCGAAACATGTGTAGGTATTTTTTAGTGGATTCTACCTACGGTCTCATTAAATAAAAAATACCTACACATGATTTTCGAACACGCTAATAACAAATAGAAAACACACTGTTGTAATATTCTATATTTAGGGTAGGTTTTCCAGGGTAATGGATTATATGCATTACACTTTTTAACTTAACATTTCTCTACAAATTATAAAATTATGAAATTATTTCTAATAACTGATAGTTGATTTAACTCAATCCAAAAAGACGAAATTTTAGACTGGTCCAAAATGAAGAAGTTGAAGACAGTTATTTCAAATTCATTAGATTTAAACTTCTTTGATCATTGAGGAAAAAAAACATTGTGGGAAATGAATAAATTGCTTGTCACAAGCAATGTCTTTATTCTACACAATGTTTTAGAAAGCCATTTTATTTGGGGTCTTAAAAAGGATAGGATTGGGTGCCAATGGATTAAAACACTCTGCTCCTTTTTCAAGGCCACATTTTGCTCTATAAGTCACATTTTTATATGTATGAGTTTTAAAATTTCCATTTCTCTAAAACTGGTGAATGAAAATCTTTCTTAGAACAATCAGTTGACTTAACCTATTCCCACACAATCCTGCTTTTACCATTCCAACTCAAGCCCTCCTTTTTATGCCCCCCAATTAAGGAGCTTGGGAAAACATTGTGGAAAATGAAGAAATTGCTTGTATCAAGCAATTTCTTCATTATTCACAATGTTTTCTACCAAAAAAGACAAAAAAAATAAAATTCCACCAACTTGAAATTGTCGTCTGCAACATCTTTCAATTTGGACCGGTCTAAAATTTTGTTGTGTGGGAATGGGTTAAAGAACCCTAAAACAAAGGCTTTGGGGAGACAACATAACAAGAGGGCCATTGCCCATTAAAAGCTCACCCGAGTCAATGACTGCAGAAATAATCAAAGGGTATCGCATAGACAAAATATGTAGATTCACTTGGATTTTCTAGGTACTAAATGTCAATACTCTAAGCTTTTTGGTTTTATAGAAGATTTTTAAAGTTTCTATGTAAAAATAGGATGAGCCCAGCCGGACACAAAATATTATCCAAGGGGTACCATTTGAACAAACTTGATAGATGTTCCCTAGTAGGTGCTGCACACCAAATATCAAAGCTCTGAGTCTTCTGGTTCCAGAGAAAAAGATTTACAAATTTTTACTTCTTTGTTTCAATGTAAAATGTGATGCACCTTGGCAGACTCCAAATATGACCCATTAGGTATCATTTGAACAAACTTGATAGATGTCATCTAGGAGGAACTACATACCAAATATCAAAGCTGTCAGTCTTCTGGTTTCAGAGAAGTTTTTTTTTAAAGATTTCCTCATTTTCCTCCTTTTAAGCAGCCATGGTAACCAGAGTTTAAGGTGGATTTCAATTATTTGAACAATTTTAGAAGAGCTTCACCTAAAGAACGTCCACGCAAAGTTTCATTAAGATTGGCTTTCTCATTCAGGAGGAGAAGATATTTAACCCATTCCCACACAACAAATATAAGACCGGTCCAAATTGAAAGAAGCCGCAGACGACAATTTCAAGTAGATGGAATTTAATTTTTTTCGTCTCTTTGCTTAGAAAACATTGTGGATAATGAAGAAATTGCTTGATACAAGCAATTTCTTCATTTTCCGCAATGTTTTCCAAAGCTCTTTAATTGAGGGGCGTAAAAAGGAGGGCTTGAGTTGGAATGGGTTAATGAGATTGATGACAGTCACCCAAAGACAATACCAGATGACAGACATTGGGCGATCATAATAGCTCACCTTGACCGCTTCATGCTCAGGCGACCTTAAAATGAAGAAATTTCTTGTAACAAGCAATTTCTTCATTTTTTACATTGTTTTCTATCAAACAACGATTGAGATATTCAAAATCCTATCTACTTGAGGTTATCAGCTGCAATTCCTTTAAATAACGCCCAGTATAAATTTCTTCATGTGGAAATGGTTAAAACAATTATCCTTTTTCATGGTCCCTTTTTCGGTTTACTAAGTAAAAAGTAGTTTCTTGCTCTCGTAGGTACACATGTCAGGTGTTTAGGTAAGGGTATTGATGCGTAACCTTTCTCTGCCAAGTTCCGTAACCCTTCAAGAACATTTGTCCCTTGAAACACAACTTTACTTTTAAAAATTTCTTCATCTTGTCTTAACTCTTGGGCAACTTCTCTTCCTCTATAGGGTAACTCTACCTGTTTATAAAAAGGATGATCAATTAGCTTTTGTAAAATACCGCATTTATTAAAGTTCAAGTAAAGCTTTTCATCATATGCTGATAAACATTTCTGGAATATACATAAATTCCACACATACAGAATAAGACATGTCAGGGAAAAAAATCTGAATCTGATATGCTGTTCTATATATGGTAGTCAAGCATGATGTCATTTTCATTCTGAAGATGATGTTATAATGCAAATAAATGTAATCAGAATGGTAAAACAAGAAATAGGTTGTCCAGGGACAACAAGTCGATTGATTGATTGATTGAATGGGGTTTAACGCCGCTTTTAACAGTATTTCAGTCATATCGCGGTGGCGATAAGTCGAACCCACTGATTTGTACAGAGTATGTGGTGCAGAGAATGTTGACCTTGACCTTTATCATATCACAACAAAAGGTTTGCATGACCCTAGCACTCATCAAGAAGAACAACTGTTCATATCAATCCATAAAATGTAGAAGTTATTGTGCAGACATGGTCAATTTTGTTGTTTGACCTTCAACTGTGACCTTTACCTGGGTGGTATCACAACAAAAGTTGACATGACACTAGCACTCATCAAGAAAAATAAGTGTGCCAAATTATTTTCAAATTCATCCATAAATGTAGAAGATATGGTCCAGACAAGGTCAACTTTGAGTTAACTAACCTTAAGTTGTAGTTATTCACAATTAGAAATATGGAAACTTCTCCAATGAATTGCAGGCTTACTGCATAGAATTATTCAGATCTTATTATTTCAATCGTCATATCTATTTAAACTCTTGGGCGTTGAGTATGTTTTTCTTGTTTACGGTATTTTGTTGTGTTCTTTAGGGGAAAATATGACATATATTCCAAGTTTCAAGTGAATGTGTTCTATAATACCAGAACTTTGGTAGACCTTCACCCAAGGAAAATCTCTACCTACCCTTCCAAGTGTTTCAGGAGAAAGTTTTAAAAGAAATTGTTGATAGACAAATGCTGAATGATGACAGATCACTATACCTCACTGCGCACTTGCATAAGTGAGCTAAAAATCTATATACCAATCCTATCGTTCATTTAGACTCGAAGCCAATTGGAACTCCAACATTGGTTGACATTCATGTGAAATATTTTTACGTGAAACAATTTAGTTGGTTTGGTAACTTAAATGTTGTAAATACAGCTCATTCAAGTTTAGCTACTATGTTTAGGTTGCCAAACAACTATTTTTTTTTTCTTTCTTGTTGTATGTTAAGGCAATAATTGAAGTTAATTACCAAGTCAAATCCAAGACGAACTCCCTGTCAGAGGCAGTGGGTAAGGCGAGCAATCCACCAATTCTAATTCACACTTAACCCATTACCAGGCAACAAAATTTTAGACTTGCCCTAATTAAAGGGACATGCAGAAGCCAATTTAAAGTCTATGAAATTTTAGATTTTCCAACTTTCTGGATAGAAAACATTGTGTCAAATGAAGAAATTGCTTGTTTCAAGCAATTTCATCATTTGACACAATGTTTTCTCAATTGCTTTTCTTGAGGCGTGTCAAGAAGCGTAACTGTGTGGGAATGGGTTAACCTTTGTCATTGCTGAATACAATCCTTATCTGAATTTGCATTCAAATCAAAGTCCTGACAGGACGCATTTGCTAGGGGTCAAAATTTATTCTGAAAATTAAATTGATAATCAACTCTCGATCGAAGGAGTCAAACTGGAGGTGTAGACTAAGATCAGATTGCAAGTATGTGCAGGCTGATCTGTGTCTTTACCTCCTGCCGACACAGAAATATTCTGAGTTCAATATGACAAGGTTTAACATACAATAATTTTCCATACCCTATACTCTATTCTCTCTAAAGCTGGCTGAACATTTTCTCCAAATACCTCCTCCAGTTTGTCAAACCTCTTCTGTTTATCGCCCTTGTTTTCATCCACAATTCGATCATCAGTGATTTCATCCAGAGCTAAAGGGAGTAAAATTACGTAAAACAATTTTCTTTCAACCATAAACACTGCAAGCAGGGTACAATAAGGAGGAAAAGCATACACCCCTGCATATGCAGGCGCTGTGTTTCTATTTAATATTGAAGATTGTTCACAATAATGCAGGATATTATATTGTTGTTAGAAAGTATTTTCAATAAGGACCACTGCTGTGTTATCTTCCCTTTGTCTTGTGTCTATTAAAATAGGTGTACTAAATGCTACATCAGTTCACCTCATAACCTTTGTTTTCATCCTTTCTTTCAATAACGTGACATTGCAAGTTTTCATTTGTTATTTACAATTTCATTTTAAATAGCATTCCAGCTATGGTTTTAGTGTTAGATAGATAAATAGCATTGAAAACTATATTCAATATTGAATCCAAAGAAATCTGCACTTTATAGCTGAGATTAAAAAACATGAGGGCAAAGAAAGTAGGGAATTAGACCAAAGCAAGTGCACCGCCTATGGGTGCCTATGCTCAGCTGTTGGGTGCTGGATAGTGGACAAAAAGCATCTAGAGTTATCCCCCTTGATAGTATAGGTTGCTCTTTTGATAGTGAACAAGTGTGCCAAGTTTCAACTGAATGCTTTTAGTAGAACCAGAGATATCACAAAATGTCAAATTTTTTGCATGACGACAACAACAACAAAAACACGGAGGCTATCGCATACCTCGGGTTTTTCAAAAAAGAGCTGAGCTAAAAATTATTGCGTACATGTTTGTCTTTAATGTTATGAATTATTCATGGTGATTATTATTGCCTTATGTTATCCTTACTACTAGAATATATCGTCTTCAAGTTTTGGATCTAATTGGAAGAGATAAAGAGAAAGTCAAAAACAGTGAATCACACCCAATTTGGAATTGTTTAGAGTTAACACCTTTAAAAGTAATAAAATTTACTATTTGGATAGATGTTAACCCTTTCCTGTTTTCAAAATATCAGAAGTGTCTAATTTGAAAGAGGTTGCAGACGACAATAAAAACTAAGTGAAATTTGAAAGGTAATCAGTTTACAAGGTAGAAAATATTGTGGGAAAAGACGATATCACTTGCATTGTTACAATATTTTCTCAAGTATAAAATGACTTGGGACATAAAAACCAAGGATTGTCCAGGAAAGGGTTTAAGTTAAGTCACAATATAACTTACCTTTTCTTTTTCTTGGGGGACTTTCCTCCACAGGACCACTCAATCTTCTTTTCCTTTTGAATTGGACGAAACCTCCCTGCAACAAAATCAACCAATTCATTGACGAAAGTTGCTCTATAAATTTGAAATATCAAAGACTACAGGATACTGTTTATAATGTCATTACCGTAACACTTTTAGCATAGATGACATATTATTTGCAGGACCTAAACACCGTAACTACAGTTTGAACAAGCTTTAGTTACAGCTTTTTGTAAGAATGAAATATGTCAACGTTTGTTTATTTTGTTCTTGTTTTTTTAAACTAAACTTGTCATGCTGAACCCTGAATATTCTGGTTTGGGCAGGAGATATAGATAAAGATCAGCCTGCACATAAGTGCAGTCTGATCCTTGTCTACATCTCCTTAATTTTCCCTTCCAGAGAAGTTATGAAATTGATTTTCAAAAGAAATAGTGATTATTGAACAATAAGTACCACCGGTGCTCTCAGCCCTTTGATTTTAATGCCATTTCGTAAGGGATTTTATACAGCATGACAAGAGTTAAAGTCAACTATGGTCATGAAGTAAAAGCTCAGACAAGGCCAGATAACATCACATTCTGATCCAGTTGTCATGTAATATTGGCCTTTCCTCATGTTCCTACAATGTTACATCTATATGCTTGTATAGTGGATGAACTAAATTCAACTAGACATTGTCGCAAAGCGGACTGATACCCCCCAACAGCGCTTGTCAATATACAAGTGCTATCAGCAAAAGGGCCATAACAAAAAATGGACTTTTTTTAATTGAAGGGCCATAAATCCGTCAAAATCAATGGACCATAACCAAAATCGGATATGCACATGTCTGACTTATACCGAGTGTTTCTGTAAAATTTGAATCAAATCCGTCCAATAGAGCGGACACAATTTTTCACTAGAGGGCCATAACTCTTCAAAATTCAATGGACCGTAATCAAAATAAAATATGCACATCTCTGCTTGATACTGATAATATCAGTGAAGTTTGAATCAAATCCGTCCATGGTTGCCCAGAAATTAAGCAGACATGAAAAAGCTACATACAGACGGACAGGCAGACAGACGGACCGACAACACATTCCGATCTCATAGAGCCAGCCATTAACCCATTCTAACACAATGACACTTTTTGACACCCCCAAGAAAAAAATTTTGGAAAACATTGTTGATAACTGAGAAGTTGCTTGTTACAGGCAATTTCTTCATTATCCAAAATGTTTTCTACCCGTAAAGACAAAGATTTTTAAATTCCAACAACTAATCAAATGCTTGAACAGCCTAAAATGCAGTCAGGAGTGTATATTAACAATTTGTATGATAGTTGAAGTCATTCTCTGATTGGTCTATTAAGTTTTCCTTATTATGAAATCACATTTGAAGACTTCTATCTTTCCCCCCCCCGCAGAATCCCAACCATTTTTTCTCGCCCATTACTGACTTGATCAACAGCTAATTGTCAAATTCGGACAAAATATAAGATAGACCCTCCGATATGTCCAAAGATAACAACTGTAGTTACGAGATATGAGCAGAAAACAACAAAATTCAGTGTGCTGAGAATTATTAAATTCCACCCTTACCATCCCGGTCTAACTGAATTGAAAAATCCGTACATTTCTACAGGTCTACAAATTGTGGTTCTCTTTTGGTCCACCCCAATATTTAAAAGCTAGAATATTCACCTGAGACAGGTTTTATTATTATTGATAGTTGTCTGAATTAATCTAATTGAATTTAGCTTTACACCGACATAAATATTTCCATCCCTAGACAGGGATAAAATCTAAGTACCCCGCATAGCGACGTCTCCTTGGAGACCGACGAGTTATTGAACACCTGGGGTAACTGACCCTTTGTCATGTGGATAGACCTTTGAACCTCTAGTTTCACTTTCAACTTTGCCTAAGATTGACGAATCATTGAACACGGAGGCCTACCATACCTATTCTTTGTCAAATGAAATCTGTAATGATGGTAAGTTCAGGTAGTCGATTAAATGATGTCAGAGACATAAATATAAATAATTCTATGTCTCTGATGATGTTAACTTTCCACATAATGTCAAACCCGTAGGATTCCCTCTATCGAGTGGCCTGGATGCAACACTGTTTAAGATGGTACAAATAGAAGTAACTATAGAGGTAGTGACCTTAATCACTGCACACATTCAGTGATTCGGCTTTTTTGTGGTCATTCTTTATGAATGGGCTTACATTTTCAGATAGTATACTACAAGAAATTATGAATCAATTCACGAGCAAGGAAAAGTTTTTCAGGTTGTTGTCAGGTTCCTAGAAGCAAAGAGCAAATTCGGGCAATTCCTAGATTACAGTCAGTATCCTGACTGCAATAAAAATTGTTGTCTGCAAGTCCTTTCAATTCCGACCAGTCTAAAATTTTGCCATATGGTAATGGGGTAATTTGCCCTTGATAGACCTCTGATTTTATAATTGTCTGATCTGATCCTTTCTCTCATAATTAACCCTTGTCATGCTGAACCCAGAATATTCCAGTTTGGGCAGGAGATGTAGGCAAAGATCAGTACATAAGTACAGTCTGATCTTGGTCTACATCTCCTGCTTGTAATTTTCCTGCCCGAGTTGTTTATGAATTTGATTTCTAAATGAAACATTGATCTTGAACAACAAGCTCTATCAGTGCTTTCAGCCCTTTGATTTTACAGCAATTTAGTAAAGTAATTTATATAGCATGACAAGGGTTAAAAGCAAATCTGAATATTATCTGGCTAACCGACTACTATTACAGCATAACGATTTTAGATTCAGACTTTATTCTAAAATCTCCCACATTTTTGAAATCCTAGAATAAACACAAATGATGGCTTTATACTAACCTCAGAATGCTTGTTTATAGCCAGTTCTGCCAGAGCTTCCTGATGGTGTCCAGTTAGGCTCATGTCTGTAAGATCATTGTAGCCAAAGGCTCCAACAAAACACTACAAAATACAGATAATTGTTTGTTTGAATGGGGTTTTACGCCGCTTTAAACAATCTTTCAGTTATATCGCGGCGGCTGGAGCACCTAACAATGGAATCCTGGTATTTCTCACACCAGTACTACCATTACATCCTTTCCTAGCCTCCAGCAGCTATCCCACATAGGTCCAAAATACAGATAGACCAGGGCTTATATTAGCCTTTAACCCATTCCAACTCAATCCCTCCTTTTTACGCCCCTCGAGAAAAAAGCTTTGGAAAACATTGTGGAAAATGAAGAAATTGCTTGTATCAAGCAATTTCTTCATTATCCACAATGTTTTCTATCCAAAAAGACGAAAAAATTCAAAATTCCATCAACTTGAAATTGTCGTCTGCAGCGTCTTTTAATTTGGACCAGTCTAAAATTTTCTTGTGTTGGAATGGGTTAAAACTGAGGAGTCATTGACTCCTTGTCCTTGAAATTGACCAATCACTGGCCCCCACCCACTTACATTTTTGGCCCCTCCCATTGACTCCGACAGGAAGTCCAGCTTTGATTTTAATCTCTTTATTTTGAAAATTTTATGACCAGTAGCATGTAACAAAAAGTAAAATAGTTAGTTGGTGACCTTAACATCGTAACTACAGCTTGAATAAGCTGTAGTTTCGACTTTTACGACGCAAAACCAACGATAAAGGTAAACAAAAATGGCACCAATGTCAGAGTTGACCAGCTCAGGTCCGGGCTGAATAATTATTATTTGATTAATCGGTTTATTCCTTGAATGACAGCAGCCATTGATCAATTTTAGGGACAGAAACTGATTTTGAAAATGAGTAGAAATATGAAGGTAGGGTCAGCTGACCTTTTCCTGTAAAGATGTGAAGTGATCAATTAATTCTGTACATAATATACATAATTAAACAAGATGTGTTTGTGAAACACAATGCCCCCCACAACAGGACTAAACGTTTGACCTTGGTATGTGACCTTGACCTTATCACATGACCTTGACGTGAGGACATGCATATTATGGAGATGTGTCATCATGCCAAATATGAGCATTGTATCTTGAATAGGCTTGGAGTGATGGGCAATGTTAAGCTTTTTGTTAAGTTTTGCAGATAGACTTTGGTTAAGTTTTGCAGACAGACAGACAGACGGACAATGGTTAAACAATATGCCCCAAATCTTTCGATGCGGGGGAATAAAATTTAGGGATAAAACCCTCTGTTGATCCTTAGAAACTTCTCATTTTTAAGGGCTAAATTCTTAAGGATCAAAATAGGATATTATCAGATTTCTTAATGTCAAAACCCTGGTTTACAGGCCAAACACAATATCAAAAAATGCGACCCATCAAACAATAGTAACAAATAAGAAGAATAAAGAGTTCAAGCCTGTTTAAGGACTGCGCAATCTGTATCCCGAGATATCTGAAATAACTTGATCTAAAACAACATGTTTCCAATCAAAGTTAATGATAGAATGGTTCAATGTTGACAGGTAAAAACATTCCAATTACTAGAAAATCTGATACACAGTCTAGTGTTTCTCCAAATTTAGTTGATTGATTTTCTTGAGCTTCTTGAGCAGCTATTAATTAAAGGCTCAAGAATTTAGAAAGTGATGCCAAAACAGTCAATTTTGATGTCTAACATAGGAGGTTTCATTTATTACAGCATGGGCATTTAAACGAAAAATTGTACAATACTCTTAACCCATTAACACTCAGTGACGCTTTTAGATGCCCCCAAGGAAAAAAGCTTTTGAAAACAATGTGGAAAATGAAGAAATTGCTTGTGACAGCAATTTCTTCATTTTCCACAATGTTTTCTACCCAGAGAGTTGATAAAATCCAAATTTTCATAAATTTTAAATTGTCGTCTGCAACTTCTTTCAATTTGGACAAGACTAAAATTTTGCTGTGTGGTAATGGGTTAATTAATCATTTTGCAACAGTAGATCCTATATGGATCAGACAGGAATCTCTATCAGTTAATCGCTGTGCTCTGAATCCTGGGGCTTCAAATGGCTCACATTCTTCATAACCTTTGACTCAGTTTGATAGGACATGTGTTATTTGTTTTCCAGCGACATGTCAAGCCCATTAAATATTTCACCTGATATGACCTTATACTTGGGGCTATGTGGATATTTGTTTTGAATGGCACATCTACACATGAATGAAAATAATTGTGCCAAGTAATTTTGAAATTCATCCACAAATGTAGGAGATATGCCAAGGACAAGCTCAATTCAAATATTTGACCTTGAGATGTGACCTTGACCTTGGAGCTATCTGGAAATGTGTGTCAGATAGCACATCTTAGCATGACGGAGAACAATTGTCCAAAGGGATTTTGAAATCCATCCATAAATACAGGAGTTTACATTGACAATTGGGGAAAAGACTGAAGATTTAACACACAAGCATACACCAGCTTTTCAGGTGCTTGATAGCCCCTAAATTCTAAGTTGAAAAAGGTAGGTAATTTGTGCATAAATGCAGTTAGATTCATCTTACTTGTTGGTATTTGGTCTGTTGATAATGATCATATTATCCGATTTTCAATTGAATGTGTTGAGTAATACCAGAGATATTACAAAATGCCAAAGTCGTCAGACAACCCAGACATAGACGATGCCCTAGCCATAGCAATACCTCTGGTTTTCTCCCAAAACAGCCGTGATAAAAAATGAAAAAAATGTCTTTGTTATTCCTGTACAATCCCTGGTTTTTACGTTCCTGTGATTTTATTCTTGAGAAAACATTGTGGAAAAAGAAGAAATTGCTTGTCAGAAGCAATTTCTTCTTTTCCCACAATATTTCCAACCCTGCATGTTGGTTACTTTTCAATTTGAATTCACTTTTAATTGTCATCTGCAACCTCTTTGAATTTGGTCAAGTCTAGAATTTTGAAAAACAGGAAAGGGTTAAGGTGGATTATCCTCGATAATGGAACATATACAAATCACTTCCAGCTTACCTGTTGTATGAACTCATTGTATGCAGACTTCATTCCATTGATGATGATAATTGGAGTCTGTGGATAATGGACAAAATAGAGACAAGAGCTAGGTTGATAGCTTTTGGTGGTACCCTTGGGTAAATAAACACGACCCCACAGCAATCCATGGTGCAGGGCTGTGGTCGTGCAGCAATTCTGGAAAAGCATGAAAGATTTGTACAAGTAAATTGTTTTAATTCATGGCTAAGTATTTAAAGCACTTTAACCCCTTACAACATAATCTTGCATTTTTGATGCACTGACAAAAATAGCTTCACAAAACATTGTGAGAAAAAGCTAAACTGCTTGTGACAAGCCATTATCCTTTTCTCATAGTGAGTTCTACCCTATAGCAGTACTAATTTTTCAATTTCAGCGTAATTTTAATTGTTGTCTGCAACTTCACTGGATTAGGACTAGGCCATATCATCATCTGGTAATTGGTTTAAGACAAAATCCATTTACAGCAAAGCAAAACTTTGACCCAAAGTAACTGCCTCTTCAGTTCCCTAAATGAAAGACCTCAATCAAGCATTCAATTGTTCAATCAAGCTTTTTCAGGGACCAAAATGGATCCATAGTCATTGATCAAGTGGGAAGGAGGGGGTCATTTTTCAAAGTAAGGATCATGTAATATAAATATAAGAAATACATTTTATGATTTAATTAAAAAAATCAAAAGGAAAAAAAAGCTTTGTATCAACATTAATCTTAAGTTAGTTGAAAGGAAATATTAAGAGCCTTAATTTTCATACAGTTACCATCAATTTTAATCCCTTCCCACACAATCCCACCTATTTAGGCACCTCAAGAAAACAAGAGGGCCAGTGGCCCTGGCTCTCACCTAAGATAAGGCTCTTTTTTTCCTTCAAGGCCGAATACAAACTGGGTCGGGAGAAAACCTCCTTTAGCATTTATCTAAAAACAACAAGCCCAATTTGGTTTAAAATGGCCAAATAAGTTTGAAAGGGTTGCCTTCTTTATTTCTATTTAAGCCTAGTCACCCTGTGGCTCTAAAATTTTATCAATTTTGAAAGAGGTCAATGTACTGATGCTTAATGCAAAATTCAAGATTCTTCAACTTCAGGGTCAGGAGGAGATGGGAGGGGAATTCATTTTTTTTTTTTCAATTTTACTCTTCAAGTCTTTTTGTCACAACAAACAGGGTTATCAAATGATTAAGTTCTTAGGTTGAAATCAGCCTAGTGGTTTGGAAGGAGATATCGTTTTGAAAATCCTTCTTTATTTCTATAAAAGCCCCACCCCCCTGGTGCTCCACCCCTGGGTACCCGAGGATGATTATTTTAGCAATTCTGAGAGAGGTTATGGCACTGATGCTTCATACCAAATATCAAGCCTCTACGCCTTCTGGGTCAGGTGGAGATAATTTTTAAAGTTTTCAATAAAATTTCAGTTTTGTTGCAATGGCAACCAGAGTTTTTAACAGATTTCAATTCTTTAAGCAAATTTTAAAGAGCACCACCCAAGGAACATTCCTGCCAAATTTGGTTGAAATCCAAAGATTGTTGTTACACGACGGACGCCGACGGACACAGGACGATCAAAATACCTCACCATGAGCACTTCGTGCTCAGGTGAGCTAAAATGAATACATTGTTGAAAATTAAGAAATTACATGTTACAAGCAATTTCTTCACTGTCAACAATTTTTTCTTCCCTAAGAGGCATAGATTTTTCCACATTTCACGAACTTTAAATTGTCGTTCTCGACATCCTTCAATTTGGACTAGTCTAAAATTTTGCTGTGAATTGATAGGTGAGGCAGAAATGCACCTTCAAAATAAAGTTTGAGTTTGATTAAAGTCCCAATTGAGGACGAAAATAAAGTTGATAATCTTGGGTCCAGATTTGCTATTTTGCTCTGATGTAAGTTCTTAGGTTTTCAAAACTCAACTTCTCTCTTTATACCTACCTTATTAAAATAGAGCCGCAGATACTTGTTCAACTTAGTCTTGACCTGGCTAGCTGAAGGATCTTGAATCTTCTTTGAAACTGGACCTAAAATGAAAGAAACAGTGGTCTTAGAATTTGTATTACAAAAATAAATGCAGTTCAACTTATTGCCAATACAGTGGAATCCTGTTAAATGCAAAACCAATTTGTCAACACTTTAGATACAATTAATAATCACATAACATCCTTATCTATATAAATACTTATATAGATAAGGATGTTATATGGTGTTTTTAAACCCAGAATAAACATTCTACCATAGCACATTAAAAGCATTTCAAACTCCTCAGGGCTCTGCAGACTCCCAGAATTTGGGGAGAAGTCACTTCTCACTAGTCTGAGAATTGGGAGAAGTTTTTCAAAATGGGGAGAAGTGGTGAGACTTTCAGGAGAAGTGGATCGTGTTAAAAATTAAGTTTTTGCGCATATTCCTCAATTCTATCAGAAAATAAAATAGCTTTATAACGAAGTAGTTGCATTTCATATTATGTATCATGCAATAAACATAGAAAATACTGCTTATCCTTTCAGTCCTCAATAAAGATCTTATTCCTGTGAACAAATACTTTTGTATTTTTCTTTTTTTTGTTTAGAATTCAAGACTTTGATTCTGAATTTATTTTTTTTTAATATTTCATAATAGATTCATATATTATAAAAAAAAGTCAACTAATAAAAAAAAATGCAAATAGTGTATAGGCAGTCTGAATGAAATGAGTAGTGTTTCTATTTGAAGCAGAAAATGAGAAAAGATTTTATTGTAACAACATGTATTTAATCAAACTATTACCAGAAGAGAAAATTCAGACTGTTACAAATTGAAAGAATCTAAATAAGACATTTCACAGTGAGCTTAAATAAGAAAGAAGGTGCCAAAGAGGGTAGAAACATGTGGGGAAAGGATAAATTGCTTGCTGCAAACATTTCCTCCTTTTTCCACAGTTTCCCATAAAAACATTTCAAGATGTCAAAATTGGGGATTGTGTGACTGGTAATGAGTTAAAGTCTGTGCACTTTACCTGATAACATATAAATGGATAAAAATTGTCATTAATTGGTCTAAAAAGGTCCTCTGTGATTAAGTCAGTTATAGTGTGTAAAGGGTAAGGGTTACTGCCCAGTACACAAAACCAGACTCTGTACATGCAGAGGTTTAAAGTTAACACAGGATAATTTGCTCCATTTTATAGGATTACATGTTATTTAAAGGAATTATTACCAACACAAGTAAGTGAAATTTAGTTTTTGGATAGAATGTATCATAACAAAAATCTCAGGAAAAGACCGTAGAGGCCTTTAGATTGTTTGCCATAATTTTCTTCACTTGTTACAATTAAAGCAGATAACTCAAATTGAAGGATTCTAATGAAAAATGAATTTACTCTACGTAGATTTTCGGCAGAATTATTTTTCATCAAGATTTCAAAATTTTAAAAATATTTTGACTTCTGGTAAATGACATGGCGTCCGTAAATGTCGGCCATTATTCTCATTATGTGAAAGTAAGCAACAAATCTCGTAGACTGATGATAACTTAATTTACAGATATAATTAAAACTTAAGAAGGGAAAGGATTTTTAAAAAGATTTCTAGTGCCGAGAGTATACACAGCATTGCCGAAATCAGTCAGCGTAGGTGAGAATGAAGCAAGCATGTTGACTATTAGCTGCCAGAGCATACCCCTCTTTCTGATATTCTGCTGGCCTCGCGACTACAGTATGGATACACGCTTGATTTACGATCAAAGGACTTCCGACGGACAGTTGTATAATTGCACACTGTCCCCTACTTTTATAGCCACTGGGCCAGATTTGGGTTATCACCTATTGTATCCAGGCGACTTCCCGAAAATTCCAGGCGACTTCGACTTCGCTTTGATCAGCAAATCAGGCGAAGTTTAATGAAACCAGGCGACTTTTTCGCCTGAGTCGCCACCCTGCAGAGCCCTGCTCCTGACATTAAATTCAAAGAAAAGATGAGTATAACCTATTATCAGTTCCTAAACTTGAGACTTTTAAAGTGATCGAAATTCAAACTAGTCAGATGGTCAAAAACAAGTGAAATTTGTTTCGGGCTTATAAAAAACTTGTAATGATTAGCCCGAGGTATTGGTAAATTCTAGCAATCTTGGTAAATTCTAGCAATCTTTTAAGAAACATATTTCATACTTTCTTATGGGCTTGGGAATCTTAATGCCGACTAGTGAAAACTGTTCAGTTACTAGCCCAAATTTTCAATGACTGGACTAGTCTTAATTGAAAAGAGCTGCAGACAAAAGTTTTCATAATTCAACCTATTCCGACACAATTCAGCTTTTTGATATCCCTAAAAGAGAGAAGGTTTTGTGGAAAATAAACAAATTGCTCTTAACAAGCATTTTTTTCATTTCTCACAAGTTTTCTAACAAAAATGACAAAAAATTGTAAAATTTCAAAATCTCTTAATTGTTGTCTAAAGGTTCTTTCAAACTGGACCAGTCTAAAATTCTGTTGTGAAAGGTTTAAAAATCAAAGTGCAAAATAAACTAGGAAACAATTTGAGAATAGGAGAAAATTTTCCAAGTAATGTCACTTCAGCACTTCAAAATTTCAAGTTGTGTGATAAAGTGTTGAACATCCTTCATTGAAGTCATACAACAAAAGACTGGAAGCCAACACGTAACAAAAGTAGAAAATAATTCCTTTTTTTCTGCTTTAAGGGAGGCAATTTTCTTTTATGCAACAAATATTCTCAGACAAGAAGTGTCAACTATTTCCCTTGCAGCACTATAATGATCTTAACCTGATATTTGGCCAATCCTTGAAAGCTTTATCATCAAACCTATAAAAATATCTTTGAAGAAATCTGAAGGATCAGGAAAAGAAAATATGAATGAATACTATCAGTTAGTTTCTGAAAACATGATTTTCAAAATTTTCACTACCAGTAAATACCATAAGGAAAAAAGGCCAACCCATGAAAGTCATGTTCTTTAACTAAGCCAAATTCTATGAAGAAATCTGAGAAAAAGTTGACCAAGAATCTGTGAAAATTGGTTGAAAATTGGTCTTTCAGAATTTTTTTTTTCAAAGTTGTCGGCTACATACCATATATGGAAATACCCCCCCTCCCCTTATAATAGCCATGATTTTCATTCATTCAAAATTCTTTGTAGAATCTGATACACATTCTTCAAAGAGATCATTCTGGTGAAATTTGGTTGAAATCCATCTACTTTTTCCAAGAAAAAATATTTTCAGAGTTTTCACCATATACCAATTGAAATTAGCCCCGTCAATAATAAAAGCCATGTTTTTTATCATAAGATTTTTTTTCAGGAATCTGAAAAAGGGTTGCCAAAGGACTATTCCTGTAAATTTGGTTGAAATCCATCCATTTGTTTCTGAGAAAAGATTTTCATTATATGGAAATTAGCTTCACATATTTAAGCCATATTTTTCATCAGATCAATTTTTTTTTTTTTTTTTTAGATATATCTGGTAAGAGGTCACCAAAGGATCATTCCTGAGAAGTTTTTCAATGTTTTTACCATATATGGTTATTAGCTCTGCCCATTAGAGTCAAAATTTTCATCCGATCAAAATTCTTTGAAGGAATCTGATGTAAAGTCACCAGTAGATCATTCCTGTGAAATTTGGTTGAATTCTGTTTATTACTTTCTAAGAAGAATATTTTCAAAGTTTTCACAACATATAGAAATTTGCGGCATATAAAAGTCATGTTTTTCACCAAATAAAAACTATTTTAGGGAATCTTATGAGGGAATCTGAGGACCTTTTCCTGTAAAATTTGGTTGAAGTCTGTTCAAGGTGCTGTCATAGCGCGTCAGACTCCTAATCTTCAATAATGGGATGTCATGGGTTCGATCCCTGGTGATGGGACATATTCTTTACCACATTTGTTTCTCACTAATGGGTGGATAATCGTATACCTAAGTGGGATAGCAGCTGGAGGCTAGCAAAGGATGTAGTGGTAGTACTTGTCTGAGAAATACCAGGAATCCATTGTTAGGTAGTGCAACTGCCTCAATATAACTGAAGTACTGTTAAAATTGGTGTCAAACCCATTCAATCAATGAATTCTGTTCAATACTTTCTCAGGAGATGATTTTTAAGATAACACAGGCACTGATGGCATGACAATAGCTTTTTGCTGGCTTTCAGCCAGTGGTGCTAAATACATATCTGGTTTCTGAGAAGTTTTCAAAGTTTTCACTATTTACTATTTATGGAAATTACTCCCCCACCCCCTAAAAGCCATGTTAAATCTTTTTGAAGAACAATATGAAACAAGAGGGCCAGAATGGCCCTAAAATCGCACACCTGACTAATGTAAAATGATTCAAAATTGAAATTGGCCCAATGGTTACTGAGGAGAAGATGTTTAAAGATTTCAAAGTCAAAAACTGCCCTACCCTTCCAAGCCCTTATTTGGTCATCAATCAAAATTCTAGAACAACTTTTGAAAAGGGTCACTCAAGGAACATTCATACCAAATTTGGTTGAAATTGGCCCAATAGTTACTGAGGAGAAGATGTTTAAAGATTTCAAAGTCAAAAAAGTGCCTGACCCTGCCACGCCCATATTTGGGCATAAATCAAAATTCCAGGAACAACTGTTGAAAAGGGTCACCAAAGGAACATTCATGCAAAGTTTGGTTGAAATTGACCCAACTGTTACTGAGGATAAGATGTTTAAAGATTTCAAAGTTAAAAAAACTGCCACGCCCATATTTGGGCATAAACCAAAATTCTGCAAACAACTTTTGAAAAGGGTCACCAAAGGAACATTCATACCAAATTTGGTTGTAATTGGCCCAATAGTTACTGAGGAGAAGATGTTTTAAGATTTCAAAGTCAAAAACTGCCACGCCCATATTTGGGCGTGAAACAAAATTCTGCCGAACAACTTTTGAAAAGGGTCACCCAAGGAACATTCATACCAAGTTTGGTTGAAATTGGCCTAATGGTTCCTGAGGTGTAGATGTTGGAAGATTTCTTAGTCACAAACTGCCATGCCCATATTTGGGCATAAATCAAAATTCCATGAACAACTTTTGAAAAGGGTCACCCAAGGAACATTCATGCCAAGTTTGGTTGAAATTGGCCCAATGGTTACTGAGGAGAAGATGTTTAAAGATTTCTAAGTCAAAAACTGCCACGCCCTGCCACGCCCATATTTGGGCGTAAATCAAAATTCTGCGAACAACTTTTAAAAAGGGTCATCCAAGGAACATTCATGCCAAGTTTGGATGAAATTGGCCCAATGGTTACTGAGGATAAGATGTTTAAAGATTTCAAAGTCAAAAACTGCCACGCCCATATTTGGGCATAAATCAAAATTCTGCGAACAACTTTTGAAAAGGGTCACCCAAGGAACATTCATACCAAATTTGGTTGTAATTGGCCCAATAGTTACTGAGGAGAAGATGTTTAAAGATTTCAAAGTCAAAAACTGCCACGCCCATATTTGGGCGTGAAACGAAATTCTGCCGAACAACTTTTGAAAAGGGTCACCCAAGGAACATTCATACCAAGTTTGGTTGAAATTGGCCTAATGGTTCCTGAGGTGTAGATGTTTGAAGATTTCTAAGTCACAAACTGCCACGCCCGGCCACGCCCATATTTGGGCATAAATCAAAATTCTGAGAACAACTTTTAAAAAGGGTCATCCAAGGAACATTCATGCCAAGTTTGGATGAAATTGGCCCAATGGTTACTGAGGAGAAGATGTTTGAAGATTTCTAAGTCAAAAACTGCCACGCCCATATTTGGGCATAAATCAAAATTCCATGAACAACTTTTTAAGAGGGTCACCCAAGGAACATTCATGCCAAGTTTGGTTGAAATTGGCCCAATGGTTACTGAGGAGAAGATGTTTAAAGATTTCTAAGTCAAAAACTGCCACGCCCTGCCACGCCCATATTTGGGCGTAAATCAAAATTCCACGAACAATTTTTGAAAAGGGTCACCAAAGGAACATTCATGCCAAATTTGGTTGAAATTGGCCCAATGGTTACTGAGGAGAAGATGTTTAAAGATTCCTAAGTCAAAAACTACCACGCCCTGCCACGCCCATATTTGGGCATAAATCAAAATTCCACGAACAACTTTTGAAAAGGGTGACCCAAGGAACATTCATACCAAATTTGGTTGAAATTGGCCCAATGGTTACTGAGGAGAAGATGTTTAAAGATTTCTAAGTTAAAAACTGCCACGCCCTGCCACGCCCTTATTTGGGGGTCAATCAAAAATCCGCGAACAACTTTTGAGAAGGGTCACCCAAGGAACATTCCTACCAAGTTTGGTTGAATTCCGCCCAGTGGTTACTGAGGAGAAGATGTTTAAAGAATTGTTGACGACTTCCGACGCACGACGCACGACGGACAAAAGGTGATACCAAAAGCTCACCTTGAGCACGTTGTGCTCAGGTGAGCTAAAAAGGGACACCCAAGGATCATTTCTAAAATACATGGTTGAAATCCATTTATTTGTTTTTCAGAAAAAGATATTTTGCTTACACCATAAATGGAAACTATAACACCTGATCAAAATTCATTTAGAAGTAATCTGATAAAGTGCCATCCAAGAACTATTCCTGTGACATTAGGTAATGAGAGCACCACCAACGGGTGCCTAACTTCCGCTATTTGGTACTGGATAGTGGATAAAATGCATCTAGAGTTATCCCCCTTGATAGTAAAGGTTGCTCTTTGATAGTGAACAAAATTAATGTGTCAAGTTTCAAGTGAATGCCTTTAGTAGAACCAGAGATATCTTAAAATGTCAAAGATTTCGCAAAACGATGACAACAACAACAACGGCACCAAGGCTATAACAACAACAACAACAACGGCACCAAGGCTATAGCAATACCTCAGGTTTTCCCGGAAAACAGCCGAGCTAAAAATCCATTGACTGCTTTTTAAGAAGAAGATCTTCATAGTTTTCAGCATATATGCAAATTAGCCCCAACCACAAAGACCATGTCTTTTATCTGATCAACATTCTTTACAGGAATCTGATAAAGGGTCACCCAAGGATCACATCTGTGAAATTTGGATAAAAGCTGTGTTGTACCTCCTGAAGAGAAGATTTTTAAAGTCAAAGTTTATGGATAGATGGATAACCTGACAAAGGGCTGACATACAATATGCCATGACTAAAGCTTGCTGGCAAAACATTCTTGGGAAAACATTATGGAGATTAACCCTTTCCTGTTCAATCTCTAGTTTTTATCTTCCTGTGATTGAAGAAATATTGTAGAAAAAGAAGAAATTGATTGTACCAAGCAATTTCTCCTTTTACACAATATTTTCCACTCCACAGTATGGTTATTTTTCAAATTGAATCCAAATTTCGAATGCAAAACCTTTGATTTGGACAGGCATAAAATTCTGAAAAATGGCACAGGGTTAAGAAAGAATATGGATAAAAAGTTTGTGGTTTAAGTGCTTACCTGTGAAAGTATACGCATTCCAAACCTTTCTTGATGAAGTCTGTTGCACATCTATAATAGAAATGAAAAAAAAAACAAATTTCTGATACAGATAAAAGCAAGGGATGACAATCTAAATTTATTATTTCTCCTTCCAACCTTATGCTGTAGGTACTCGATGTCAATAGGTCCTCATAGCATGGCACTCAATAGACATATAATTAAGCACCCTGGGATGCCGGGCGTTTTTCCAGAATAGTACCATGGCCTTTTCATAGCCTGTTGTAGGCGGCAACTAGAATCAGAGATTAACTACTCCTTCTGCGTAACTACTTGATTGCAGCAGATTGGTGGTTTTATTTCAAAGCTTATATTTCTAATCTCTTGCAAACAAGCTTTAGAAAGAAAAGTGCCAGCCTGTGTGTGAGACTCTATGCAGTTAAACAAGGTACAAGAATAAACCACTGCAGGTTACCCCTGTCACATCTGCCATTTCATCTGGTTGAACAAATGCTACAACTGTCATGCCTTAAGAGTGTCTGATCTCAGCTATGGGGTTTGTTTTTACCCACAATTAGTTGACACATTACAAGACAGTAACATTTTAGACTGGTTCAAGTTCAAAGAAGTTGCAGATAACTATTAAAAGTTACTGAAATTTTAGGTGTTTTTTTTTAACATTTGGGAAAAAAATCTTGTATAAATTGAAGAAGTTGCTTGCAACAAGCAATTTCTCTATTTAACACAATGTTTTCCCAAGTGTTTTTCTTGAGGGGTGTCAAAAGCGTCACTGTGTGGGAATGGGTTAAAGAATCCCTAAAGAAATAATTGGACCTTTTCAAACACGACAAAAAACTTGGACCTTTTCAACCATGAACAAAAGCTTGGTTAATTTTGGCATACCATCTCTTAATTTTTATTATTTGCATGAAACTAGGATACAACTACTACTGGCTGCAGAAATTCTAGATGAGACACTGATACTGCAGTATGGCATCTGACATGCTGGCATATTTGCATTGAAAAATGTAGTTGTCTGCAAGTAGGAAAGCCTATATTCAGCATGTTGGCATTAGAATTTCACTTGTATAAACATGTATCTTTTGAAAAAATAAGAAGGAGTCAATTAATTAACAACTGACAGATGGTTGGCCCAGCCCATTGAGTCCAATTGGATGTTTGACTGAGATATTAAATGGCCCTAATTTTGAAAATTATTTGGCCAGTAACATAAAGTACGTTCCAATGCATAGGAGACAAATGAGGATAAATTTCTAAAGTAGGCTCTGTCTGGCTTAAACTTTGAAAACTGGTTTAAAAATAGGAATATTCAACAATCAGTATCACATTGAATACATTTGAATAGCTTAACTTAACTAATCAAGATAACCATGATGGTTCTCAGGGATTGGCAGTAACTTTGCTTCAGTGGGATCCCACAGGAATCCCTTCCTATTACTCCAGGGTTTCCTCCAGATAATCAGGGATCCCTCCTTGATTACATACTTCAACTCATTCACACTCAATCCTGCCCTTCTAAGGCCAGCTAGAAACAAAATGTGTTTGTGAAACACCATGCCCCCCAAAACAGGGATTCTTTATAAATGGGTGATTTTTATGGTTACTTTTCTTTGTTTTAGGGAAAAGGGTTTAAATTTTGACCTTGACCTTGATGAAATGACCTTCCCCAGTTGCGCCTTAGCGAGACCTATCTACATACCAAATATTAGCATTGTAACTTAACTGAAGTTATAGGAAAATGTTTAGTTGGCAGGTTAAGTTTTGCAGGCAGACAGACAGATGGACAGACAGACAGACGGATGGACACCGGTCAAACAATATGCCTCTCTCCTATCGATGCAGATCGATGCAGGGGCATAAAAAAGCTTCAGAAAACACTGTGGAAAATGAAGAAATTACTTTTTACAAGCAATTTCTTCATTATCCACAATGTTTTCTACAAAAACAAGGAAACAAAAAATCAGGAGCATTAGTTGATACATTATGATCTATTGTACTGGAGAAATATTGAAGGATCCTGACGGGATCCCTAGCCTGAGATTGCTAGGGTCCCTTCCAATTTACAAGGAACCTTGGGATCCCAGGACACTGTTAGTGTCGACCTCTGGTTCTAAATCACGCGCCAACCGTGAGTCATCCGATCAACTTTTAATATGGTTCATCCTTATCACCTAACTGTTATTCTGGCCAAGTTTCAAAAAAATTGAGCCAAAGTTATGGTGTCTAAAGTATGACGATTGAGCCAAAACTATAGCCTCTAGAGAGTAAACAAGAAAATTGTCATCCAGGCCCCTTTTTCTGTGCTTTTCAAAGGAGCGTTCCTATAATCAATAGGGTACATCCAGTCCTTATAACCTCACAACTTTTCACTGTATTCAAACAGTTATTATTGTCATTAAGATTCCTTTTCCCATTTTTTCCAGCAGAACATTCCCAATCCCAACATCAATAGGATTCGTCATTATGACCTCACAATTCTGTTCATGCTAAGTTTCATGAAGATTGAGCCAACATGAAGGCCTCTTGAGTGTAAACAAAGAAATTGTCATTACAGCCTCTTTTCCCTTGTTTTCCAAGTTTCATGAAGATCAGGCCAAAACTGTTGCCTTTATAGTGTAAACACTTGAATTGATGACGCCGCATGGCAGATGACAGACATTCAAGGATCAAAAAAAGCTCACCATGAGCATATTGTGCTCCGGTGAGCTAAAAATTATGATGTTTTCTCTTCAACCCATTACCTCCCAATGAAGCCTTTGGTGCCCTGACGAAATATGGTCATAGATATGCTTGTGGGAAAAGGAGAAATTGCTCGTAACGACAATTTCTTCTTTCCTCATTTTTTCTAACCTATTTGGCTTTTTTTTAACCGTCTAACAAAATTTTAGACTGGTCCAAATTCAAAGGTTTTGCAGACAAAAATTTAAACCGGGTTTAAATTGGAAAATATCTGTTCATTGCGGTAGAAAATATTGTAGAAAAAGAAGAAATTGCTTGTTTCAAGCAATTTCTTCTTTTTCTACAATATTTTCTCAAGTGTAAAATCACAGAGACGTAAAACCCCAGAGTTGTACAGGAAAGGGTTAATTTTATGCTCTATTTGAAATATCATCTGCAACTTTTTTCAATGTGGACCAATCTGAAACGATTGTTGTCAGGTAATGGGGGTAGACCTGGGGTAAACTTCCCTATAAATAACATGACAATCTTATTTGAGACAGAAAACAACTTACATAAGAGTTCTAGCTCTCCAATATGATCAGCAGTTAATCCTCCTTTCTCCTGTGAAATAAATTGTAAGACTTTAGAACACCAGCAAAAAGTATTCAGGTTTAAATGTTAACCCATTACGAGATGGCAAAATTTTAGACTGGTCTAAATTGAATGGAGTTGTAGACAACAATTTTAAGTTTAAGAATTTTTTTTTCCAACTTCCTGGATAAAAAAAATTGTGTAAAGAGAGGCAATTTTTTCATTTAACATGATGTTTTCCCATTTTTTTTCTTTAAAGGCATCATAAAGTGTCACTGTGTGGGAATGGGTTAATGTGACATTCTGTGTCTACTCTAAAAAAACTTTTTGGATAAAGTATCTTTCTTTTCATGTATATATCATGGCAGATTTGGTTTAGTTTTAAAACAATTCCCTCAAAATCTTACATACAGTATCTGAAATGTTCATTTTTTCTACAATATGAAGTGACTTGCATTTAGATGCACTAAAGGACAGTTTCAATTTACTAACCCAGTTAGTTAAATCTAAGTTGCTTTTGTTTAAATTTACAGTGTATAGTCAAGTCAGACATTTATTTCAGAGTGACATTATAGTCACTCATATATATCTCGAGGCCTTTAATCACTATTTCTTCTTATTCTATTTTCGACAATTGAGGGATCATTGTGGTCTGTCAACGATTCAATTGATAAAATCATTCAAGCTATACTTAAAACAAATGATACGCCCTTTACTATAGGTCCCTGCCCACATGTTTTACAAAATATTGTTTGTGATGTTAATAATGTATGTCACATAAAGAGATAACCTTGCAGCCAGTCCAGGGATCAAACCTTGGACTTCTTGCTTTCAGAGCAAGTACTGTGCCAACTGAGCTAACTGAGCCACTTACGTGTAATCTCTATGAGCTCAACCAACCAAACTGCCATGTTGGGAGTCCAGTGGGATAAAAGCAATCAGTCAGTATTACCCTCTTATTCACTTATTAATATTACAATGCTAAAACCATTTATTAACCCATTAATACACAACAAAATATTAGACTGGTTAAAATTGAAAGAAGCTGCAGACCACTACTTAAAGCTAAAGCTTTTTTTTTTTTTACATCTCTTTGGATAGAAGCCATTGTTGACATTTTCTTTGTCCACAATGTGTACAAAAGTATTTTCTTGAGGGGTGTAAAAAGGACAGACTTATTTCGTTGGAATGGGTTAAGATGTGATAACACAGGCAACAGGTTGATATGTTTGGTTATATATGGCCAAAATCAAGGGAAAAAATTAAACCCATTACAAGATGGTGAAATTTTAGACAGGTCCAAATTGAAAGGTTGCAGACGACAATTTAAAGTTCATATAATTTTAGATTTTTCCAACTCTCTGGGTAGAAACATTGTTTGATATAAAGAAATTGCTTGTTCCGAGGAATTTCTACATTTTATGCAATGTATTCCCAATTGTTTTTCTTGAGAGGCATCAAAAAGCATCACTCTGCGTAAATAGGTTAAGTTAAACAATTGTGCTTTTCATGGATAATCTACTGTGCTACCAGTCAACTCGGCCCATCGAATAACTCGGCCTGGTCAACTCAGCCCCAATATATAATCTACAGTAAAATATATCATAATTTTTAGAAAATGTTTAGATTGTGTACAAATGATGCAGTATTAGCTTACTATGTTTGTCTTAAATATTTTCAAAATACATTATTTTGTGTTTTTAATATTATCATATCGAATCATTGCTTGAATATGTGCAATTTAAATGCATGTTAAATTTCCATTTAACTTTTCAATCAGCAGCTGATGCATACGTAAATTTACTCACAACTAAATGATGATTGACTACTTTTGTATATGTAATAAATTAATAATACTTAATAAATAACCAATATTAAAATTGATTTGACATAAAATTGGGACCGAGTTGTATGTTGGGCTGAGTTGAAAATGGGCGGTCACACTAAAACAAGCCCTACAGAGATTTATAGCCCTACAGACGCCCTACGGAATTTATACACGCCCTACGACTATAGGACCTATAATAGTGAATAATTTTGAGTTAAAAGGGTAAAAAATAACATATTTTTTCTTACTTGAAAAAGAATTCTATGAATTTTGCTTATTTCTGATGATATTGATGTTTATAATATCACATAATTTGACCGGGAGTACTTGACGAAACGCCCTATCGTTTAATTGATCGCCCAACAAATTCATAAGCAAATACCTGTCTACGTATTAGTATTTTTGAGAGACAAATTATTCATGTTCTGATTTTTATCTTTATTTTGGCATAATTTCATGCTAGAAAAGACTTTTTAGATACAAAGTGATCTCAATGCAATGCAAGGGAAGCAACTCTTTATTTGCAATCAAAATGGAAAGTCCTTTTGATGAAATATAGTATGGGGCGTTTAGCTTAATGAGACTCTATTTGTTACAAGCATTTTTTTTGCAATATTTTCCAATATTCTTCAGTGTCGCAAAAAAAGAGATTGTGTGGCTGGGATCAATGTTTGTTCTCAAAAGACAGAAGTTATATGTAGTCTTCTTAAACAATTCAATATGATTTAACTCAGACTTTAATGCTAATGATATTCATGTGATCGGTAAGCGATATAGTTAATTCTTTTCTTATAGTATGGCAGCCTTTGTTTAAGGGGAATAAAAGTTCTTTGTTATGATGGTAATTGAATTTTATTGCATTTTGGAACTGGCAGCATAATAAATTTGTTTTTGGCAAGTGTTGATGAAAGAAATGCTGATAGGATGTGCACCTTACTGAAAATAATAATAAAATTTTCAGTTTAATGATGCAATATCCAAAAACTACAACAACTGAGAAGTTGACTTTATAAACGCATTTATATAGTATTATTCCATTTCGTAAAACAGATAAAAAAAATAATAATAAAAAAAGGGGGCTCAGAGTAGAACCACATCCACGTCGTTGAGTCTGGGAACATTTCATACCTAATTGAAATTCTGAAAAACGGAAATATAAACAGATGGGTTGATGGCTAAGAGTTCTACAGGAAAGTTATTTCCATTACATTTTTCACAGTATTAATTCAATTGCAAATATTGTCTAAATGTATAGCCACTTGACTATCAAAACATTTAAGCCTAGTTCAGTATTTTGTTCATCATGTTATATGCAACAAGTACAAAAAACAAAACAAATAAACAAAAAACCTGGTCTTTAATTCTTTACTTACTTCAACACAATCCCGTATTGAACAATACAAGGACCTAACCCTTTCCTGTACAAACCAGGGTTTTTACATCGCGTTAATACTTATGAAAACATTGAGGAAAAAGAAGAAATAGCTTGTGACATACAATTTCACCTTTTTCCACAATATTTTCAATTTCTACCATATAGGATCATTTCATTGCAAATTTGCAACCAATTTTCATCAACAACCTCTTTTGATTTGGATTTTAAAATATTTAAAAGGGGGATACATTTTAAAATAATGCGAGAAAAGGTGAAAATAATTTCTTTTCTAACAATGTCTACATTATCAGGCACTTGAAATAAGAACAAGCTTTCTCCGGCCAGGAAACATCTTTCCAATTTTGTCATTGGTATCCATCCTATAGGCTTCTAGCCTACGCTGTATTGAGTTGCCTCCCTTATCTTAACAATTTTCGACTCGAAAAATCATTTAAAACCTGAAGGTAAGTTCTGAAATATTTTTATATCAAAAACCTATTCCTTTTATAACTGAGGGGATAAGTACTTAAATAGAAATTTGACTGTAGATTTGAGGGGCACCCCTCATATAATGGTCTGAGGTTTCCTCAAGTTACTTCCGGTCAGGTTTCGGCATTTGTAAACATCAAAATCATCATGAATATCATAATTTCACAGAAAATATTTTAAAATATGCAGAAAAATGTTAATCTCAATCATATTAACTAAAAAAAGATACACCATTATCGCTCAAATACTTGTAGGGCGTGTACAAATTCCATAGGGCGTCTGTAGGGCTATAAATCTCTGTAGGGCTTGTTTAAGTATGACCCGAAAATGGGCCGAGTTGACCGGTCACTTTTTCGATACGACGGCATCTTTCTTCAACACGATTAAACTAATGCGGTTAAAAAAATAGTTCCGCGGACTTGGGAGGAAATTGAGATTATTTGAATGCTCTGTTCTGTGTCTACTTCCAATTTACACACCTGGCAGCGCTCTTTTATCTTGACAGCGAGACTCCGTTTCGTTGATTTGCCATTCAATAGGGAATACAACTGCACATGCTCTCTCGAACTGAAAAAGGACCATCTGCAGAGGATTGGGTATAACTCATTTACTTTCAGTCTTAAAATGCATTGCTTCAAAACAACATCGTCCATGGTTAATCGTTCGTTTGTGTTCATTTTTAAGTCAAATAATCCGCCATTTCGGTTTTTGTGTGTGTACACAAAGTTTGATGACGTTAAACCAAGTGTTCTAAAATTCAATCAAAGCACCGAAAGTACTATAAGCTAGTAAAGCATGGCTTTATAATTTTCTTAGTCAAAGATTATCTTGCCCAAATTTAAATATGAGCAGAAAACGGGAAAGAAAGGTTTAGTTGGAATGAGGAGAAATACCGGGCCACATGATCCATGTAAAATAATTACAGTGCAGCGTTGCAAAGCGGTCATTTCCGGCAACGTACAGTCTAATCCCAAATATGAATTATTCTTAGACCACTGTATTTCTCGTTCTGTCAGCTGTTATTTTCAATCTGACAACTTGATACTTGACAAAGAAAAATTAAGAAAATGTATTACTAGATTTTACACCGAAATTTCAGAGGTCCATTCTTTATGCGAAAAGGGAATATATCTGATAAGTTTGCAATAAATAAACATGGATGAAAAGCACCAGACTCAAACCATTTAGTGGTTCTCCGATGATTTCAAAGAAGAGTAGGATGACCATCTACAGAATATCTGCAAAAAGAACCAGTTTCGGTCATGGTCAGTCTTTGTAGATGTCCACTGGATGATGCCAAATACTAAATAACAAAGCCCTAGATCTTTCTTTTTTAGAGAAGATTGACGGTACAATTTTCGCTATATGACCCGGCTATGATACCTAATCATTTGAAGAATCTGATATAGGTCAACTAGATGATGCTAACTATGAAATATCAAAGCACCAGGCCTTTTTGTTGTGAAGTTCTGGACGATTTTTTTTCTTTTTTTTTTTTTTTTATAAATAATTTTCACAATGTAAGTACATATAAGTAAAACTTGACCTTTGACCCCAGGTATGGGCTAATTTTGACCATGGGATTATAATTTGAAGTTTAATAGAATTCCACGATATGATGCTGTATACCAAATATCAACGCTCTATGCCTTTCTATTTCTTCGGCGATTTTTAAAAGTTTTTACATGAAACCTATGCAAGGCTTGAGATCCCCGGGGAGGGGCCAATTTTGACCAGGGGTATTATTTGAATTATCTTGGTAGAGGCCTACTCGATGATGCCAAATATCAAATATCTGAGCTGAAGGCCCTTTGGTTTGGTAGTAGAAGATTTTTTTTAATTTTTCACAGTGTAAGCCTATGCCTAAGATTTGTCCCACCCCTAGCGCGGCCATTTCTTGACGGATTTTTTCTTGTACAAACCTGGCGCAGATATCTTCACGACACCTCAATGCATTTACCGTCCCGTTCTGGAAAGTGAAAATGTCGGTTTTTCCATGCGTGCTGATACCACCCAAACCATGAATCCCCATTAGGATCGTGTTTGGAAACATTTGTTCATTAAAACTCCGTTTCATTGACCTCAACACCGTCAATTGATCTGTTATGTCCAAACAGAATCTAGACTTTTTAAATGTTGACCAATGTCGGATTTAAAAGTACCATTCCGGTCTAACTGAATAATTTGATTGGTCAATGGATTGCTTTACTGACAGCGATCCGACTATTGTGTCGTTAGATTTAAGTGTACATTAGAACACAGACTGTGTGCTCTCCGTGATGTTCAAGATGCGAATTATTCGTTAGATTTAAATGTACATTAGAACACAGACTGTGTGTTCTCTGTGATGTTCAAGATGCGAATTATTCGTAAGATATAAGTGTACATTAGAACACAGACTGTGTGTTCTCTGTGATGTTCAAGATGCGAATTATTCGTTAGATTTAAGTGTACATTAGAACACAGACTGTGTGCTCTCTGTGATGTTCAAGATGCGAATTATTCGTTAGATATAAGTGTACATTAGAACACAGACTGTTTGTTCTCTGTGATGTTCAAGATGCGAATTATTCGTTAGATTTAAGTGTACATTAGAACACAGACTGTGTGCTCTCCGTGATGTTCAAGATGCGAATTATTCGTTAGATTTAAGTGTACATAAGAACACAGACTGTGTGCTCTCCGTGATGTTCAAGATGCGAATTATTCGTTAGATTTAAGTGTACATTAGAACACAGACTGTGTGCTCTCCGTGATGTTCAAATGCGAATTATTCGCTATTTGACCCCTGGACTGTCGCAATTTCACTAGAGAAATGGATGGATTGAGGCATTATTTGTGGGAATTTGGATGGTTGGATGATTGATTGATGATCGGCTATATATTGCCAAAATGGACCGTATTTGCTTTGTATGTGATGAGACAAAAACGGACAGGGGTGTGACCAGTCACGAAATCGGATCCGATCTACTTTTCATGTGGCGCAATATTGAAATGACTGCGTTACAAATGTTTCACATTAAAACGGTAACTCCCGGTCTAAATGAATAATTTGATTGGTCAACTTATTCTTTGGTCGACAGTTACGATTGGTCAATTATTCATGCTATCTTCATGAATTTCGAAGGCACATTTCGCCGTCGGGCTAGCAAAATGTTGTAACTACATCATTATTTAAGCTGTAGTTACGAGATTTGACTCGGCTTACAATTTGTCTCTTTACAATTCGAATCGCAGTGTATCTCTTTCTTTTGGCCGCTGCATATGTTTAGCCGACAAAGACTGAGCCGAAAATTACGATAGTTTTATCTGATGACAAAAATTTAGACTAGTCCACTGGAATTGAAAAAAGTTGCAGACGACAAACCTAAAATTTAGGAAAATCGAGATTTTTTCAACTTCGTGGTCAGAAAAGATCGTGTAAAATGAAGAAATTGCTTGTTACAAGCAATTTCTTTATTTTAAACAATGTTTCCCAACTGTCTTTTTAGAAGCGTCATTTTGTGGGAATGGGTTAAAACTGGTTTGTGTAATCTCACGTGTTTTGGCTTGTTTGTGTAAATGCATTATTTTTACACAAATTATTTATACTAAAATTTAACCCATTCCCGAACGACAAAATTTTGCTGCAGATGACAATTTCAAGTTGATGGAATTCTTATCTTTTTTTCTGTAGAAAATATTGTGGATAATGAAGAGATGGCTTGATACAACCAATTTCTTTATTTACAACAATCTTCTCCATAGCTTTTGGACTGGTGTGGGAAAAGGTTAAGAATGAACCGACAGCATAGTATAACGCTACAACTCAAAAGATTCACGGACCCCTGACCGCGCCACTGGTCCCCCACTTGGCATTTCCGTCGACAGAGGTAACAGACGCCATTGTTTTGTCAAATATGTGACCAGGGACATTCAGATAAAATGCAGATTGTTGGTTTGATGCATAATGACGACATAAAAGTTTTAAGTAGAAATTTCATTCGTTGTAGTAACGGCGTTTGAGTAAACAAACTGCTGGACGTAAATCTTTGAGTTCAAAGTTCACTTCAGGTCTAAATGAATCATTTGATTGGTCTATATAGTTTTTGATTAAACAATGGCGATCCCTATATTTAAGGATGAACTCGACAACAAAATGCTCCCTATTATAAGACTCTCGTGATCTTTCTTTCATTTTCTGTTTGTGTTATCTGTTTAGGTTAGATATATTCGCATTAGCTGCCGATCGCGGCTGTCAATTAACCAATAGCAAACGACAGAATATTCGAATGGTCCAAATTGCAAGAGGTCGTAGACGACAAAATGATTATTTGAAAAATTGAGAAATAAGGGCAATATCAGATAGAAAACATTGTGAGAAAAAAATGAATTGCTTGTTATACGCAATTTCTACTTTCCTCACAATGTTTTCCATGGCTATATTTCTACGGCGCGTAAAAATGCTGGCTTATGTGACAATGGGTTAAAGAATTTATCGATCACTTAGAAAAATGTTCGAACTTCATTTAGCGCTGGCGTTAGTCTTCATGTAATATCAATAACGAATGAATTACCAGCGGAAGCCAACGACGTAATTGAGGCGTCATGGAAACCAAAAATAAGACAATTTTCGATGCAACTGACAGATAACGTATTTACCCGAAGAGTTCCGGTTCCGTGTTTGACTTCGTTGGCTTATTTGGCGTCCCGTTGCGCCAAATATTTTAGCTTCTTTTCTTTCTTTTAACTTGTGAACAGCCATAAGAGTCGTCAAAATAATCATTGGCGCAACCACCCTAACACGTTTACCAAAGAATGATTTCTGCGTATCAAGTCAAAATACACCCAAAGAAGGGAAAGGCCTAAAGAAGTCATGCAGAGGCTTTCCTGTGGCCTCTGAACAGTAAGTTAACTGCATTTTTTTCTATTTTGGCTGTAAAATTTAGACGTCATTACGTCATGCAGTGTTACGTCATATCCGCCTACGGTTTAACGTCGTTGCTATTGGAATTCCGCTATTGTTTTCAAAGCGTACGGTCGTGTTTTTATTTTAGCAATCGTTATTCAATTAAATTGCTTTAATCAATTGATAAATCTTAAATATGGTAAAGCCAAGAAGAACCAGGACTTCTAAGGCACTCAGAGAGTAAGTACCCACTACTTTATAAAAGAAGAAATACATTAGGCTACGCTAGAATTAAAGGAGTTTATTTGAAAAAACAATTTACTGTTATGAGATCAAGTTGTACGAAAATAATCAATATTTTGATTCAATCATTAACCCTTGTTATACCGAATAAAATCCTCTACACAAAGAATTGCATTAAAATCAAAGGACTGATAGCACTGGATGCACTTATTCTTGGTTAATTGTTATTTTGAAATTGATCTAATAAACAAATCCTACTCAAAAAGGTGAAAAGTTGGTGGAGACTGAGATCCGACTGCACATATATACAGGCTGATCATTGTATCTACTTCTTGGGAAAAAAAATAAAATAAAAATAAACCAGGGATATTCCGGGTTCAGCACGAAAAGGATTAATGCAATTAGGTTTTTTGAATACCTTGTTAAAATAATCCGTATAACAATTTATATTTTTTCTTATAGGGCCTTTGCATTTCTGATGTGCTGTGTTTCGATTCGAAAGTCAAAAGACGTGAGAGCGAGAGTCAAAAACCACGAGAAAGTTGGCGATGTGAACTGTTCTGAGGGTGCTGTCAGTTTTCGATATGAACTTTATTCTCCTCATTTAATAGGTAGGTTATTGAATATTTCATGTAGTTTCATTTGAGAAATATGATTGGTTGTTTAATAAACAACAAAAATGAGAATAATAATCATACTGATTGCGAATATTTAAGAGATGAAGAGAATAGGTTTTGTTTTCTTGTAGTTATGAATAAAGAAAAAGTGGGTGATTAGGTTTCTCATTTAATACCTCGATGAAAACAAAAATCATCTTTTATAATTCTATGAAAAAAGCAAATACATGTTTTTTCAAATTTTGATAATTTTTTATGGAACTATTTTGCGTGGAAACATACAAATAGCCGCGTGCTCAAAACATTGTTCATGGAGGTCAAATGTTATGTTGTTTTTCCTCGTCTGATCTGAATGCTCGTTTTGGACAGACGAAACAAAAAAATAAATTATATAATCATAACACAGCATATTGCTTGACGTTATACAATAACACTTAGCGTGTCTTCAAAAATTTGTTGAAATATTCCACTATACTTCTCAAATTCATTTACATACATTTATAAGTAATACAACGATTCATTCAAAATTATAACTCATTGTTTGTTATAACTTTTTTTTGGGATAATTGCTCGTTGATTGTAGTTTATTATCATTTAGCTCATTTATCTTCTAAACAATTCAGACCACGCTGTCAAACACAAGCAAGATTATCCGGAACATCTCAATCCTTTTGCTAACGACACCGACGAGAATATCTTTATTGATATTCAAGGTAAACTATTAACTTTCATTTTAAATTAAATACTCAGTTTCGATTGCCTTTTTAAAGAAAAATACTAGGAAATGTGAAATTTCCGTGTAGTTTTTTTTTTTTTTTTTTTTGAAAAAAAAGAAAAATGCATAAGCCGAAATGTAGGAGAAGATTATAGCCTATCATTTTGTGTGTGTTTTTTTTGTGTGTGTGTGTGTTTTTTTTCCTTTGGAAC
Source organism: Fragum fragum (assembly GCA_946902895.1). NCBI lineage: Eukaryota > Metazoa > Mollusca > Bivalvia > Cardiida > Cardiidae > Fragum > Fragum fragum. The sequence goes on from OX336373.1 coordinate 5,566,974, forward strand.
AGTTTTTGGAATTAGTATTAAAGGTTCGTGTTTCTTTTTATCTTTTGTTAACACTGTCTAGAAAACACAACATCTGGGTGTTTTGGATTACGCGGTTCTTAATATCGCACCAGAAGAGCCGACTTTGAATTATCCAGCCTTGTGGCCTTTCTCTTTGTTTGATTGTTAATTTTTTTGCTTTTTTGATACCCGAATGGAAAACCGAATACGTCAATTAAGTCGTTTTTTTTTAAATTAGCTAATGATTTTATTAAAACTCCAAAACGGACGATTAAATAGTTATAGTAATATCTATGTATAATCATCTGGCCGCTGGTGGGCTATACTTACGTTTAGTGTCAACATCTAAAGAGGTTTTGATATATGCAAGAACCTGTAGACATAAAAGATAGTATGAGTGACCAAAGGTCAATGTAGTCTATATCTGTTAGGACAAAATTGACCTTAGATCACTCACTATAACTTGTATACCTATACACACATTATTGTAAGCACTTTTTAAAAGCGTTGAAAGGTTTCTAAATTGAAAATAGACACTATACAATATGTAATTAAGATAATTTTTTGACCTACGGACGAATTTATCTTTAAAATGACACATACATTGATATTTCTATTGCAGAAAGGAACAGCCACAGTAGTGTATGTGACTATCCGGAATATCTTAACCCATTCTCTGAAGATGATGATGATAATGATAATGGTGATGAATGAAGATCTAAGCTATTAAATATAATTGAATTTTTTTATTAATCACATGATTTAAATGGTATTGTATAATTGTTTTGTAGTAATTACTTCAATGGATTTGAAAATGAAAGAAAGTATAAAATTAAAAGTTTCTTCTTCAAAGATTGTGTTGTTGTTTTATTAGGGTTCCATGCGACATCACACACATAATAAGAGGTTAGGGATTGCGGGTCACTCATTATGCAGAGGTTCAACAACTTTTCCGCATAACTTGAAAGACTTATTGGGCAGTAAATATAGTGAGAAATGGATAAACTGAATAGTTAAAAATGAAAAAAGGGAGGGTTTCAAACATTTTCCTTATTATCCGAAACGTTTTCTAACCATTAAAATAAATCTTTTCAAAATGTCATCAATTGAAAACTGCAACTTCTCTCAGGTTTGACCAGACTAAAATGTTATCGTCTGGTAATGGTTTAAAGTGAATGGGACGTTATTTGGTGTATTGTAAGGTAGAAAGGTTATTCTACATCGATAAAGTGTCGATCCTTGTCAGCCTGTAGAATCCACCAATTTCGACCAGAATCCGATACTTTTTACGCCGCTTCGAAGTTCTTTGATAATCACCAGGGCACTAGTAGTTTAAACTAGTTTGCTATCATTTTATGACTTATCATTATAGTAATATAACATCATTCATTTATCCCAAAATGTGATCAATTCTGTCACTTTTACCAGACCACAGAACTTTAGATTTGTCACAATTCAAGGAAGCTGAAGACGACAATTTTAGTTGATGAAATTTTAAAAATCTTTGTAATTGAAATAGAAAACATCCTGCACAATGACGAAATTGCTTGTCACAAGCAATATCTTCATTTTCAACTGTGAATTATATGTAGGATTGATTCTGTAGCCTACATAAATTATTAAAGAATTCTCGTTAAATTCTATGTTTTTGGGAATCATTAGATTCGTCTTGCCGAGACTGTTCTAATGGGTTCCTACAGCATCGGATTTATTTATGATATTCGTTTATCAAATAATAAACAGGTGCATCAGTCTACTTTCACACAACCACTCAGTGTCACATGCCATTTCTGGTCTAAAGGAAGTAAATCGGTTCCCGCCATCTGTCATGTAAGTATAGGGAAACTCCGATCCATATGAACAAGAGATCAAGGTGACCTCTGATTGGACATTAACACTTGAATCGAAAATTATCTATTTTTTATGACTGATTATATTCAATTTTTAAGTTAAAAGAAAAAAAACTGACTCTGAATCATTTTATCATTTCAATAGCCATTTTAAAAGATTGGTATATTTCTCTGAAATGCCTGTGAGAATAGCTTTGCAGTGAGGGTCAACTCAAAAATCATAGAGAAAAGGGATCAAGCCATGCTAAAATTTATTTTTTGTGTTTGCATTAATGATTGTTATTCAATTTAAGGTAGGTCTGATCATACTTATGGCTGAGCCATAAGCAAATATGTTATAATGGTCGCCTATGGAAAATTACTTCCCTTAGACTTTCTATCAAGTCAAAATGATAAATGGACCTTGATAAGACAGCCACAATTTTAAGATATCCACTCCGGACGAATCCACTATATCTGTCTTTAAAGGGCTTAACTACAGAAAACGTGTGCTCTCTGTTTGAAAATAGCTAACCCCAGACTATTCACTGTTTTATCCACCGTACCTTTTAAGAACAAGTATGTCTTCAACACGTAAAGCCTATGATTTTTAGTTTGGATATTTTGTATTTGACATATTATTCACAAGTTTCTTGTAATATGTGGATCGCAGGCCCCGCCCACTTGCCTCCAACATGTAAGTTCTATTTAGATATTAAACGGCGCAATGTTTTTGCAACAACATGTAACAAAGAAGGAAAATCATTGGTCGTCGACCTAAACGCTCATTTAAGCTGTAGTTCCAAAGTTTACCTCGCCAAACCAGTAAAAGTGCTTCCTTTTAAATATTGACCAATGTCGGATTTCAAAGTAACATTCCGGTCTAACTGAATAATTTGATTGGTCGATGGATGTTCAAGATGCGAACTACTCGCTATTTGACCCCTGGACTGTCGCAATTTCACTTTTATAGAGAGGTAGATGGATTGAGGCATGATTTGTGGGAATTTGGATGTTTGGATGATTGATTGATGAATGGCTATATATTGCCAAAATGGACCGTTTTTGCTTTGTATGTGACGAGGCAAAAACGGACAGGAGTGTAACCAGTCGTGAAATCGGATCCGATCTACTTTTCATGTGACGCAATATTGAAATGACTGCGTTGTATGTTTACACATTAAAACGGTAACTCCCGGTCTAAATGAATAATTTGATTGGTCAACTTATTCTTTGGTCGACAGCTGCGAATGGTCAATCATTCATGCTATCTTCATGAATTTCGAAGGCACATTTCGCCGTCGGGCTAGCAAAATGTTGTAACTACATCATTACTTAAGCTGTTGTTACGAAGTTTGACTCGGCTTACAATTTGTCTCTTTACAATTCGAATCGCAGTGTATCTCTTTCTTTTGGCCGCTGCATATGTTTAGCCGACAAAGACTGAGCTGAAAATTATGATAGTTTTATCTGATGACAAAAATTTAGACTAGTCCACTGGAATTGAAAGAAGTTGCAGACGACAAACCTTAAATTTAGGAAAATCGAGATTTTTTTCAACTTCATGGTTAGGAAACATCGTGTGAAATGAAGAAATTGCTTGTTACACGTGTTTTGGCTTGTTTGTGTAAATGCATTAATTTTACAGAAATTATTCATACCGAAATTTAACCCATTCCCGAACGACAAAATTTTGCTGCAGATGACAATTTCAAGTTGATGGAATTCTTATCTTTTTCTGTATAAAATATTGTTGACAATGAAGAGATTGCTTGATACAACCAATTTCTTTATTTCCAACAATGTTCTCCATAGCTTTTGGACTGGTGTGGGAAAGGGTTAAGAATGAACCGACAGCATAGTATAACGCTACAACTCAAAAAGATTCACGGACCCCTGACCGCGCCACAGGTCCCCCACCTGGCATTTCCGTCGACAGAGGTAACAGAACGCCATTGTTTTGTCAAATACGTGACCAGGGACATTCAGATAAAATGCAGATTGTTGGTTTGATGCATAATGACGACATAAAAGTTTTAAGTAGAAATTTCATTCGTTGTAGTAACGGCGTTTAAGTAAACAAACTGCTAGACGTAAATCTTTGAGTTCAAAGTTCACTTCAGGTCTAAATGAATCATTTGATTGGTCTATATAATTTTTGATTAAACAATGGCGATCCGTATATTTAAAAATGAACTCGACAACAAAATGCTCTCTATTATAAGACTCTCGTGATCTTTCTTTCATTTTCTGTTTGTGTTATCTGTTTAGGTTAGATATATTCGCATTAGCTGCCGATCGCGGCTGTCAATTAACCAATACCAAACGACAAAATATTCGAATGGTGCAAATTGCAAGAGGTCGTAGACGACAAAATGATTGTTTAAAAAATTGAGAAATAAGGGCAATATCAGATAGAAAACACTGTGAGAAAAGAATAAAATGCTTGTTATACGCAATTTCTACTTTCATCACAATGTTTTCCATGGCTATATTTCTACGGCGCGTAAAATGCTGGCTTATGTGGTAATGGGTTATAGAATTAATCGATCACTGAAATAAACCTTCGGAATTTATTTAGCGCTGGCGTTAGTCTTCATGTAATATCAATAACGAATGAATTACTAGCGGAAGCCAACGACGTAATTGATGCGTCATGGAAACCAAAAATAAGACAATTTTCGATGCAACTGACAGATAACGTATTTACCCGAAGAGTTCCGGTTCCGTGGTTGACTTCGTTGGCTTATTTGGCGTCCCGTTGCGCCAAATATTTTAGCTTCTTTTCTTTCTTTTAACTTGTGAACAGCCACAAGAGTCGTCAAAATAATCATTGGCGCAACCACCCGAACACGTTTACCAAAGAATGATTTCTGCGTATCAAGTCAAAATATATCCAAAGAAGGGAAAGGCCTAAAGAAGCCATGCAGAGGCTTTCCTGTGGCCTCTGAACAGTAAGTTAACTGTATTTTTTCTATTTTTGCTGTAAAATTTAGACGTCATTACGTCATGCAGTGTTACGTCATATCCGCCTACGGTTTAACGTCGTTGCTATTGGAATTCCGCTATTGTTTTCAAAGCGTACGGTCGTGTTTTTATTTCAGCAATCTTTATTCAATTAAATTGTTTTAATCAATTGATAAATCTTAAATATGGTAAAGCCAAGAAGAACCGGGACTTCTAAGACACTCAGAAAGTAAGTACCCTCTACTTTATAAAAGAAGAAATACATCAGGCTACGTTAGAAATAAAGGAGTTTATTTGAAAAACAATTTACTGTTATGAGAACAAGTTGTACGAAGATAATTAATATTTTGATTCAACCATTAACCCTTGTAATATCGAATAAAATCCTCTATACATTAAAATCAAAGGACTGATAGCACTGGATGCACTTATTCTTGGTTAATTATTATTTTGAAATTGATCTAATAAACAAATCCTACTCAAAAAGGTGAAAAGTTTTTGGAGACTGAGATCCGGCTGCACATATATACAGGCTGATCATTGTATCTACCTCTTGGAAAAAAATTAAAAAATAAACCAGGGATATTCCAGGTTCAGCATGAAAAGGGTTAATGCGATTAGTTTTTTTGAATACCTTGTTAAAATAATCGGTTTAACAATTTACATTTTTTCTTATAGGGCCTTTGCATTTCTGATGTGCTGTGTTTCGATTCGAGAGCCAAAAGACGTGAGAGCGAGAGTCAAAAACCACGAGAAAGTTAGCGATGTGAACTGTTCTGAGGGTGCTGACAGTTTTCGAGATGAACTTTATTCTCCTCATTTAATAGGTAGGTTATTGAATATTTCATGTTAGTTTCATTTGGGAAATATGATTGGTTGTTTAATAAACAACAAAAATGAGTATAATAATCATACTGATTGCGAATGTTTTGTTTTCATGTAGTTATGAATTAAGAAAACGTGGGTGATTAGGTTTCTAATTTAATACCTGGATGAAAACAAAAATCGTCTTTTATAATTCTATGAAAAAAAGCAAATACATGTATTTTCAAATTTTCAAATTTTGATGGAACTTTTTTGCTTGGAAACATACAAATAGCCGCGTGCTCAAAACATTGTTCATGGAGGTCAAATGTTATGTTGTTTTTCCTCGTCTGATCTGAATGCTCGTTTTTTTGACAGACGAAGCAAAAAAATAAATTATATAATCATAACACGGCATATTGCTTGACGTTATACAATAACACATTGCGTTGGCCTCGAATATTAGCGTATCTTCAAAAATTTGTTTAAATATTTCACTATTCTTCTCAAACTCATTTACATACATTTATAAGTAATACAACGATTCATTCAAAATTATAACTCATTGTTTGTTATAACTTTTTTTTTTATAATTGCTCGTTGATTGTAGTTTATTATCATTTAGCTCATTTATCTTCCAAACAATTCAGATCACGCTGTCAAACACAAGCAAGATTATCCGGAACATCTCAATCCTTTTGCTAACGACACCGACGAGAATATCTTTATAGATATTCAAGGTAAACTATTAACTATCATTTTAAATTAAATACTCAAATTCGATTGCCTTTTTCAAAAAAAAAAATACTAGGAAATGTGAAATTTCCGTGTATTTTTTTTAGGAAAAAAAAATGCATAAGCCGAAATGTAGGAGAAGATTATAGCCAATAATTTTGTGTTGTTTTTTATTTTTCCTTTGGAACCGTTTTTGAAATTAGTATTAAAGGTTCGTGTTTCTTTTTATCTTTACATAACACTGTCTACAAAACACAACAGCTGGGTGTTCTGGATTACGCGGTTCTTAATATCGCACCAGAAGAGCCGACTTTGAATTACCCAGCCTTGTGACCTTTCTCTTTGTTTAATTGTTAATTTGATTTGCTTTTTTGATACCCGAACGCAAAACCGAAAACGTCAATTAACGCGTTTTTGTTTTTTTTTTTGAAAATAAACTTATGATTTTATTAAAACTCCAAAACGGACGATTAAATAGTTATAGTAATATCTATGTATAATCATCTGGCCGCTGGTGGGCTATACTTACGTTTAGCGTCAACATCTAATGAGGTTTTAATATATACAAGAACCTATAGACATAAAAGATAGTATAAGTGACCAAAGGTCAATGTAGTCTATATCTGTTAGGACAAAATTGACCTTAGATCACTCACTATAACTTGTATACCTATACACACATTATTGTAAGCACTTTTTAAAAGCGTTGAAAGGTTTCTAAATTGAAAATAGACACTATACAATATGTAATTAAGATAATTTTTTGACCTACGGACGAATTTATCTTTAAAATGACACATACATTTATATTTCTATTGCAGAAAGGAACAGCCACAGTAGTGTATGTGACTATCCGGAATATCTTAACCCATTCTCTGAAGATGATGATGATAATGATAATGGTGATGAATGAAGATCTAAGCTATTAAATATAATTGAATTTTTTTATTAATCACATGATTTAAATGGTATTGTATAATTATTTTGTAGTAATTACTTCAATGGATTTGAAAATGAAAGAAAGTATAAAATTAAAAGTTTCTTCTTCAAAGATTGTGTTGTTGTTTTATTAGGGTTCCATGCGACATCACACACATAATAAGAGGTTAGGGATTGCGGGTCACTCATTATGCAGAGGTTCAACAACTTTTCCGCATAACTTGAAAGACTTATTGGGCAGTAAATATAGTAAGAAATGGATAAACTGAATAGTTAAAAATGAAAAAAAGGAGGGTTTCAAACATTTTCCTTATTATCCGAAACGTTTTCTAACCATTAAAATAAATCTTTTCAAAATGTCATCAATTGAAAACTGCAACTTCTCTCAGGTTTGACCAGACTAAAATGTTATCGTCTGGTAATGGTTTAAAGTGAATGGGACGTTATTTGGTGTATTGTAAGGTAGAAAGGTTATTCTACATCGATAAAGTGTCGATCCTTGTCAGCCTGTAGAATCCACCAATTTCGACCAGAATCCGATACTTTTTACGCCGCTTCGAAGTTCTTTGATAATCACCAGGGCACTAGTAGTTTAAACTAGTTTGCTATCATTTTATGACTTATCATTATAGTAATATAACATCATTCATTTATCCCAAAATGTGATCAATTCTGTCACTTTTACCAGACCACAGAACTTTAGATTTGTCACAATTCAAGGAAGCTGAAGACGACAATTTTAGTTGATGAAATTTTAAAAATCTTTGTAATTGAAATAGAAAACATCCTGCACAATGACGAAATTGCTTGTCACAAGCAATATCTTCATTTTCAACTGTGAATTATATGTAGGATTGATACTGTAGCCTACATAAATTATTAAAGAATTCTCGTTAAATTCTATGTTTTTGGGAATCATTAGATTCGTCTTGCCGAGACTGTTCTAATGGGTTCCTACAGCATCGGATTTATTTATGATATTCGTTTATCAAATAATAAACAGGTGCATCAGTCTACTTTCACACAACCACTCAGTGTCACATGCCATTTCTGGTCTAAAGGAAGTAAATCGGTTCCCGCCATCTGTCATGTAAGTATAGGGAAACTCCGATCCATATGAACAAGAGATCAAGGTGACCTCTGATTGGACATTAACACTTGAATCGAAAATTATCTATTTTTTATGACTGATTATATTCAATTTTTAAGTTAAAAGAAAAAAAACTGACTCTGAATCATTTTATCATTTCAATAGCCATTTTAAAAGATTGGTATATTTCTCTGAAATGCCTGTGAGAATAGCTTTGCAGTGAGGGTCAACTCAAAAATCATAGAGAAAAGGGATCAAGCCATGCTAAAATTTATTTTTTGTGTTTGCATTAATGATTGTTATTCAATTTAAGGTAGGTCTGATCATACTTATGGCTGAGCCATAAGCAAATATGTTATAATGGTCGCCTATGGAAAATTACTTCCCTTAGACTTTCTATCAAGTCAAAATGATAAATGGACCTTGATAAGACAGCCACAATTTTAAGATATCCACTCCGGACGAATCCACTATATCTGTCTTTAAAGGGCTTAACTACAGAAAACGTGTGCTCTCTGTTTGAAAATAGCTAACCCCAGACTATTCACTGTTTTATCCACCGTACCTTTTAAGAACAAGTATGTCTTCAACACGTAAAGCCTATGATTTTTAGTTTGGATATTTTGTATTTGACATATTATTCACAAGTTTCTTGTAATATGTGGATCGCAGGCCCCGCCCACTTGCCTCCAACATGTAAGTTCTATTTAGATATTAAACGGCGCAATGTTTTTGCAACAACATGTAACAAAGAAGGAAAATCATTGGTCGTCGACCTAAACGCTTATTTAAGCTGTAGTTCCAAAGTTTACCTCGCCAAACCAGTAAAAGTGCTTCCTTTTAAATATTGACCAATGTCGGATTTCAAAGTAACATTCCGGTCTAACTGAATAATTTGATTGGTCGATGGATGTTCAAGATGCGAACTACTCGCTATTTGACCCCTGGACTGTCGCAATTTCACTTTTATAGAGAGGTAGATGGATTGAGGCATGATTTGTGGGAATTTGGATGTTTGGATGATTGATTGATGAATGGCTATATATTGCCAAAATGGACCGTTTTTGCTTTGTATGTGACGAGGCAAAAACGGACAGGAGTGTAACCAGTCGTGAAATCGGATCCGATCTACTTTTCATGTGACGCAATATTGAAATGACTGCGTTGTATGTTTACACATTAAAACGGTAACTCCCGGTCTAAATGAATAATTTGATTGGTCAACTTATTCTTTGGTCGACAGCTGCGAATGGTCAATCATTCATGCTATCTTCATGAATTTCGAAGGCACATTTCGCCGTCGGGCTAGCAAAATGTTGTAACTACATCATTACTTAAGCTGTTGTTACGAAGTTTGACTCGGCTTACAATTTGTCTCTTTACAATTCGAATCGCAGTGTATCTCTTTCTTTTGGCCGCTGCATATGTTTAGCCGACAAAGACTGAGCTGAAAATTATGATAGTTTTATCTGATGACAAAAATTTAGACTAGTCCACTGGAATTGAAAGAAGTTGCAGACGACAAACCTTAAATTTAGGAAAATCGAGATTTTTTTCAACTTCATGGTTAGGAAACATCGTGTGAAATGAAGAAATTGCTTGTTACACGTGTTTTGGCTTGTTTGTGTAAATGCATTAATTTTACAGAAATTATTCATACCGAAATTTAACCCATTCCCGAACGACAAAATTTTGCTGCAGATGACAATTTCAAGTTGATGGAATTCTTATCTTTTTCTGTATAAAATATTGTTGACAATGAAGAGATTGCTTGATACAACCATTTTCTTTATTTCCAACAATGTTCTCCATAGCTTTTGGACTGGTGTGGGAAAGGGTTAAGAATGAACCGACAGCATAGTATAACGCTACAACTCAAAAAGATTCACGGACCCCTGACCGCGCCACAGGTCCCCCACCTGGCATTTCCGTCGACAGAGGTAACAGAACGCCATTGTTTTGTCAAATACGTGACCAGGGACATTCAGATAAAATGCAGATTGTTGGTTTGATGCATAATGACGACATAAAAGTTTTAAGTAGAAATTTCATTCGTTGTAGTAACGGCGTTTAAGTAAACAAACTGCTAGACGTAAATCTTTGAGTTCAAAGTTCACTTCAGGTCTAAATGAATCATTTGATTGGTCTATATAATTTTTGATTAAACAATGGCGATCCGTATATTTAAAAATGAACTCGACAACAAAATGCTCTCTATTATAAGACTCTCGTGATCTTTCTTTCATTTTCTGTTTGTGTTATCTGTTTAGGTTAGATATATTCGCATTAGCTGCCGATCGCGGCTGTCAATTAACCAATACCAAACGACAAAATATTCGAATGGTGCAAATTGCAAGAGGTCGTAGACGACAAAATGATTGTTTAAAAAATTGAGAAATAAGGGCAATATCAGATAGAAAACACTGTGAGAAAAGAATAAAATGCTTGTTATACGCAATTTCTACTTTCATCACAATGTTTTCCATGGCTATATTTCTACGGCGCGTAAAATGCTGGCTTATGTGGTAATGGGTTATAGAATTAATCGATCACTGAAATAAACCTTCGGAATTTATTTAGCGCTGGCGTTAGTCTTCATGTAATATCAATAACGAATGAATTACTAGCGGAAGCCAACGACGTAATTGATGCGTCATGGAAACCAAAAATAAGACAATTTTCGATGCAACTGACAGATAACGTATTTACCCGCCGGTTCCGTGGTTGACTTCGTTGGCTTATTTGGCGTCCCGTTGCGCCAAATATTTTAGCTTCTTTTCTTTCTTTTAACTTGTGAACAGCCACAAGAGTCGTCAAAATAATCATTGGCGCAACCACCCGAACACGTTTACCAAAGAATGATTTCTGCGTATCAAGTCAAAATATATCCAAAGAAGGGAAAGGCCTAAAGAAGCCATGCAGAGGCTTTCCTGTGGCCTCTGAACAGTAAGTTAACTGTATTTTTTCTATTTTTGCTGTAAAATTTAGACGTCATTACGTCATGCAGTGTTACGTCATATCCGCCTACGGTTTAACGTCGTTGCTATTGGAATTCCGCTATTGTTTTCAAAGCGTACGGTCGTGTTTTTATTTCAGCAATCTTTATTCAATTAAATTGTTTTAATCAATTGATAAATCTTAAATATGGTAAAGCCAAGAAGAACCGGGACTTCTAAGACACTCAGAAAGTAAGTACCCTCTACTTTATAAAAGAAGAAATACATCAGGCTACGTTAGAAATAAAGGAGTTTATTTGAAAAACAATTTACTGTTATGAGAACAAGTTGTACGAAGATAATTAATATTTTGATTCAACCATTAACCCTTGTAATATCGAATAAAATCCTCTATACATTAAAATCAAAGGACTGATAGCACTGGATGCACTTATTCTTGGTTAATTATTATTTTGAAATTGATCTAATAAACAAATCCTACTCAAAAAGGTGAAAAGTTTTTGGAGACTGAGATCCGGCTGCACATATATACAGGCTGATCATTGTATCTACCTCTTGGAAAAAAATTAAAAAATAAACCAGGGATATTCCAGGTTCAGCATGAAAAGGGTTAATGCGATTAGATTTTTTGAATACCTTGTTAAAATAATCGGTTTAACAATTTACATTTTTTCTTATAGGGCCTTTGCATTTCTGATGTGCTGTGTTTCGATTCGAGAGCCAAAAGACGTGAGAGCGAGAGTCAAAAACCACGAGAAAGTTAGCGATGTGAACTGTTCTGAGGGTGCTGACAGTTTTCGAGATGAACTTTATTCTCCTCATTTAATAGGTAGGTTATTGAATATTTCATGTTAGTTTCATTTGGGAAATATGATTGGTTGTTTAATAAACAACAAAAATGAGTATAATAATCATACTGATTGCGAATGTTTTGTTTTCATGTAGTTATGAATTAAGAAAACGTGGGTGATTAGGTTTCTAATTTAATACCTGGATGAAAACAAAAATCGTCTTTTATAATTCTATGAAAAAAAGCAAATACATGTATTTTCAAATTTTCAAATTTTGATGGAACTTTTTTGCTTGGAAACATACAAATAGCCGCGTGCTCAAAACATTGTTCATGGAGGTCAAATGTTATGTTGTTTTTCCTCGTCTGATCTGAATGCTCGTTTTTTTGACAGACGAAGCAAAAAAATAAATTATATAATCATAACACGGCATATTGCTTGACGTTATACAATAACACATTGCGTTGGCCTCGAATATTAGCGTATCTTCAAAAATTTGTTTAAATATTTCACTATTCTTCTCAAACTCATTTACATACATTTATAAGTAATACAACGATTCATTCAAAATTATAACTCATTGTTTGTTATAACTTTTTTTTTTTTATAATTGCTCGTTGATTGTAGTTTATTATCATTTAGCTCATTTATCTTCCAAACAATTCAGATCACGCTGTCAAACACAAGCAAGATTATCCGGAACATCTCAATCCTTTTGCTAACGACACCGACGAGAATATCTTTATAGATATTCAAGGTAAACTATTAACTATCATTTTAAATTAAATACTCAAATTCGATTGCCTTTTTCAAAAAAAAATACTAGGAAATGTGAAATTTCCGTGTATTTTTTTTAGGAAAAAAAAAATGCATAAGCCGAAATGTAGGAGAAGATTATAGCCAATAATTTTGTGTTGTTTTTTATTTTTCCTTTGGAACCGTTTTTGAAATTAGTATTAAAGGTTCGTGTTTCTTTTTATCTTTACATAACACTGTCTACAAAACACAACAGCTGGGTGTTCTGGATTACGCGGTTCTTAATATCGCACCAGAAGAGCCGACTTTGAATTACCCAGCCTTGTGACCTTTCTCTTTGTTTAATTGTTAATTTGATTTGCTTTTTTGATACCCGAACGCAAAACCGAAAACGTCAATTAACTCGTTTTTGGTTTTTTTTGAAAATAAACTTATGATTTTATTAAAACTCCAAAACGGACGATTAAATAGTTATAGTAATATCTATGTATAATCATCTGGCCGCTGGTGGGCTATACTTACGTTTAGCGTCAACATCTAATGAGGTTTTAATATATACAAGAACCTATAGACATAAAAGATAGTATAAGTGACCAAAGGTCAATGTAGTCTATATCTGTTAGGACAAAATTGACCTTAGATCACTCACTATAACTTGTATACCTATACACACATTATTGTAAGCACTTTTTAAAAGCGTTGAAAGGTTTCTAAATTGAAAATAGACACTATACAATATGTAATTAAGATAATTTTTTGACCTACGGACGAATTTATCTTTAAAATGACACATACATTTATATTTCTATTGCAGAAAGGAACAGCCACAGTAGTGTATGTGACTATCCGGAATATCTTAACCCATTCTCTGAAGATGATGATGATAATGATAATGGTGATGAATGAAGATCTAAGCTATTAAATATAATTGAATTTTTTTATTAATCACATGATTTAAATGGTATTGTATAATTATTTTGTAGTAATTACTTCAATGGATTTGAAAATGAAAGAAAGTATAAAATTAAAAGTTTCTTCTTCAAAGATTGTGTTGTTGTTTTATTAGGGTTCCATGCGACATCACACACATAATAAGAGGCTAGGGATTGCGGGTCACTCATTATGCAGAGGTTCAACAACTTTTCCGCATAACTTGAAAGACTTATTTGGCAGTAAATATAGTGAGAAATGGATAAACTGAATAGTTAAAAATGAAAAAAGGGAGGGTTTCAAACATTTTCCTTATTATCCGAAACGTTTTCTAACCATTAAAATAAATCTTTTCAAAATGTCATCAATTGAAAACTGCAACTTCTCTCAGGTTTGACCAGACTAAAATGTTATCGTCTGGTAATGGTTTAAAGTGAATGGGACGTTATTTGGTGTATTGTAAGGTAGAAAGGTTATTCTACATCGATAAAGTGTCGATCCTTGTCAGCCTGTAGAATCCACCAATTTCGACCAGAATCCGATACTTTTTACGCCGCTTCGAAGTTCTTTGATAATCACCAGGGCACTAGTAGTTTAAACTAGTTTGCTATCATTTTATGACTTATCATTATAGTAATATAACATCATTCATTTATCCCAAAATGTGATCAATTCTGTCACTTTTACCAGACCACAGAACTTTAGATTTGTCACAATTCAAGGAAGCTGAAGACGACAATTTTAGTTGATGAAATTTTAAAAATCTTTGTAATTGAAATAGAAAACATCCTGCACAATGACGAAATTGCTTGTCACAAGCAATATCTTCATTTTCAACTGTGAATTATATGTAGGATTGATTCTGTAGCCTACATAAATTATTAAAGAATTCTCGTTAAATTCTATGTTTTTGGGAATCATTAGATTCGTCTTGCCGAGACTGTTCTAATGGGTTCCTACAGCATCGGATTTATTTATGATATTCGTTTATCAAATAATAAACAGGTGCATCAGTCTACTTTCACACAACCACTCAGTGTCACATGCCATTTCTGGTCTAAAGGAAGTAAATCGGTTCCCGCCTTCTGTCATGTAAGTATAGGGAAACTCCGATCCATATGAACAAGAGATCAAGGTGACCTCTGATTGGACATTAACACTTGAATCGAAAATTATCTATTTTTTATGACTGATTATATTCAATTTTTAAGTTAAAAGAAAAAAAACTGACTCTGAATCATTTTATCATTTCAATAGCCATTTTAAAAGATTGGTATATTTCTCTGAAATGCCTGTGAGAATAGCTTTGCAGTGAGGGTCAACTCAAAAATCATAGAGAAAAGGGATCAAGCCATGCTAAAATTTATTTTTTGTGTTTGCATTAATGATTGTTATTCAATTTAAGGTAGGTCTGATCATACTTATGGCTGAGCCATAAGCAAATATGTTATAATGGTCGCCTATGGAAAATTACTTCCCTTAGACTTTCTATCAAGTCAAAATGATAAATGGACCTTGATAAGACAGCCACAATTTTAAGATATCCACTCCGGACGAATCCACTATATCTGTCTTTAAAGGGCTTAACTACAGAAAACGTGTGCTCTCTGTTTGAAAATAGCTAACCCCAAACTATTCACTGTTTTATCCACCGTACCTTTTAAGAACAAGTATGTCTTCAACACGTAAAGCCTATGATTTTTAGTTTGGATATTTTGTATTTGACATATTATTCACAAGTTTCTTGTAATATGTGGATCGCAGGCCCCGCCCACTTGCCTCCAACATGTAAGTTCTATTTAGATATTAAACGGCGCAATGTTTTTGCAACAACATGTAACAAAGAAGGAAAATCATTGGTCGTCGACCTAAACGCTTATTTAAGCTGTAGTTCCAAAGTTTACCTCGCCAAACCAGTAAAAGTGCTTCCTTTTAAATATTGACCAATGTCGGATTTCAAAGTAACATTCCGGTCTAACTGAATAATTTGATTGGTCGATGGATGTTCAAGATGCGAACTACTCGCTATTTGACCCCTGGACTGTCGCAATTTCACTTTTATAGAGAGGTAGATGGATTGAGGCATGATTTGTGGGAATTTGGATGTTTGGATGATTGATTGATGAATGGCTATATATTGCCAAAATGGACCGTTTTTGCTTTGTATGTGACGAGGCAAAAACGGACAGGAGTGTAACCAGTCGTGAAATCGGATCCGATCTACTTTTCATGTGACGCAATATTGAAATGACTGCGTTGTATGTTTACACATTAAAACGGTTACTCCCGGTCTAAATGAAAAATTTGATTGGTCAACTTATTCTTTGGTCGACAGCTGCGAATGGTCAATCATTCATGCTATCTTCATGAATTTCGAAGGCACATTTCGCCGTCGGGCTAGCAAAATGTTGTAACTACATCATTACTTAAGCTGTAGTTACGAAGTTTGACTCGGCTTACAATTTGTCTCTTTACAATTCGAATCGCAGTGTATCTCTTTCTTTTGGCCGCTGCATATGTTTAGCCGACAAAGACTGAGCTGTAAATTATGATAGTTTTATCTGATGACAAAAATTTAGACTAGTCCACTGGAATTGAAAGAAGTTGCAGACGACAAACCTTAAATTTAGGAAAATCGAGATTTTTTCAACTTCATGGTTAGGAAACATCGTGTGAAATGAAGAAATTGCTTGTTACACGTGTTTTGGCTTGTTTGTGTAAATGCATTAATTTTACAGAAATTATTCATACCGAAATTTAACCCATTCCCGAACGACAAAATTTTGCTGCAGATGACAATTTCAAGTTGACGGAATTCTTATCTTTGTCTGTATAAAATATTGTTGACAATGAAGAGATTGCTTGATACAACCAATTTCTTTATTTCCAACAATGTTCTCCATAGCTTTTGGACTGGTGTGGGAAAGGGTTAAGAATGAACCGACAGCATAGTATAACGCTACAACTCAAAAAGATTCACGGACCCCTGACCGCGCCACAGGTCCCCCACCTGGCATTTCCGTCGACAGAGGTAACAGAACGCCATTGTTTTGTCAAATACGTGACCAGGGACATTCAGATAAAATGCAGATTGTTGGTTTGATGCATAATGACGACATAAAAGTTTTAAGTAGAAATTTCATTCGTTGTAGTAACGGCGTTTAAGTAAACAAACTGCTAGACGTAAATCTTTGAGTTCAAAGTTCACTTCAGGTCTAAATGAATCATTTGATTGGTCTATATAATTTTTGATTAAACAATGGCGATCCGTATATTTAAAAATGAACTCGACAACAAAATGCTCTCTATTATAAGACTCTCGTGATCTTTCTTTCATTTTCTGTTTGTGTTATCTGTTTAGGTTAGATATATTCGCATTAGCTGCCGATCGCGGCTGTCAATTAACCAATACCAAACGACAAAATATTCGAATGGTGCAAATTGCAAGAGGTCGTAGACGACAAAATGATTGTTTAAAAAATTGAGAAATAAGGGCAATATCAGATAGAAAACACTGTGAGAAAAGAATAAAATGCTTGTTATACGCAATTTCTACTTTCATCACAATGTTTTCCATGGCTATATTTCTACGGCGCGTAAAATGCTGGCTTATGTGGTAATGGGTTAAAGAATTAATCGATCACTGAAATAAACCTTCGGAATTTATTTAGCGCTGGCGTTAGTCTTCATGTAATATCAATAACGAATGAATTACTAGCGGAAGCCAACGACGTAATTGATGCGTCATGGAAACCAAAAATAAGACAATTTTCGATGCAACTGACAGATAACGTATTTACCCGAAGAGTTCCGGTTCCGTGGTTGACTTCGTTGGCTTATTTGGCGTCCCGTTGCGCCAAATATTTTAGCTTCTTTTCTTTCTTTTAACTTGTGAACAGCCACAAGAGTCGTCAAAATAATCATTGGCGCAACCACCCGAACACGTTTACCAAAGAATGATTTCTGCGTATCAAGTCAAAATATATCCAAAGAAGGGAAAGGCCTAAACAAGCCATGCAGAGGCTTTCCTGTGGCCTCTGAACAGTAAGTTAACTGTATTTTTTCTATTTTTGCTGTAAAATTTAGACGTCATTACGTCATGCAGTGTTACGTCATATCCGCCTACGGTTTAACGTCGTTGCTATTGGAATTCCGCTATTGTTTTCAAAGCGTACGGTCGTGTTTTTATTTCAGCAATCTTTATTCAATTAAATTGTTTTAATCAATTGATAAATCTTAAATATGGTAAAGCCAAGAAGAACCGGGACTTCTAAGACACTCAGAAAGTAAGTACCCTCTACTTTATAAAAGAAGAAATACATCAGGCTACGTTAGAAATAAAGGAGTTTATTTGAAAAACAATTTACTGTTATGAGAACAAGTTGTACGAAGATAATTAATATTTTGATTCAACCATTAACCCTTGTAATATCGAATAAAATCCTCTATACATTAAAATCAAAGGACTGATAGCACTGGATGCACTTATTCTTGGTTAATTATTATTTTGAAATTGATCTAATAAACAAATCCTACTCAAAAAGGTGAAAAGTTTTTGGAGACTGAGATCCGGCTGCACATATATACAGGCTGATCATTGTATCTACCTCTTGGAAAAAAATTAAAAAATAAACCAGGGATATTCCAGGTTCAGCATGAAAAGGATTAATGCGATTAGTTTTTTTGAATACCTTGTTAAAATAATCGGTTTAACAATTTACATTTTTTCTTATAGGGCCTTTGCATTTCTGATGTGCTGTGTTTCGATTCGAGAGCCAAAAGACGTGAGAGCGAGAGTCAAAAACCACGAGAAAGTTAGCGATGTGAACTGTTCTGAGGGTGCTGTAAGTTTTCGAGATGAACTTTATTCTCCTCATTTAATAGGTAGGTTATTGAATATTTCATGTTAGTTTCATTTGGGAAATATGATTGGTTGTTTAATAAACAACAAAAATGAGTATAATAATCATACTGATTGCGAATATTTAAGAGATGAAGAGAATATGTTTTGTTTTCATGTAGTTATGAATTAAGAAAACGTGGGTGATTAGGTTTCTAATTTAATACCTGGATGAAAACAAAAATCGTCTTTTATAATTCTATGAAAAAAAGCAAATACATGTATTTTCAAATTTTGATAATTTTTGATGGAACTTTTTTGCTTGGAAACATACAAATAGCCGCGTGCTGAAAACATTGTTCATGGAGGTCAAATGTTATGTTGTTTTTCCTCGTCTGATTTGAATGCTCGATTTTGACAGACGAAGCAAAAAATTAAATTATATAATCATAACACGGCATATTGCTTGACGTTATACAAAAACACATTGCGTTGGCCTCGAATATTAGCGTGTCTTCAAAAATTTGTTGAAATAATCCACTATTTTTCTCAAACTCATTTACATACATTTATAAGTAATAGAACGATTCATTCAAAATTACAACTCATTGTTTGTTATAACTTTTTTTTTTTGATAATTGCTCGTTGATTGTAGTTTATTATCATTTAGCTCATTTATCTTCTAAACAATTCAGATCACGCTGTCAAACACAAGCAAAATTATCCGGAACATCTCAATCCTTTTGCTAACGACACCGACGAGAATATCTTTATTGATATTCAAGGTAAACTATTAACTTTCATTTTAAATTAAATACTCAATTTCGATTGCCTTTTTCAAGAAAAATACTAGGAACCGAAATGTGAAATTTCCGTGCATTTTTTTTTTGAAAAAAAAAAAAAATAATGATAATGAAAAAAAAAATGCATAAGCCGAAATGTAGGAGATGATAATGGCCTACCATTTAGTGTTGTTTTTTTATTTTTCCTTTGGAACAGTTTTTGGAATTAGTATTAAAGGTTCGTGTTTGTTTTTATCTTTGAATAACAATGTCTGGAAAACACAGCAGCTGGGTGTTTTGGATTACGCGGTTCTTAATATCGCACCAGAACAGCCGACTTTGAATTACCCAGCCTTGTGGCCTTTCTCTTTGTTTGATTGTTAATTTGATTTGCTTTTTTGATACCCGAATGCAAAACCGAATACGTGAATTTTTTTTTTTTTTTTTTTTTTTAAAGCTAATGATTTTATTAAAACTCCAAAACGGTCGATTAAATAGTTATAGTAATATCTATGTATAATCATCAGTCCGCTGGTGGGCTATACTTACGTTTAGTGTAAACATCTAATGAGGTTTTAATATATACAAGAACCTACAGACATAAAAGATAGTATGAGTGACCAAAGGTCAATGTAGTCTATATCTGTTAGAACAAAATGGACCTTAGATCACTCACTATAACTTGTACATCTATACAGACATTATTGTAAGCACTTGTTAAAAGCGTTGAAAGGTTTCTAAATTGAAAATAGACACTATACAATATGTAATTAAGATAATTTTTTGACCTACGGACGAATTTATCTTTAAAATGACACATACATTTATATTTCTATTGCAGAAAGGAACAGCCACAGCAGTGTATGTGACTATCCGGAATATCTTAACCCATTCTGTGAAGAAGAAGATGATAATGGTGATGAATAAAGATCTAAGCTATCAAATATGATTGAATTTTTTTTTTATTAATCACATGATTTAAATGGTATTGTATAAATATTTTGTAGTAATTACTTCGATGCATTTGAAAATGAAAGAAAGTATAAAATTAAAAGTTTCTTCTTCGTAGATTGTGTTGTTGTTTTATTAGGGTTCCATGCGACTTCACGCACATAATAAGAGTTTAGGCATTGCGGGTCACTCATTATGCAGAGGTTCAACAACTTTTCCGCATAACTTGAAAGACTTATTGGGCAGTAAATATAGTAAGAAATGGATAAACTGAATAGCTAAAAATGAAAAAAAGGGGGTTTTCAAACATTCAAACATGTATACATACACAACAAGAGGACCATGATGGTCCTAAATCGCTCACCTGATTACATTACTTTTTTGTATAAAAAAGACACAACTTGAGCAAAATAAATAAAAGATATATAAGATTTTGGGCTTTGTACAAAACAATCCAATAATGCATTACAATAAAAATGAATGCCTTTGGCTTTATTGTTTAATCCATTGCGTTCGTCCGTCCGTCTGTCCGTCCTTCCACAATTTCTTTAAAAATCTTCTTCTCCTAAACCAGTAGGCCAATCAAGCTGAAACTTTGCAGGGATGTTCCTTGGGTGAAGTTCTTCAAAAGTGGTTAAAAGAATTAATTCCTTCAAAAACTCTTGTTGCCGCAGCATTTGAAAATGGGAATCTTTAGTAATTCTTTATAAATATTTAAAAATCTTCATATCCTAAACCAGGGATGTTCCTTGAGTGAAGTTCTTCAAAAGTTGTTATAAGAATTTAATTACCTCAAAAACTCTGGTTGCCGCGGCATTTGAAAATGGGAATCTTTAGTAATTGTTAATAAATATTTAAAAATCTTCTCCTCCTAAACCAGTAAGCCAATCAAGCTGAAACTTTGCAGGTATGTTCCTTGGGTGAAGTTCTACAAAAGTTGTTAAAAGAATTTAATTCAGTCAAAACTCTGGTTGCCGCGGCATTTGGAAATGGGAATCTTTAGTAATTCTTTAAATATTTTTAAAAATCTTCTCCTCCTAAACCAGTAAGCAAATCAAGCTGAAACTTTGCAGGGAAATTCCTTGGGTGAAGTTCTTCAAAAGTTGTTAAAAGAATTTAATTCCGTCAAAAACTCTGGTTGCCACGGCATTTGAAAATGGGAATCTTTAGTAATTCTTTAAATATCTTTAAAAATCTTCTTTTCCTTAACCAGTGGGCCAATCAAACTGAAACTTTGCAGGGATGTTCTTTGGGTGAAGCTCTTTAAAAATTGTTAAAAGAACCTACCTTTCTAAAAATAATCTGGAATTTCACTGAACCTTTCCTATATAACCAAAAAGGGTCATTTTAAGCTTATCAGATTACCGCGAAGACAATATTTGACTCAAATTTAACCCATTCCAACACAGTGGAATTTTAGACCAGTCCAAATTGAAAGGAGCTGCAGACGACAATTTCAAGTTGATGGAATTTTGAATTGTTTCGTCTTTTGGGATAGAAAACATTGTGGATAATGAAGAAATTGCTTGATCCAAGCAATTTCTTTATTTTCCACAATGTTTTCCAAAGCTTTTTTCTCGAGGGGCGTAAAAAGGAGGGATTGAGTTGGAATGGGTTAAGTATTAAGCGTCTGTTTTAGCGCATTGTTTGGCGATTGGCTTATTTTTCTTATCTAGGTTTCAGAAACATCGATACCTCCCTTTAAAGTATAGGCCTTACATGAACAAATATTTGACTAAAGTACTTTCAAATATAAACTATATTTTGGGGTTAAGATTATATGAAAATCATTCACCACTATGAAACCCCATGGAACAATTTGAGACTTTATTGTTTCAAACAGTATCTTTTAAATGCAAAAGAAAGCTTTTACCCCTTAACAGACGGCAAAATTTTAGACTGGTCCAAATTGAAAGTTGTTGCAGAAGACAATTTAAAGTTTATGAAATTTTAGATTTTTTCATCTTACTGGCAAGAAAACGTGTTGAATGAAGAAAATGCTTGTAACAAGCAATTTCTTCTTTATCCACAGTGTTTTCCAAAGCCTTACTTCTTGGCGGTGTTTAAAAGTGTCATTGTGTGAAATTGGTTAACCCTCGTCTATCCCATAAGAAGCTTAATATTAACAAAGCCTGCATGGCAATTCTCATCATTATGGACTCAGAGGACAAAATAAGCCCAATTTACAACAACCCAAGAAAGCTATGAAATCTCAGATCACGCTTTTAAAAAACAAGAGCACCGCTTATGGGTGCCTACACTTGGCTGTTGGGTGCTGGATAGTGGACAAAACGCATCTAAAGTTATTCCCCTTAATAGTAAAGGTTGCTTTTTGATAGTGAACAAGTGTACCAATTATCAAGTGAATGCCTTTAGTAGAACAAGAAATATAAAGAATGTCAAAGTTTTTGCACGACAACAACACCAAGGCTATAGCAATACCTCAGGTTTTCTCCGAAAACAGCCGAGCTAAAAAATGTTTGTGTCTTATAATCAACTAACAAATATTTATCAACCATATTAATCCTTTCCATGACAAAATGACACTTTTTCACACCCCCCCGTCTTGTAATGGGTTATATATTAATTAGGAGAAATCATTTACTAAACAAGAGGACAATGATGGTCCTAGATCGCTCACCTGAATTGTCTGCTGTTAAAAAAAATGTGATTAGAGACAAACAAGAAGCCCATAGGGCCTTATCAGTCACCTGAGTCCAAAGAGCACAAAAACAAATAAAAGTCCACCAGATTATGCTACATACTAAATATCAAAGCTCTAAGCCTTTTAGTTTGGAAGAAGTTTTAAATTTTCATTACATAAGCCATATGTAAAATTCTTGACATCAAAATGGGCTATTTATGACCCTAGGGCCATAATTTATATCATATTAATAGAGAAACCCCAGATAATGCTACATACCAAATATCAAAGCTCTTGGCCTATCTCTTTGAGAGAAGAAGATTTTTAAAGTTTTCACTATATAAGCCTATGTTAAATTTGTGACATCCGGGAATGGGTTGTTTTTAATCCTGAGGCAATATTTTTTACAATCTTGATAGAGTTCCACAAGAGGATGCTGTATACCAAATATCAAAGTTCTAGAACTCCTGTTTGGGAGAAGATTTTTACAAATTTCACTATATAAGCCCTTTGTGAAACTTGTGATGTCCGGGAATGGGCTAATTCTGTCTCGGCCATGATTTATACAATCTTGATAGAAATTCACCAGATGATGCTACATACCAAATATAAAAGCTTTAGGCACTCTAGTTTGGGAGAAGAAGATTTTTGAAATTTTCACTATATAAGCCAATGTTAAACTTGTGACATCCGGGAACGGGTTAATTTTAACCTTTGGGTTATAATTTATACAACATTGATAGAGATCCACTAGATGATGCCATATACCAAATATCAGAGCTGTAGGTCTTTTTGTTTGCTAGAAAAGATTTTCAAAGTTGTCACTATGCTGGCTTATGTACCCCACCCACCTTTGCCCCCCTAGCATGGCCATTTCTTGACAGATTTATATTTTTCTTGTACAAACTTGATAGTCCTTGCCCTAAAGGCTCTAAATACCAAATGTGAATCTAATCTGACAGCCGGTTCATGACAAAATGATGTATCCTTTTTGGCCCCCTATGGGGCCCCAAGGGGAGATAAGTCCATGACGTGTACAAATCTGAAGCGCCTTCCCATAAGGATGCTTCCTGTGAAGTTTGGTTGAAATCCATCCAAGGGTTATTAAGATGTTGAAAATGTAAAAAGTTACCGCACAACGCACACTGACGGACAAAACACTATCACAATAGGTCACCATGACCTTCGGTCAGGTGACCTAATAACTATAACCAGTTTCATGATGATTGAGCCAAAATTGTGACTTCTATATTTTAAACGAAGAAATTGTCATTATGGCCCCTTTTCCTGTGTTTTCCTATAGAACCTTCCCATAATCTATAAGGTTTATCTTTATGACCTAACAATTATCTGGACCAAGTTTCATGATGATTGAGTCAAAATTATGGCCCAATAATGTGTTAGTGTTAACAAACAAATTTTCATTAAGGCCCCTTTTCCTGTGTCTTCAAAAAGAATCTTCCTATAATCAATAGGGTTCATCCTTGTAACCTAACAATTTTCCTGGCCAATTTTCATGAAGATTGAGCCAAAATTGTGGCCTCTAGAAAGTAAACGAAGAAATTGTTATTAGGCTCTTTTCCTGTGTTTTCCAAAAGGAGCATCCCACCGATAGGGTTAATCCTTATGCTCTAAGATTATTCTGGCCTAGTTTCATGATGATTGAGCCATAATTGTGGCCTCTAGAGTGTAAACACTTCAATTGTTGACGCAGCACGCTACACTACAGACATTCAACAATCACAAAAGCTCACCATGAGCACTTTGTGCTCAGGCGAGCTAATAGAAATAGGAAAACCTTACTAAATGAATCACGAAAGAATCACGATAGGATTTGTTGTTGTTGTTATTGTAATATAATACCATATGTCTATTACAAATATAGCATGTGTATTTCTATCTGACTAGTTTATTTTAATTGGGATTAAAGAAACTTTTAACAGTATCTAAGTCATATGGTGGCCGCTGGAGACCTAACCATGGATTGCTGGTATTTTTTACAACTACATCCTTTCAAAGACTCTAGCTACTCATCCCACCTAAGTTAACAATTATCCACCTATTGGTTGGAGACTTATTTTGGAAAGGATATTAGCAGAGGTCGAGGATCAAACCCTGGACCTCATAATTGAGAGTCTGACCCCATACCAAATGCCCTATTGCAGGGGTTGCATTTCTCTGAAAGACTTACTTAATCATTAACTATTTATGAAGGTGATCACTAAAACAGGTGGTTGTTTCAGCAATATAAACATGACTACAGTTCATGGCACACATAATTGTAAAAAAATAATCAGTTTGTGAAACACCATGCCAATGTTAAAGCCTTTTTTTTCCCCAAAATGACACCTTGATAAGTGACCTTGTGCTCACAACTACATGTAAGTAATGCTTATCAATGCAAGGAACTTATTTCCCAACGGTGTTTGAATAACAGCAAAATGTTAAGTTTTTGCGTTAGGTTAATCCCTTGCAGACAGTAGGACAGACAG
Source organism: Fragum fragum (assembly GCA_946902895.1). Lineage (NCBI taxonomy): Eukaryota > Metazoa > Mollusca > Bivalvia > Cardiida > Cardiidae > Fragum > Fragum fragum. The sequence continues at coordinate 5,592,481 of OX336373.1, forward strand.
ACAGACATCAGTAAAACAATCTTACAGATGGAAGGCCATTAAAATATATATATAGAAGGATATCAAAAATATGCAATATAAGATTCTGAAGTGTAAAGATTCAAAGTCTATAAACATTTAACAAGGACGACCAAGAATTGCACTATCTTCTATGGCACAGAATTCACAGTTCCACGCATTTTCTGTAGGGTTTACAGTCGTGGTACGCTGAGATCAGACCTTGGAATGCTTTCCAGATATTATAGTCATCAGTACAGACTGTACCTCCTCCACGTTTCATCTGAGATTCCTGAAAATTTAGATATCTACAGTATAGAAGACAAATCAATGCTATTTTCATAACCCAGTAATAGACAACAAAATTTTAGACTGGTCTAAATTGAAGTTGAGGACGACAACTTTAGCTGACAGAGTTTTATAAAACTTTATCTTTTTGGGTAGAAAAGATAGTGAAAAATGAAGAAATTGCTTGTTACATGTAATCTCTTCCTTTTTTAAACTGTAATTGAAAGCTTTTTCTCAATTGCTTTGCTTAAGGGGTATCAAAAAATGTCATTGTTTGGAAATCGGTTCAGCACTTTTTTGGTCTGGGGACATAATCAAGCTGTAGTTACAAAGTTTTTTGGTCACCAACAAATGATTATATTTTTATTTATGTCCTAGACCACATATTTAACCCTTTCCAGTTTTTGAAATTTTAGACTAGTCCAAATTGAAAGAGGTGCTGACGATAATCTGAAACAATTTGAAATTAAACCATCATAGGTGGTAGAAAATATTCTGGGAAATTCTTTTTCCACGAAGTTTTCTCAAGCACAAAATCACAGTGACGTAAAATCCCGAGTTTGTACAGGAAAGTGATAGCAAAATAATGTTTTGTTTTTTTGTACAGAATAAAAATTGTATTCAAGATATCTCAGGCAGACTGCCATAACAAGGCAAGAAGGCCATGTCAGCACACCATAATTCATAGTTAACCCATTACAGGACGGCAAAATTTTAAACTTTTACATTTTAAGTCCAAATTGAAGGGGGTTGCAGATGACAATTTTTTATCTTTCAGCTTTCTGGGTAGAAAACATTGCGGGAAATGAAATGCTTGCTTATCCCTTTCCTGGTTTTTGAAATTTTAGACTGGTCCAAATTGAAAGAGGATGCAGAAGACAATGAAAATTGGAAGCAATTCAAAATAAAGCCATCCTATGTGGTAGAAAACACTGTTGGAAAAGGAGAAATTGCTTATTATAAGCAATTTCTCCTTTTTCCACAATGTTTTCTCAAGCATAAAATCACAGTGACGTAAAATCCCGGGTTTATCCAGGAAAGCAATTTCTACTTTTTCAACAATTCTTTCTCAAGTATAAAACCACAGGGACATAAAATCATGTGTTTGTACAGGAAAGGGTTAACACAATGATATCCCAATTGTTTTTCTTGAGGGGCGTCAAAAGGCGTCATCTTCTGGTAAAAGGTTAATATACAATACCTGTCTATTAATGTCCCCAATACAAGTCCAAGCACCAGTCTCTGTTGTATTGGTCACCGCCCATTTTGCATGATCTTCTGTCTCTTTGAAGTCCACGTCCTTGTCGTTAAAGTGTAGTGTATCAACATTATACACCTGTAAATGATATCAAATTTCGTCAGAGTATCGGTAACCTGTCATCACAGAAAGCATCATCAATGATTATGGAAATAAAAAATAAATACTATTTTAGTACGGAATAGGGCGCAGGAGAGAAATAATCCATTTATTATTTTGATATGACAAAATAACAGTAGTGTATAACTTGGAATTATTGACCTTTATGCAATGAATAAATCACAATCAAAATCTTCCAAGAATAGTAGATGAAGGTGTGCACACAAGGTAAAGTTAATCCCTATTCTGCCGACTGATTGCCCACCCACCAGCCCAGCTTCTTCTCTGCCAACTACTGACATTCACATTTCATTTAACCAGATTTTCTTTTGGGAAAAATTAAAAAGATTTTGTGGTATTCCAGTTAAAACATGCAACTGATGCACCCAACCATAGCTTCCTGTCATTTCTCACACAAGTGCAATCAAAGCAGAAACATCATCAAACATAAGTAAACAATTTATGAGAGACAAATACTGCATGTCCATAATGGCTTTTGCAAATTGTCAAAAAGAATGTTGGCCTAGCCAGGGTTCAAACCCACGGCCTCAGGAGGATTAGTTATAGAATAACAAATTCTTATTGTTGGTTATTGAAAATTTAATCACACTTCTGAGTTATAAGGCTCAATAAATAACAGAGGAGTGTTAGCTAAAGTGGATCATTTATTGAGCCTTAAGTCTTCAATAACCAATGGTAAGAATTTGTTATAATAATTCTATCACAAGATTTTACTTATCCATGGGAAACAAACATCTGTTTATTGATGTAAACAAAACCCTACTGTTGGTAGATAAATACAGAAATAGCTATTCTGATCAACCAAAACAAAATTAACTCATTTTATCTTGAAATGTCGAAGTGATGTAAAGGCAACCATAACCATTGAAGGACATACTGAATACCAAATGGTACCAAACTTTACCGGCTTAAGATTATTTTGAATACTATTTTCTTGTGTAAATATTTTCATTTATATAGAAATATATTAAATCAATAACACATTCATGTAGACTTAGTATTGATATAATCTATCTGTTTTTGTTTTGTATAATTTGGATGCTACTCTGTAACTTTCTATCCGGATAGAAACAATGATAGAACAAGAGGACCATGATGGTCCTAAAACGCTCCCCTGAGTATGATGGTTCATGGATTTATGATATAAACAAAATAGCAAAGCCCTCTGTCTAATTATTTTGGAGAAGATGTTTAAGGATTTTCTCTTTTAATCCTAGGTATATTTATGATCCCACCATATAACCCTGATGTCCTGAATAAGGCAATGCTTTGAAGTATAGACATCAATACATACCAAATATAAAAGCTCTAGGCCTAATGGTTTAGGAGAAGAAGGTTTTAAAAGATATCATTCTTTATTCCTATAAAAAATTAGGGATTGCATAGAAAGGGGCTAATTTTCAGAATACAGTTATCTTTTTAAGTATTTTGGAAGAGGGTCAATAGATGATGATATTTTGCAAATATAGAAGCTCTAGGCCTTATGGTTTGGGAGAAGAAGATTTTCAAAGATTTCCTTCTTCATTCCTGTGTAAAATCAGGGATCGCACAGAAAGGAATAATTTTCAGAATACAGTAATTCTTTGAAGTTTTTTGGGAGCCGGTCAAAAGGTGATGAAACAGAAAAGATTTTAAAAGATTTCTTTCATTATTCTGCTGTAAAATCAGGGATTGCACAGAAAAGGGCTAATTTTCAGAATATGGTAATTTTTTGAAGTATTTTCGTAGAGAGTCAATAGGTGATGATACATACCAAATATCAAAGCTCTAGGCCTTATGGTTTAGGAGAAGTTTTTTTAAGATTTCCTTTTTAAAATCAGGATCACACAGAAAAGGGTTAATTTTAAGAGTACAGTCATTCTTTAAAGCATTTTGGTAGAGGGTCAATAGGTGATGATATGTACCAACTATCAAAGCTCTAGGCCTGATGGTTTGGGAGAAGAAGATTTTAAAAAAATTCCATCTTTATTCCTTTGTAAAATCAGGGATCAAAAAGAAAAGGGCTCATTTTCAGAATACAGTCATTCTTTGAAGTATTTTGGTGGAGGGTCAATTTGTGATGATACATACCAAATATCAAATCTCTTGGCCTTATGGTTTAGGAGGAGAAGATTTTTTAAGATTTCCTTTGTAAAATCTGGGATCAAACAGAAAGGGTTAATTTTAAGAGTACAGTCATTCTTTGAAGTATTCTGGTAGAGGGTCAATAGGCGATGATATGTACCAAATATCAAAGCTCTAGGCCTTATGGTTTAGGAGAAAAGGTTTTCAAAGATTTCCTTCTTTATTCCTTTGTAAAATCAGGTATCGCCAAAGGGCTCATTTTCAGAATACAGTAATTCTTTGAAGTATTTTGGTAGAGGGTCAATAGGTGATGATATGTACCAAATATCAAAGCTCTTGGCCTTATGATTTAGGAGGAGAAGTTTTTTAAGATTTCCTTTGTAAAATCCTGGATCGCACAGAAAAGGTTTATTTTAAGAGTACAGTTATTCTTTGAAGTATTTTGGTAGAGGGTCAATAGGTGATGATACGTACGAAATATCAAAGCTCTAGGCCTTATGGTTTAGGAGGAAAAGATTTTTCAATAATTGTTTACGGACGGACAGACGGACGCCGGACAATTACCGATCTCAATAGTTCACCTTGATCACGTTATGCTCAGGTGAGCTAAAAACGGAGAAGTTCGTTTATTTTTCTCTATATTTAATCTTAACAGGGTATTCTAAATACAATAAATTCAAACAGATGCAATTTCCATACACAACCACAAAGAAAAAATATGACCATTTTTATTTAAAATTGGAAAAGTTCCATGTACAACCTACTTTCAAGGTACGGTTGACGTAGATTTAACCGCACCTGAATCAGAATGGCATTGTTTTTATAAGACTTTATTCACTTGCCATGATAGAATAATAATTATCACATATCAAAAACTAACAATGTATCAAATCAAGGCTTAGCGGTAATTGGTAACCTGTGAACTTTGTAAAAATTTTCACATTTAAGTAATGTACAAATAGACTTTATCTTTCAACAAAAGGGCAGCAATGTCATCAATGAACAAAGTTATTTACCTTATATGGACCAGAGCAGTTACTGCACAGTTTATTACGTCCATTTTGCCATGTTTCCACAAACAAGGTGTTCTTCAGATCAATTGATATCCAGGTACTGTATAAATCTGAAAACATTCAAATACAAAAGTACTGTATACATCTGGAAACATTCAAATACAAAAGTACTGTATAAATCTGGAAACATTCAAACACAAAAGTACTGTATTAATCTGAAACCATTCAAATACAAAAGTACTGTATAAATCTGGAAACATTCAAACACAAAAGTACTGTATAAATCTGAAAATATTCAAACACAGAAGTACTGTATACATCTAAAGACAATAACCCATTCCCACTCAATGACACTTTAAGACGCCCCTCAAAAAATGCTTTGGAAAACATTCTGGAAAATGAAGAAATTGCTTGTGACAAGCAATTTCTTCATATTACACAATGTTTTCTACCCAGAAAGTTGAAAAGAATTAGAATTTCATAAACTTGAAATTGTCGTCTGCAACTCCTTACAATTTGGAAGAGTCTAAAGTTTTCTCCTGTGGGAATGGGTTAAAACATTGAGCGCCTGAAATGAATTTCCTTTTGATATAATTAATTAACCCATTCCCACGCAGTGACATTTTTAAACACCTCTCAAGAAAATCAATTGGGAAATCATTGTGGAAATTAAAGAAATTGCTTTTTACAAGAAATTTCTTCATTTCCACAATGTTTTCTACCCAGAGAGTTGATAATTCTAAAATTTCATAAACTTGAAATTGGCGTCTGCAACTTCTTTCAATTTGGACCAGTCTAAAATTTTGCCGTTTGGTAATTGGTTAAGTTATGTTTTGAGGCAACTCATTTTAGAAAGAATTACTTTTTTGCAATATTCATTAACCCATTACCACACATTTAGACTGGTCCAAATTCAAGAGTTATTGATGATAATTTACAGTTTATGAAATTTTAGATTTTTTCTTCTTTTAGGATGGAAATCATGGAGTAAAATGAAGAAATTGCTTGCTACAAGCAATTTCTTCATTTTACACAATGTTTTCCCTATTGTTTTTCTTGAGGGGTGTCCCAAAGCATCACTGTGTGGGGATGGGGCAACCTAGTATCAGATGACAAATTTCAATTTTCAGTGATGCAGCATTATATGGCAAAACTGCAACAATACAGGGTGCCCATTCACGTACTGCAGTACGTAATTCACATACAATTGCATCGGTTCAAGTACAAATTTTACATCAAGACGTGCATGAACGTACAGAAAAATAAATGAATGTGGAAACAACAATGCCATTACGTGTGTGTGCATTTGAAATTATTAGCGATTAAAACTAGAAACTCTACGTGCGTATTTTTTCCTATAAACCAAAATATTGCAAGCAAAGTAGAACAAAATCAGAACGGGAGCAAGTGATTTCCCTTACTTCGACAGGAACCATGGCTCTTTCCGTCATAGCGCAGTCGAAAGCGCGTCATACTCCTAATCTTCAATCATGGGATGTTATGGGTTCGATCCCCGGCAGCAGCACATTCTTTCCGACATTTGTCTCTCACCAATGGGTGGATAATCGTATTCTAAGTGGGACAGCAGCTGGAGGCTAGGAAAGGATGTAGTGGTAGTCAGGGTGCCCATTCACGTAAAACTACGTCGGTTCACGTACATATCTTACACCAAGATGTGCATGAACGTACAGAAAAAATAAATGAACTTAGAAACAAAAATGCCATTACGTGTGTGTGCATTTGAAATTATTAGCATATAAAATGAGAAACCCTACGTGCGTATTTTTTCCCTAAACCCCCAAAAAAACTGCAAGCAAAGTAGAACAAAACGCATCGGGAGCGAGTGATTTCCCTTACATGCGACAGGAACCAGCTGATTTGTTTTCATCTATATAGAGGATAGGGAAACCAGCAGTTGGAAAATTTCGTATAATGCGGATCCTGATGGCCTCACCAGTTTGCTTTGAAATAGGCCCAAAGTTGCGCTATTTTTCAAACTTAACACAAGATATTCACGTGTTTTGGGCAAGATTGACAAGAACTCAGAATATAGAATCTGATTTTGGAATCTGTTTCTCTCGTAAGTTAAGTTGTACATGCAAGTTGGTCGAGACAAAATGGAGCCGTTTGTTTAACGCTGTAGTTTTGTTTTGGCTACGTAAGTTGCTGTCTGCAAAATGTCGTAACAAAACCTATTCTATTTCTCCACAAATGGTGACTTTTAGACACTTATAAGACCATTTGATATTTTCTGTACCAGAATCGTTTCAATACCAGAGTTTGATCTAAAAATGAGCTGACAGGATGGTATGACCTGCTCCAAGAGTAATTATAATTGATTTGTTTAGCCATCGCTCTCATATCCCATTCAACCTGTCCGAAATCCAATAATTAAGAAAAAGTGAATTGTCAAAAACCAGGTTTTCAAAGAAAGTTTATTATTTTTCCCTCTAAATTTTTCTGAAACTTGCACATGACGTGTGGTAGTTCTTTACTTAGTAATAACAAACTATATAACTAAAACATTGTCTGTCATTTGGTAAAGGGTTCAGATTCGTATTGTGTACCCTTAAATCTGAAAGTAAAGGGTATACTGTACCCCCAGATTTTTCTTTGTACCCCCATTTCAAAACCTAAGGGGTACATGTACCCCCAAAATGAGACCCAGTGGGCATGCTGACAATATGTGCAAGGAGAGTTGACTACGAACAATATGTGAAAATTTTTTCCTAATTTATTCTTAAATGCAGGAGGAATGATTGATAACAAGAAAGTTTACATAAAGCCTCCTTTTTCTGTGACGCAGCCTAAAATTGCATATGAAATATGCCAAAGTCAAACCCTGACAAATGGTCAGGAAACTAGGTACATTCTGTGAAAATTTCACGCAAGTTCATCCATAAATGTAGGAGATGTGTTAACAAAATGTTGACTTATGGATGTATGCAAAGACAGAGAAGTTGAAAGTAATGAACAACCACCTTTGGCGGGTATAAAAAGGATAGAATACAAGGTTGGAACAAGAAATTGCAGTTCCTCCTCTTGCCATTCTGTTTGTCTCTGTTATTTTTTAACCCATTCCTTTTGGAAGACCATCAATAAAAACAATTGGGGAAAACATTGTGTAAAATGAGGAAATTGCTTGTAACAAGAGCAGTCTGATCTTAGTCTACTTATCCCGCCAAAACCGGAATATTGCAGGTGCAGCATGACAAGGATTAGGCAAAATTGTAATCTCTAGAGTGGTAACGAGGAAGTTGTCAATAAGGCCTCCTTATGAAAAGTAGCAAGTAGATTTCTTTATATTGGACCTTGCAACTTAGTATTTGAGCAAATGGGCCCTAATATCAAACTGGAAAAAGATTTATACTAAGCCAAACATGTGAATAAATATTAAGTCAATTGAGTAAAATTGTGGCCTCTAGAGTAAAAACAAGGTTTTTCTCAGATATGACCAAGTTTCTTACACCAATGACTCAAATTTAACATGGTTAAGGTATTTTGAAAAAATCAATTAATCAATTAGGTAAAAAATGTGGCCTCTGAAGTGTAAAGGTATTTCTAAGATTTGGCCTAGTAACCTAGTTTTTTACCCCATGTCAACTGAAGTCTAACTTGGCCAAGTTATGGACGCAAACATTCTGACCAAATATCAATTCAATTGAGCCAAAAATAGGGTCTCCAGAGTAAAAACAAGATATTTCTAAGATTTGACCAAGTGACCTAGTTTTTGACCCCATGTGACCCAAATTCGAACTTGGCTGACATATCATTGACGCTAACATTCTGACCAAATATCAATTCAATTCAGCCAAAAATGGAACCTCTAGAGTGCACTAAAGATATTTTCAAGATTTGACCAAGTGATATAGTTTTTGACCCCATGAACCCAAAATTTGAACTTGGCTGATATATCATGAACACAAATATTCTGACCAAATATCATT